>OX457024.1:19895596-20220072 GCA_949752745.1 Protula sp. h YS-2021
CAAAGCAAAGACTAGACAAAAGGTGCAGTTTCAGCCCTTCTCCCCTTCCAGTGAAAATATGCAGGGGGACGGAGCAGGGAGCGGCAATCTACAGCTATCAGCGGAGAAAAGGTTTTCTTGCATAATTAGAGAACCACCCCCCCATACCCCCCCATACCCCACCCCTCGCCGCCCTCCGTGTATGCCTTTTGCTATTTATGGAATTGAAATACTGGTATGGAGGGAGAGGAGGAGAGGGGTGAGGGGCTGATCATAGTTGACAAGATCTGAAACAAGTTACTTCGAAAGAGCGTTTTAGCATATATTTATTCTATGCAAATAATCAGCTGTTCGATAGTACAAAACATTCAAATACATAAATAATGGGATTAAGACCACCCGAAAAATAGTAAATGTTTGTGCTGATCCCGTTCCAATATTCAACGGGCATCCCGACATTGATCTAACGTCGATTTGACATTTCGACGTAGGATCAGGTTATATTATGGTTGAGTTGCAAAAAGAAAAAAAACACACACACACGTCTAATCAAAGTTGCATTTTAATCGCGAACGAAAAGCTTTTTTCTGACATGCAACCAACGTTTTGATTGAACATTTCACATACATTTGATTAAGAATGTTTTGTGTAAACGTTTCTGATCGCTACTAAACACCCACTTGCTCCGACTTCTATTCAACGTCTTTGGTGCAACGTTAAATTGACGTTGGAATGTCGACATTGTACAGACGTCAGAGTCACTATTCAACAACTTCATCTGGTTATCGCTGACGGGAATTCAAAGCTTCAAAAATTGGACAAAATGAGAACGGAAAATATAATATTGTTCGATGCACGGACGTTTGTTCCTTGACTCGGACCATCGGAGGGTTAACTATGAAGCCTTATACTTTTCATGGTTAAGAAAGCGATTCCAAATCACTTTTCGACAACTTCGAGAGAGCAACTTTTTTCTACTTCCATTTGCAACTTTCTGCAAATATTGATTACACGTCGGTAATCGACACTTATCCAACGTCGTAAGACGCATATCCAACGTTGTTTTTGTTTCCATAATCAACCAAAATCGAAACTGATAAGATTTCGCGTTGTGAAAAGTAAAACTCCCATAAACGCCAGAAATAAAACCAAATCAGAACCAAGAACGCGTTTAAACAGCTAGAAAGAAGGTGTGATTTTCGGGGGTTCTTCTGTAATTTTTCTAATCTACGCCGTCATGCAATGAAGTAAACATTAATGCAAAACACACTTGTGAACATCAGTTCCATCCGTCAAAGCCCCACAAGGTATTTGCTTTACATGTATGCAACACACCAAGTCTGGGCAATATGCTCCCCCACCCCCAACAGTGTAGAAAACAACCTACTCCTAAAATTTATCTCACGGCTGAACAGCCCCGCCCCCACCCCCCCCCCCACCCCACACACACACACCCTCATATTTGAATCGGTGTTGTCCATCCGTCAATCGCCACCTGTTACTCTCGCTCTAATTTTCCCAGATCCAGGTTAAAGGTCACCATCTTAGATTCTCGGCGTTCATTTCCTGTTAACTTGAGAACACAAAAACAACGTAACCCACCATCACAGCATTTAGACAGCACAGAAATTATTGTGACGTTGGATAAAAGTCACACCCCAGTAAACGTTGCGATGGTGTAACAGCTTTAGGTGGACGTCGCAACCGACGTCGGATAAACATCGGGATTTGGTTGTTTATAGAATATAAAACAGCGTCTTCCGACGTTGAAAATATGTCGATTATCCGACGTCTAATTAACGCCACAGAAAAAATTTATATGAACGTCAAAACAACGTCTGTCTCCCAACGTTCTAGAGACATCTGGAAAGCGAAGTTGTAGTGACAGGTGGAAAATATTAATCTAGAATCGCCGTCCAGACAGCGATAATAACAGTGTTGCCACCCCTAAGTGACGGCATACACTTCTTTGAGTATTCAGGTAACCCATTATATGTATGAAGTCGATTCACATTAATATTTTTCAAAAGCAGATGGATAAAAATCTTGCACGCTTTTGTAATTCTTATATTTCTACATATCATGGCTACAATTTTCGATAAGCGATAGCTCGAGGGGTTTGTTTGCTTCTTCTTCTTCTTCTTCTTCTTCTTCTTTTTTGTTTTTTTTTGTTTTTTTGTTTTTGTTTTTTTTTGTTTTGCTTTTTGTTTCTTTATGGTTGTTGGCCTTTTTAGGCCAACGTTTCCATCTTCGACATCGTACCAAAGACGTTGATTAGACCCCAAGAAAATTGCATTTTAGTTGCGATCAAAAGCAACGTTAAAAAACGTTCTATTCTATTTAAGCTGTGTCGGAGACGTTATTACGAGGCTGAAGACAATCAAATTACAATTATATTCAGCACTGCAGTTTGGGTGGGTCGACGTCACAATCTCAACGACATTGAATGTATTTACCATTATTCGAAGTTGATTATGGATTCGATCAGAAAATTCTAAATGGTCACCCGCCGCCATCTTGATTTTCGTCAGAACTTCTTGAAGACATGACAACTCATAAACAACCTTATAGATCGTTTCCAAATTTTAGACTTAGGCTAGCCATCGGAAAATATCGCATGACACTGGTTTTATAAAAAAACAGTAAAAAAGCGGCCATCATGGATGTTTTCGCCCGCAATTCCCGGTTAACACGATAACAATTAAAGTTCTCAACCTATCATTAGCAAATTTTGGACAGTCTAACCATTCAAAAAGGCCATTTGGCGTTGATTTTAGGTTTGATCATTGTAATTACAATGACCGTTGTCTTGCATTTCATCTACAAGTTCTTGAAACACTATAAACACAAAGATTACCTGGTAATTTGGAGCCAGAGCTGCAAATTGAACCATAAAAACAAGGAGTGATGACATTGTTCAATATTCATATATTTGCGACACTCTGTAATCGGAGTTCGGTCCGATTGGAGGTGATTGTGGCCTCATTTTTGGCTTGTTCTTTTTCGTGAGTCGATGGGGGTGGGTGGGGAAGGGGGCAAGTTATCTATACTTCGCTTTCAGACTTTTCCTTAATTGTTCTTTACGGTGTAAATTGCTTATAGGTTTGTTCATAAACAATACAACCTCAATAAATCGGACACCGATCGAACTGAGCTATATCCATCCGCTTCAGCGAGGTGTTCAAGTCTCCCAAACTTTAACGCTTTATCATTACAATATCTTCGCTACACAAAAGCAATTAAATATGCACTTGACAATGCATGCTTTCACAGTTTGAAACATGACTTTTTTGGAAGGCTGGTGAAAGGTGTCGAGGCAAAAGCGCTCCATGAGAAAATCCCCCCATTTGTACCAAGTGCAGACCCCACCCCCCACCCTCAGAGTTTTGCCAAGCCCGGAGAAAATTTCTCTATTTTAAATATGCACAGATCTGCCCCCACACCCTGACGAGCACTAACATATTCCTTCGAAATAGATATTATGCATGAAGAATTTTCTCCTGGCATGGTAAACTTTGTGTGAGAGCATTCTCTCTGCATTTGTAATACTGGAAGAGTGGAACTCATGGGAAGTTTTCTACATTATTTTCTTAGAAATGTGCCAAGGCCACTCAGTTTCATTCCTGTTAAATATGTATTTACGAGTGCTCTCATCATATAGCGATTAAAATTTAATGTTATACAATCTGTAAATATAATGTTTGCGAAGATTATTCGTTTATCGATTATATGCGTTAAATAATTTGATCACAATTCTGTCATGGATTTTACAGCAGTAGAGATCTTAAAAAGGTTGCGTTATGACTACTAACGATGATTCCCACTGTGAAAGACAATGGGATTGCTACGTGCAAGCTGCTCTCGCAACACCAAACGATCCGTACTAAGATTTGGTAAAAAAGATTTACTACAAATCTACCATTGCTGAGCCGGAACACAATGACCAGAAAGAAAATGCAACAATACAGCAGCTTTCTGCAGCACGACTGCAAAAAAAAATCAAAAAAGAAAAAGATTGCCAAAGACAGCATCTCCAGTATATATCTCACATCAACCGTAAATTAATGCATTTAACCGCAGTGGCACCGATGATGAACTAGTGCCGAATATGTACCGAAAACTGAGTGTTTGAACCTACAAAGGAGAACTACATTTCTACCGAATTTTATTTGAATCTTTTCGTCTAAACTGCATTCCTACCGCAGCTGATTATTATTTAACGCATGTCCGAGAGCTTCTTTTGATGACGTAAGAATTTAGGTCACCGATAACGATTAGAAATGCATTCCGAACTGCAAAACGTGTTGTTCAAAGAAGTCGAGTCTCAAGCAAACATATGAAATGCAACCAATCTGGTTGTTTGATTTTATTGAATACAAGAATGTCCAGGGACATTGTGACTGGGCGAGGTCTAGTGAATTAAGTATCAGAAGGCTTGCATAGTCTCCAAAATATGCTAGTAATAGTTTAAAAACCGGTTACTTAAATTTTTCAAAGGCTTGCATTTGCCCATTCTCTGGTAAATCTAAAAAAGTAAATTTCAAAGAGCCATAACGTTGGACTGAAGAATAAAAAGAATAAAATTACTGGCAGAAGAAATTTAAAAAAACTTGATCCCCAAAACTGTGGCATGAGGCAAACAAAAAGGACTTCTTAGAGAAAACACCACATATGCAATCAAACTACAGCAAATAACTCATACACTTTAGTAAAATCCGGATTAAATTGTCGGAGAAGAAGTAGAAGTAGAAGTAGAATGCCCGTTTTAGTCAATATTTGGTGGATCTCCAAAATGTAATTTTTCAAAAGAGAACCGCCGATTGAATATTATGCAAAATTTGAAGTGCGATCAAAATTGTGGGAGAAATAGCATTTTGAAAACTAGTAGCGAACAAATAATTACTGCCCCCATTTATCCAATTTTGGGTGGATGAAGAAAACACATTTTCAACAGAAAACAGCTATAGTGAACATGTATTAAAAATTTGAAGGCAATCAAATCAAAATTGTGCGAAAAAAAACTTTTTAAAAATGGTAGCAAAAAAAATTTAAAATGCCCTCTGTTTGGCCAAGTGTTGGCAAGTCGCAAAAATAGTAACTTTTCGAGAGAGCACTGTTAAGTAAACATTTATTTAAATTTTCAAACAATCAGTTTAAAATTGTAGAACAAAAAGCCCTTGGAAAATTGGCTACCAAAAGATTCTAAAAATGTCTGCCATTTTGCCCTTTTTATGCGCATCGCCAAATATTTTAAGACAAAGCTACTTAGTAAATATTTGTGGAAAATTTGAAAGGAATTCAATCAAAATCAATTTAGCTAATTTTGGGTGGATCATCGAGAAGACATTTCTCAAAAAGAGATCCATCTAGGCAATAATCACTCTGAAAAGTAATCCATTTCAAACTGTAGGAGAAATTTCATTTTGAGAATTGCTTATCAAAAAGTAATAAATGCCTCCATTTGACCAATTTTGGAGAATCACCAAAAAGTAATTATTCAAAAACGAAACATCAGGTAAACAATCGTAAAAAGTGGAAAAGAATTCGGTTCAAGTTGTGGGAGAAGCGTTTTGAAAACTGGAAACTAAAAAATTGAAATGCCCCCAATTTTGCCAATTTTTGGCAGATCGCCAAAAAAAGAAAATTTTCAAGAGACAGTTATCAAAAGAGTAACCGCACAAAATTGGCAAGAGATCCAATCAAAATTGTGGGAGAAAAAGGGTTTCGAACATTAGCTACCAATTAATTAAAAAATGACAAACATATAACCAGTTTTAGTAGATCGCAAAAAGCCTTCTTGGTGAATATGAGTGCGAAATTTCAAGAAAAACTCTTCAAAATTGTGAGAGAAGATACTTTTTAAAAATTGGCATCTAGAAAAATTTTGAATGCCTCTATTTGACCAATTTCTGACGTATCACTAAAAACAGCAATTCTTCAAGAGGAAACCATCAGGGAAACAATTGTACATAACTGGAAAGGAATCAAATGAAAACTGTGAGAGGAGAAATTTTTGGTGCACCTTATAAAAGGAAATTTTTTGAAGAGAGACCTACATAGAAAACATTCATACAAAATCTGACAAAAAATGTGGGTGAAACATTTTGAAAATTTGCAACCAACACTTTTTAAATGCCCCCTCATCCCATTTGGCCAATTTCTGGATCGGCTGGAAAACATCTTCAGTCGAACACCCCTATCACTTTTGAGACAAATAGCATCCCCCGGTACATTTATTACTCTGAATTATCAATCATCCGTTAAACGTTTTAACTTATGTAAATATTAGCTATGTAGAATGTTTGATATGTTTCCAAGTATATTGCTCCACTCAGAAGAATCAAAGTGGTGGTCTAGTTATTAATTTTTTTCGCCCCAGTGTTTTACTCCGGTTAGCAAAATAATTTTCTCGAAGCTTAAATGAAGAAGTAAGGATAAGTCTTTTTTGTAGAATTTATTATGCATACCTGGCAGTGGATGGTAAATTCTGCAAGTAAATCCCTGTGGTAATGTTTCAATGTTTCTTAAATGAAATATGTTTTATAAACGGCACAGATCTCTAGTCACATGAAATATAGCAACGGAACGAGACGAGACAGTTTTATCTTAGATAATCTCGTGCTCGTAGTATGCAAATAACAAAGCCCTCTACAATATAGGTGAAGTGGAAAGAGCCACGCCGATATTTGCACACACGACACAGGCTAATGCGAGCTGTTTTGCTGTTACGATCGATATTCCAAAGTACATATCTTAGTAATGTGTCATTGTACAAAATGAAATAACCCCCTTCTCCGTGAATGTCTCTAAATTGTAAAAACTATATTGAACGGGTTTATCTGGAATATCTCCATTGACTTAACTATTTATATGAAACAAGAACGTCCCGTTTGTAAACAATATCTCGACACTCTAAACAGCAAACAGTTCTCGCCAAACCAGTTAAGTGC
This sequence comes from Protula sp. h YS-2021, assembly GCA_949752745.1. Taxonomy (NCBI): domain Eukaryota; kingdom Metazoa; phylum Annelida; class Polychaeta; order Sabellida; family Serpulidae; genus Protula; species Protula sp. h YS-2021. The sequence goes on from OX457024.1 coordinate 19,902,526, forward strand.
AGTAAAAAATTCAGTGCGGCTCACGGGACGCTACATATAGCCCAGCTACCTGCGTTCGATATGATGTGAGAACACGAGTATTTGCCTGCAGGATTCGTTGTGTCCTCGTTTGTCCGCGTCCTTGGAAGGCTTGCATGTGACAATAGAGGTAAAAGCAGAATGTGAAGAATTGTAATAGTACTCGATACAGCGATAAACAGGCCTCAAGAATGAAAACCTGAAGGCTCATTCCTTAACAGAAAGTTGAGTATACGTTGGAGCAGCAATGTTGTTTACGCGTTGCTCATGGTCTTAAGCAAAAGTCACACTTTCTCCAACCTCTAATCAGCGCATTTATTGCAAGTTGGAAAATCGGTGTGATATGAACGTCGGGTAATCTACTTTGCAAAGATATCGGGATCATATCGAAAAAGCAATCTCACCGCGTTGTCCCTCACAGGAAATGGAGGCCATAATAGGTTACTTCGAAAATAGAAAAAAAACTTCGAATTGACTTCATACATATATTGCATCAAAGGATGACTCAAGACGAGGGGCTGCGGTGTTCTTTAACGTTGGGAATGACCTTGACACCTTGTAATTGTCACCGTCTGTGTGATAATTCTGGAATAATATTTCGCTATGTGTATAGAATGTCGTCCTCCGAACATCTATGCGACGTATAGGTCGACTTCCAGCAACGATGACCATAATGTTTACTCGGAAGGAACTAGCCACCTGCCTAATTCGACGAGTTTAACTTTACACACCATTCGAAAGGCTTGATCTGCTTGGACTCGGGTACATGCCTCTTACAAAGAAAGGTGAATGCAGTTTGGGTTTGTTTAGCCTTTTGTTACGCCTGGAAGGAAGCAATTAATGCTTTATCACATGGTGAACATTATTAATTTGATAGCTCTGAATATTTACAAAAAGTTTCAAGAGGCAGTGGAGACTTGCTCCTGTGGTTGAACATCACGAGAATAATAGTTGATCTCCTCGACAATTAGCACCATGTCTCATGAAGCACGAAATTTAGAGATCTTCAACTGGTCATTGCCCGAGCAAAAGCATCACGGAGAGCTCTGGCCGTTTAATCGATTGAAAGAGGCTTGGAGTAGAGTTTTTCATCAAGTATATCTAGTTCACTGTTATTGCAGTGCGCACTTGCCTTCTGGTCCTTGCAGGGTAACGAAAAAGTGGGCCAAAGAATAGGTCGACATGGAGACTAGTACACCAAGCAAACTCGGTTTAAATTCCATTGCTAAAGCTCAAGGACAAGCCCACTGGGAGGGGTTTCCACTCTAAGTGACCCACTGAGAATCTGATTGCCTAACATAGGATGTACCTGGTCAAAACTGTCAATTTAGATGTCTCGGATCCGCTTTCCTTGGAGACATACGATGTAACTGGGGAATTGAATAACAAGAACCTCACACGAGAGGCAGCAGTTTTGGAGACCACTGTTTGAAACTACAAGAAACAATTACCGTCAGTAGAGTGGCCCTGATCTACCCACCATGGCAAGTCGCAAGTAGCAAGGATATCCCCTTGTCTGTCGATGGATGTGGAAAGTGTGATGACTAGAAACCCTCAAACTCCATGTTCCCAGATTCATGGGTGGGGTGGTTGAATGGGTCTTATTGCATCCCGGATGCTATCCTACTGTTATTAAAAGGTTAAGTCCTTCCTAAGCTGTCACCTGTCATATACATTTGCATAAATATTAAAATGCTAGTCGTCCGTCAGAGAGAAAAAAAAACAATAAAACAGATTAGATTGGAAATTCGAAAAAGTGCCCGGAATATTTAATTTTGGCTTCAATCTTCGTCACTGGAAACAATTTTTGTAACATACCTTACTATCTGGTATTGCTCTGAAAATTCTAATTTGTGCAACTGGAAAGAACAGTGGGGTAAAAGGTGTGCAGGCTGGTGGCTCTAAAACAAATATAAGCTGATAGGAAGATGATTCAGTCTGAATAATAAAAGATATAATTTCTACTCAGAATGTTTGTTTCCTTTTATTTTCTATCAGACTTGACAGCAGAATTTTACAAATAGGTGTAGGAAATATTAAGTACGCCGAGTTAAAACACTCCGTATAAAATCACATGCTTTCTTTGAAATTCGATATCTTAATGGTACAACATTGTTTGCAGAAGTTAATCTCAGAGATAAACGACGCGAAATGAAACAAGTATTATGCTTTATTGTGACATGTAACAGTAGTTTATCACATAGTTATAATACAGTTAGAAAATTTTTATAGGATTGAAAAACGCAATGCTTATAATCTCATGTAATCCTACAATGGTGAGGTTTTATGCAGCTCGTATTACAACCCCTCTTGGATGCCAAAAAGCAGTCACATGGATTAAGAGACTGAGCTAGACTGGAAACTCTTTTAGCATTAGTTATTTAAAAGTATATTTGTCAAACCTCGAATAACGCACAAGTGTGAAGCAGTCCATCATTATAAACAATCTTTAGATCTCAATTCCAGAGTGTCGTGTCATCACAATATTGTATCTGGCTGGTATGCTATGAAAACACCACCTCTAAATTCGTAAATTATGCCTTTGGTCTCACAAATACTTATTACACCACAATAAAACGTATTGCATACAAAACAGGGAAAGATAAGATGTGCTTTATTAAGTTTACTTTTTAAAAAACGAAGGAAACATCATGAGCACTATAGAGATCAAATATCAGCAAAAAATTTAATTAAAACATCATAAAAATAATTGACAAAATAAAGCTACACCAAGAAAATGGAAAAATTTGTATCTACATATGAGATAGATATATCAAAATGCTTTTGAAAAATTCAAAAAGCGACAACTATTCAAAAATTTACGAATTGGGTTTATTGAAACAGAATGGAAAGAGATTTCTCAAAACCACGTACCGAACAATACCACCTTAAATGAGTAGAAGTTTATAACACTGAGTACTAGAAGTGAAATATTGGGGCCACTTTAGAAGGAAAGAAAGCAATAACTACGATTTATGGTAAACATATTATGCTTCAAGCTAAACTTAATGCAATAAAAATTATGGAGCAGGATACTTCTATGGGTTGAAATGCTGAAAAGCTATCGTATAGTAACCAACACCAAAAAGCGCATAGTTTGGATATTCAGAATTAAGTAATCGTGTAGACTTTTTTGGTTGTTAAATATGAATGTATATTGATTAACCACATAAACTTACCAGAGCTGAAAGCAGTCTAAGTGCATTTATTATGCTACGTCCTTGAAAGCAAATCAGTTAATCTTATGCTGGACAGTTCCACACCATAGGCTATATTTGCAAATTGAAAATAAAAAAAACAGGTCATTCAAGCTAAAGAATTTGACCAAGGGTAGGCTCTGCGCAGCATGATAGCACAGAACCCAACTAGATGTAGATCAAATAGCTTGAATTCTCAATGTTTTCGCCGATGGGCAGAAGAACCATCGTTATCAAGAAGCGAGTGAAGGTTCAAGTAGCTTCCTATGTTCTGAGGCCGATGTGGCAGACACTTACCGCAACCAGTCTTCGACTCTTTCTAAAGACCTATATATGTGTAAACAGCATTGTGAAATATTTTAAGGTCGTTGAAGACTGATCAGAAATAGATATAATGCCCGAATTTCACTTTTTCCCGAGTCCACGACCTTTACATTCCGCGTCCACTCATCCCATCCAATCCTAGACCATAAATACCCTTCCCAGACCAGTTCATGCCATCTTGGTCAAGATCAGCTTTCTGGCCGAGGATGGAGATGGGGAAGAAGGAATGAGTGGTGATATAAACGCAGACTACTACATACTCGTGGGCCTAATAGTGTGAAGGTAAACAAAGACTGTTTTTATGGGAGCTTATCGTTTTTGCAGTTTCTTAGCAAAACTGTAAAAGACTTATGTTTTACCCATCTTGCGAGAAATGTGAGAATAATTGGAGGTTAGGGGTGTCAAGTGTGGGTGGGAAGGTACTTCTTCTTATTCTTATTCTTATTCCTGTTCTTCTTTCTCTCTCACTCTCTCCATGTCTCTATCTCACACACACTCTCTCTATGTCTCTCTCTTTTTCGTCACTTTCTACCCCCCCTCTCTCTCTCTCTCTCTCTCTCTCTCTCTCTCTCTCTCTCTCTCTTTCTCTCTCTCTCTCTCTCTCAGTCTTTATTCAGTAGCCTAGTTCGTTTTCGCAGGGAAGTAAAGAGCTTTATATACTCGGCATTTCCTTAATGGGGTATTGCACATCAGTTTCAAATCAGATCTAAAGATGTAGATAAACGAACGAAAGCTTTTGGAAAGAAAATATTGCGTCTTCGACTCTTTTTACGAGTAAAAGTGTAGTTCGTGTTCTTTTAGCCTTTAGGTTAAAAGTGCTGCCCAACCAGAACCCGCTTCAAAAAACTGACTATTAAAAACAAAATGAATGTCTGAATAAGGCAATGGGCCTATTGACTTATGCAGTTATACATTTATCCATGTTGTATGGAAAACAACAATTTTACTGGTAAAATGGCGTTTCAAGAATAAAACGATAGCAGCTTTGTCAGATGATAATTGCAGTCGCGAAACAATCCCCATTTCGTGGGAAACGTGAAACAAAATGTTTTCATTCTGTCAACGATATTGGCATTTTGTGGGGACCATGTATGTCTTCACCCACTCCTCCGCCCGCTAAACATTTTTGTTTGGTTGTGAAACGAACCTTTTTTGGTTGTAAAAACGTTATATTCAGCAACCAAATGAAGTTATTTTACAAACCAAAATCAAACTTAATTTGGTTGTAAAAATGTTACATTTACCAACCAAATAAAAACGTTTTTTCCAAACCAAAAACAAACGAAAATGCTTCATGCTTGAGAGCAATTAATCTTTGTGTTTTTGTGTTCGGTGTTTATAAAACGGCACTAAAACAACATCTACAACTGATGGAGCATACAAATTGTTAGTGATCTACTTAGAAGTATTTTAACCGTAAAATGACGTCACAGTGGCGTGACGAAACGATGTCACCAAAGAGACCTAACCGTTCTTCAGACGTTTAAAAACAACCTAAACGAAATATTAACGAAAAGTGATGTCGCTACGGCCAAACAACGTAGAAACCGCGCATTCGACTGAAAATTGCATCACTTACGCATTTTCTAGAACTGGTGATTTTGTCCTACCTTAAACCTTCTTTGATTGACTTCCTGTCACTAATTTATTTTACTAGTTCGAATGTTACACGGATACATCGGTGTTAAGCTTGCTTTTTTTACACGACCCCTTCGCTCTGACTGAGTAAGGAAATAAGCAAAGGGTAACGTGCAAAGCACTCTACTATTGGAAGCACCCAATACAACGTTTTGCGGTCTTGGTGCTATATCATAAGGGAGCGCAATGTCAATAACGCGCTGTTTCATTTCTGCAGCAAAAAAGATTAATTAATCCAAAGTGTATAGTTATGCCCTCGTGCATGTCTCAAGAATTCTAAAACACGTGCGAAGAGCGAAGAGGAACAAATTAAAAGGAAAGGAAAAGAAACAATGGCGTGAAGCAATCTATCAGGAAAGACTAAAAGGTTATCCGTTAAGGACGTGAGGCATTATTCTTCAACTTCTGTCGCCCTCACACACCTACCTCATGCCCAAAATTTGAGGCGCCTTTCATTCACTGTAAAATCATCGTAGCAAAAGCCCTAGAACTCATATTCCCATCCCTGTTCATTCTGCCCCCTCCCCTCCCTCTCTGTGTATCCCTAAGAAGGCACAAGTAGTACTGACTCACTCATCAATTAACAAGCGACGATAGCTCATTTTAGTGGGAAATTTTAACCAACAATAACTTATTTTGCATTGGCAAAACGAAACGGTATTACAATTACATCTTTGATAACAGTTCTTTATAAATAGAATAAATTGAAGTGAACGAGAATGTTGGGCGTTGCTTTCTTCTGTAGTTTAAACATTCATTGAAATAAAACTTTTCTGGCTTAGTGGAGGGGGATTGAGAGTTCGAGAGAACACTGAAAACTTAGTTCTTTAGAAACGGCTTGAAACTACGTTTGTGGGTGGCTATGTACTGGTATGTAGCTGGTGAGATGTAAGGATCGAGTCACAAGGAGTTGAATTGCTGGAATTTCTGGAAGATTCTATTTTTTCTCTTTTTTACTTAGCACGGAGTGCTTAGGAATTGTTGAATTGCTAGAAATTCTGATAATTCTTTTTTTTTTCTTATTTATTTATTCCTGTTTATGTCGGGTTCCGCACAGTGAATAGGAATAAATTAAAAGGGGAAGGAAAATGAAGCTTAACACACTTATAGATGACATTGATATCTTGAGCCTCCTTATTTTATTTTTACCTATGACGTCATCATTTCCGTCTTATGACATTTTGAAAATTTTAAAGCTTAATATCTTAATAAAGGTTGCAGTTACAGCTGCCTAGTAAATGCATTATGAGATTACTTTTTCACAAAGAATTATTTGGTAAACTACTTTTTCAGCTATGACGTCATTATTACACAAGATAACTTTCCCTTTATTATTTTTATTCCGTTTTTCTAAAGAGGTTCAAGATAAGATGTTTTTATCACTATTATATTTATTTATTTCACCATTTTCAGATTCCGACCACACTCGACAAAACATTTAGCTAGAAAAGGAAACTTTATCTCATGGAAAACCAGTAACCGTCCAATTTGTCAATGAAGATTTTACACATGACTACTGCGTTTACGCTCAATATAATTGTTTGTGACGTTGCAGAAATTTTATAATTCCAGTAAACATTATGATATTCCAGCAACGTTTGATAGAGGTCGCACTTGACAGCGGATACACGTCGGCTCTTGGTTTATTATGGAAATTGAAACAGTGTTTAGGTGTCGAGGTTAGATTGATGTCGGTTACTTGATGTCTAATCAACGTTGCGAACGGGTTGTAAACGGTAATACAAATTTCCATCTCCAAACTTTATAGACGAGTTTTCAATGTCTGTATAATACCAATTTTTAATGCCTGTTCAGCATTAAATAGCCGTCGGAGAAAGTGGTGGACTGGTTGCTACAAATACAACTAGGTTGCTTAGTTGAACCAGTGTTGTACCAAGGGCGTTGATCAGGCGTTAATATGTGGTCTAATCGATGTTGTAACCAGATCTAGGTCTAAAGTTATGTTGTGTACAGTTTAACTTCAACTGGCATCCTGACACTACTGCCGGCATGGGTCTGTGGGTAATCTTAATATTTAAGTCATCAGTGTTATAGTTTTTATGGTCGCAAGTGTAATTTCCGCTAATCAGTTCCAAAAACGATATAGTTGAAAACGGTCTCGTTTTCTATCAAATGTAAACGTTGCTATACGATTTTGGAGTAACTGATAAAAAGATACAAAAACTGAAAAAGTCGTGTTCAGTTTGCACACGTTAGTTTAATTTTCGGCAAACAGTGAGAAACTGTAGCTGACCGGTTTCGGTAAAATTATCTCAGGAGTCTGGGATTTGTTTAGGGAACAGGTCAAGAGACAAACTGGAACAAACCGCATACTCTTTTCAACAAACATTATCTGACTATAAAACTTAAAAGCAAAAAATATACATACACACATAAATACAATGAAGGAAGTCTCGCGGTTCAGTTATTTTCTGGGTTATGCATTAAGTGGATTCATCGGTATTTGGGGCTAGGGTATTGCGTGCGCCAATGCTTCAGTGAATCGGTGAATGGCTAAAACATCAGACCGTAACAATAAATTTAAAAGAAAATGAAGGACATTTATTTAAGTAGGGGAATAAAAGGCGCTAAACTTCTCTAGTCTTGACTTTCACCGTGTAATCATTGTGTTCAAACTCCACCTTTAAAACGCCACAGAAAACAGTTGTTGGATATAGAGATAACAGATATAATCGCATGTATTTTTTGGCAAAGATTTGTAAAACGGAACACGTGACTAATGTGATTCACATACTACTGAAAGGAGAATACTTGATTCCTTGTTCTTCACCATCTACACCAGAGAGAAGAGGCTACAACAGCTGGCTATTAGCTGTGCCGGAGCAGTGCCGGAGTCGTACAGCATACATACGCTGGAGATGTGCAGCCACGCACACTCAGCGTATGTATGCTGTACGACTCTGTGGCTAGTGTGTAACGTGTAATTCTGAGTCACCTGAATGATGTTTGTGTCATTTTGTTTGTACTTATGAACAGTAGCCTCACTCTGCTTTACACAACGCCCTCACTTGTAGGGGTAAGCCCTGAGGATAACAGTCTTCCAACGCGTGTTATCTAACGTGTATACCTCGTCCTCCATCACGTAGTCGTCACAGAAGTCGCTACGTTCTACGTCCATGAATGGGATACTGCTCTGACTGGTCACATAGCCGTTCGCAGCTGAAATAATGACGCTGCCCTGCCCTGTGCGATCATACGTGACTGTTCGCACTGTGGCACCTTCCATTCAATACACCAGAAGTGCTCATGAATTTGTGCGAATCCATGTATGAAAACGCTGGCGTTAATACATTTACGAGTTGCGGTAGTCTATGCATAAAAGCAACGAGACGCCGCAGTATTTTTATCAAGTCTTATGTCTGTATATTAGTCATATCGTGTTCTTCCTCATTATCGCCTGCGCTGTTCCTTGTGCATTATGGTGCTAGTAGAAGTGTGGCGGTGAGTCACGTATGCGGGCAAGCATCCAGAACGAAGTCGAATGGGAAATACATGGCAAAATTTCTTCACAACATTGCACATTCAAGCTATGGAGCAGATACTGGGAGCATCTGTCTTGGCTCGAATTCCGTTTCGCAAGAACTTCGGCACAAGGTAGTCCTCGGATAGGTATCAGGCTAGCAGGCCTTTCCTAAACAAGGATACACGGTCATATTTGGGAAGATCCTTGCTCATTCAAACGTCAGAGTGGTGACATACTGTAATTTCTATGAAATTAAGCAGATAAAATCCGGCGTTTCCAATATTTACATCCGCCTTATCGACCACTAATTCGAAGAGAGTTGTCTATCACTCATTTGATATCGCTAAGGGGAATTTGTGGAGAATTACGATTGAATGAAGTAGTACCAGTCAGACTCTGTTGTGAATTACCCCGGACCTGAAGTGCTGTTCACCCGACTAGTAGAATACAAACATTTCCTCAGTCGGCAATCCCAGCACCCAACGATCATGCAGGAGCTTTCTCGGGAAGATGGCGACCCATATTATCCCGTACCAAACGACAGAAACATGACTCTGTATAACAAATACAAATCTCTCGCAGAGAAAGAGGAAGGCGTTTATTTCTTAGGACGCTTGACAAATTATACATATCTCAACACAGATCAAGCCATAAACACTGCTCTTCAATTTTTGGATGAACTTGTCATAGAAAACGCGACCCTGAAAGGAATGGGTTCTATGAATGGGTGTGTGGAATACGGTGTAGAAGCTAGCAACGGGTAGGCTGTTATAGGATAGATATAGTGGGTAGTTTTACACCGTTGTATATCAGGGGCAATTGTTAACGGGGCGTCTGTTTATTTTCCATGAATAAGTTGATTTCAAGTAATTCCGATGGTGCTACTTTCAAAGTGACCTGTCATGGCTTCCCTTTCAGGTGAGCGATAACACACAAGAAAGTTGTTTGTGGTTGTGCGTCCGACGTCTATGTAACGGCAATATTTCGAAGTCTATCTAACGTCGATTTCCGACGCCTGTTGAAGTTTGATCGCAACCAAAATCAACATATACACAATGTTGCTCACCCAACGTTTATTCAACACCTGGCTAGAATCACGTTGATCTGTGATCGCGACCAGTTGTGATCAAAATGCACGCATAGCTAATGTGGTTTAGTCGTATCAACTTTGCAACCTCAGGTCGATGTTGGATCGGCCTTGGAATGTTTACTCTGATATCAGGTTGTACTGTGTACTCTCTAAGCAGTTACTTTGCCCGTTGCAGCTGTGGAGATCACCGAAAAACGTAGCTGAGTAGAGCCTTTGTTTTAAATCATGAATCCAAAAGGCGTCCAAAATGCGAAAGCATGGAGATGTACTGTCTTTGATGGGAGTATAAGAAATAGGCGCAACAAATAAACTAAAACAACCAAAAAGTCTGAAATACATAAAATGCTTGGAATTCAATTTTAAAATGAATATCGGGAACTTTTAATTATGTAGTAAAATGACTAGTTCTGAAGGCAGATAGTTTGAGAAAGTTTTGGGTATCAATCTCTGTCAACCTGTTTTTTTTTTGCAACAATATATTCTAAAAGATCATCACAGGCATAATGGGGTGTTTATTTACTTATTTTTGCAAACATTTTAACAAAGAAATTGGAAAGTGAAACATATAAAATGTGAAAACGTAGCTTATTTGTTTTGATATTTGTACAGTAAAACCTGATTAATCCGGACAGCGTTGGGACTGACATAACTTTCCGGATGAACGAGGCGTCAAAATTACTCAGGTTATGCTTAAAGGAGTTGATTTTTTACGAAATGACCCATTATTGGTAATGCAGTCAATCAGATATGCAGTCGCCATTCCGCGTGCCCAAAGAACGCGCGAACTAAGAGTACTGAGAGAAACCCTCCCTCCCCATAGTCAATGATATTACGCGCATTCCCTACGTCCGGCTTCAAAATTATATCTCTTTCTTATGAAACGCATGGTAATACCGCGTAATTTTGTGCTCCCTCGCCCCCTCATCCCACCGAGGGGTGCTTTTGCACTACGCTTGGTAATGAAAAAAAATTGGTGCACATATCACTCAGTCCCAACCATCTTCTATCACATCACCGCCGATGACCTCTAAGGATACTTATTTTCACCGGGGATGGAGAATAGTTAAGGAACATTTGCAAATAAATCCAGGAACAAGTTGTCGCACGGTGACAGCGATTTGGCGCATGAAAGGATCTATGAAATGAAGCTCAGTCATAATGCTTTCTTTTGAATCTGAAGCCAAATGAACAATAACAACGACAACAAAAACAACAATAATAATAATATGATAACACTGATATGAATCAGTCCAACCAGAACGAGCAAGGAAGAAAGACAGTTTTAGTTTCATGCTAATTTTGATCCGAACTGTCGGCGATCTTTTATTTTTTTCGAAATATTAGATCCGGCATTTTTTCTAAATTTCGGTCTCCCGAAATAAGCCAAAATTATTGCTTTTCTTTTTAACTTCTCTTAAAATGTTAGTTTTGCAATTTAATCAAACATCAATATTACATAACACCAGTTTATAAGTTTCGTCTTTGAAACATTTAAGTGTTTACTGTATGAAATATGCGAGAAGACATGCAACGCGGTAACACAATGCCTTTAATCTTACATAACGATGGCAGACTGTAAGGCTACCTAACGACCATAGACTGTAAGGCTACCAACGACGACAGACTGTAAGGTTACATAGCGACGACAGACTGTAAGGCTGCCTAGCAACAGGAGATTGGCCTCTTTCATAGCCCTATTCGTCTTTAGTTTAACGGTCATCTATTTTACTTGAGCATAATTAAAATTTCCGTTGGTTATTATAAGTACATTTCCTGTGAAAAGAAGAGGAAAGCGGAAGCTCTAAGTAGGTCAATTGTATAAAATGAAAATTCACAGAAGTAATAACATTTCTTGCGGTGTGTGGCAGAAGTACGGATAGTTCTAATCTGGTAAGCAGTAACTACCGTTAGTTCTCTTAAAACGTCTTGAAATTACTTCTGTCAGACGACATTTACCAGTATGTACGTTGAAGAGGGGAGTAGAGGGGAGGGGAGGGGAGAAGAAGGGAGCGGATTTTAGCTAATCGGCCTGGGTCGAATCATTTCGGTAGGTTGGGGGAGATTACGGGTAGGAAACTGATCAGCAGACAATTTATTATTACAAACTGCATACTCTTTCCAAAAGACCGATACGTGACTATCAACTTTAAACAAAACAAGGACAAGTACACACACAAAGACAGAATTCTTACCCTTCATTAATTTTCTTTGGGTTATCCATTAAGGGCCTACACACGGGGATGGGCTTAGGGGGGATCGAAGACGTCGAGTATCCTAGTGTTATAGTGAATGGGTAACGTTACATAACTCGTCAGGATCGTCGTTTGCGACATCAGATAGACTAAAACCTACAGCCTTGCACATTGATTTTTGGTGTGAATTGTCAAAGGAAATTCAGCGGACGATATTTTTTCAGACATAGAAGGTGACAACTTGAGGATAAAGCACTTTGATGACACACTTATTTTTTCTATCTTTAGTATCTGTCTACAGATATTCCATGTGTTAAAAGTCCATCGTGATCACACGGCTACTCCAAAACGCTGGATATGATATGGAGAAAACAGTCATCAATGTATGTGTTTCCTTGGAAAGATTTGTTAAAGGGAAGACTTGATTAATGTGAGCCAAATTTTACTGAAGGGAGAATTCTTGATACGTTTTGTTCCACAGCGACACTAGCAGCTTGTTGTCGGTCATGACGGCGCACAGAGGGTTCTTTCCCAGTCCATTCAGCTGAAGGCGCGACCATTCTCCTGCAGGGCTCAGTGTGTGTAAGCGGTGATCGCACCAATCCGCTATCAGGAGCACTCCGTCAGTATCTACACCAGAGAGGAGAGGACCCTTCAGCTGGCTATTAGAAGTTCCGGGTCTGCCGTGTGTAGCCACGTACGCCCCGGCGTGTGTGTGCTGTACGACTGTGTCGCTGGCCCACAACGCCACGTATATGTGATTCGCAGTCACCTGAATGGTGTTTATATCGCTTCCGGCGTAGTTGTGAACGCTAGTCTTGCTCTGTCTCACATAGCGCCCTCCATGCTGTGGGTCTGCTTTAAGGATAACAATCTCGCCTCGTGTGTCATCTAAAGCATAGACCTTGTCGCCCATCACGGAGACATCACAGAAGTCACCACCCTCTACCCGCGTAGCCGCGCTGCCGTACTGGCTGGCCACGAACAAGCCATCCCGAGCGGCAATAATGACGCCGTCCTGCACCTGTGCTACTGATCGACAGTAACTCGTGTTATCATACGTGACTGTTTTGATGGCAACACCGTCCATTGACAAAACGTGAATTTCACTCGTATCGACCTCAACAAACCAAAGCTGATTGTGCATTTTTGCAAACCGAAGACTCAGAAATCCAAGATTTACCGACTTAACGAACTGGGCTGGCCTTTGCATGAGACCAGCGAGACGTCTTGGAATTCTCATCGAGTCGCATTTCTGTGTGCTAGCTGGGTCGTTCACTTCCACAACATCGCCCACGCTGTTCCCCGTACATTTTACTGCTGGCAGAAATGTCGCAGCAATTGACTTGAGATTTGATTCATTCTCCACGCTCCCGTCAATGAACGAAGCGAGACTCTCGCCAAGACCGGACTGGATGGCGCTGAGTAAGCTCGTTCCCTGGGCTATTGTTAATGTGGTGTCACTCAGTTTCACAATGTTCTTCTGACTCTTCAGTTTCATTTCTAAGTTACTGATGTTTCCTTCAATCTCAGCGAGTTGCTGTTTCTTAATGGTATTTAGATGTATCTTTAATTGTTTTGAATCCTCGCGAACTTTTCTCAAGGCTTCTTCGGTATATTGATCAATCTCTGCCTCGAGCTGTTCGTATTGTTTGTTAAGCATATTTGCGTGTTCTTTCGTATCACGGAGAGCTTTTTCTGTGCTCGTAATGAGCTGTTCCACTTTGTTCTTGCGTTCCTTCACGACTGGAACAGCCTGCTTGAGAGCGTCGCTAATGGTCTGCGCGGAATGATTCTTGTGTTTTGTACAATTGCACAAAATGCACATAAGCTCCTGGCAGTCATGACAATGGAGCTTGACCAGTTCCTCGGGATGTGTCTTACAATACACGTGCTTATCGATCACTCGGGGTGCATTCTCATCCAGTGCTTTCCATAAGTGATTTTTAAGGAAAGAAAATCCATCGTGATTGTCCCGACAGGCTTGGCAGAAGTTTTCCTTGCATTCATTGCATCGCCAAGGGGTTTTTCCAGATTTACATTTATCGCACATTTGCTCTTTCTCAGCCAATTCCACCACTTCAAGAAGTTCCTTGATAAAAAACATTGGTCGGAGACTGTCCTTAGCTGTGAAATTCCAGCACAGTGGGCAGTTGTAGCCGATCTTTCCTCCCTCATTGACAGGTTTGAGGTCATGCACACACGGTTCACAGTAAAAATGGAGGCACATCAGAGCGAGAGGGTTGTTGAACTTTCCAAAGCAAATGGGACACTCGACCATGTTCTTCAGCTTCTCGGTTGTTGCGGTGGCCATTGCCTGCAAATAACGAGTGATTAAGCATCAGAGAGTTCTATTGGACAATCCTTGTCGAGGCTAAGATCCAAACTCAATATGAGGATCTTCTTATATAAGGTATTCTGACAATCCTTATTTCCCTCCTTTTTTTGATGCGTAAGACAAATTAAGTAAGAAAAGATACATTCCAGAATTTACATAGAAATAAATATAATTTACAATATTAAAAATACAAATAGAAAATAAAACTATACCAAAGCAAAGGCTAGATAAAATGTGCATTTTCAGCCTTTCTTCCCTCCCAATGAAAATATGCAGGGTACGGAGCAGGGAGCGACAAGCTACAGGTATCAGCGACGAAAAGATTTTCTTGCATAATTAGAAATCCCCCTGTCCCGCCTATTCCCCTCCCCCTCCGCCCTCCGTGTATGACGTTTACTACTTAGGGAATCGGAATACTGGTATGGAGGGGAGGGGGAGATGGGTGAGGTACTGATCATAGTTGACAAGATCAGAAACAAGTTACTTTAAAAGAGCGGGTTTTAGTATTAATTATATGCAAATGATCAGCTGCACGATAGTACAAAACATTAAAATACATAAATCGCGGAATTAAGACCAACCGGAAAATAGTAACTGTTTGTGTTAATCCTGATCCAATATTCAACGAACATCCCGACATTGATCCAACGTCGATTTGACGTTGCGACGTAGAACCTGATTATATTATGGTTGAGTTGCAAGAAAAACGTCTAATCAAAGCTTTTATTCCAACAGGAAATGAACGTTTTGATTCCACGTTTCACATATATTTGATAAGCAACATTATTTTAACGTTTTGGATCGCTACCAAACACCCACTTTCTCCGACTTCTATTCAACGTCTTTGGTGCAACGTTGAATTGACGTTGGAATGTCGACATTGTACAGACGTCAGAGTCACTATCTAACAACTTCATCTGGTTGTCGCTGACGGGAATTGAAGCTTCAAAAAATGGGACAAAATGAGAACGTAAAATATAATATTGCCCGATGCACGGACGTTTGCTACGTGCCGCGGACCATCGGAGGGTTAAGTATGACGCCTTATGCTTCTCATGGTCCAGAAAGTGATTCCAAATCACTTTTCGACAAGAGAGTACCTTTTTTCTTTTCCATTTGCAACTTTCTGCGAACGTTGATTAGACGTCGGTAATCGACACTTATCCAACGTTGCAAGACGACGCATATCCCCCATTGTTTTTGTTTCTATAATCAACCAAAATCGAAACTGATAAGACTTCGCGTTGGGAAAAGTAAAACTCCCATAAACGCCAGAAATAAAACCAAATCAGAACCAAGAAGCATTTAAACAGCTAAAATGATGGTGTGATTTTCGGGGGTTCTTATGTAATTTTTCTAATGTACGCCGTCATGCAATGAAGTAAACATTAATACAAAACACACTTGTACACATCAGTTCCATCCGACAAAGCCCCACAAGGTATTTCGGTTTACATGTATGCAACACACCAAGTCTGGGCAATATGCTCCCCCACCCCCAACAGCGTAAAAAACTACCTACCCCTAAAATTTATATCACGGCTAAACAGCCCTCCTCAACCCCCCCCCCCCAACACACACACACACACCCTCATATTTGAATCGGTGTTGTCCATATGTTAATCGCCGCCTGTTACTCTCACTCTAATTTTCCCAGATCCAGGTTAAAGTTCACCATCTTGGATTCTCGTGAAACATTTCCTGTTAACTTGAGAACACAAAAACAACGCAACCCACGATCACAACATTAAGACACCTCAGAGATCATTGTGACGTTGGATGAAAGACACATCCCAGTAAACGTTGCGATGGTGTAACAGCGGATCACCAAAAAAAAAAAGGAAATGGGATTTTTCAAGAGAGAAAGAGTTATGTTCTGCGCAGTCAGTTTTTTTTCTATCTCCCTTTTTAATTTTCTGAACACATAAAGATGTACATGAATGCAGACAGTGCGGTACTGGGAATACAAAAAAAAATAAAATAAGAGAGAGAGAGAGAGAGAGAGAGAGAGAGAGAGAGAGAGAGAGAGAGAGAGAGAGAGAGACAGAGACAGAGACAGAGACAGAGACAGAGACAGAAAAAAACAGCTACAAAAAGAACAAACGTACAAAATTGGAAAGAACGAAATTCAATCAAAATTATGGGAGAAGGATTTTGAAAAGTGGACGCAAGTAAATTAAAAATGACAACTATTTAGCCAATGTTTAGTGGATCGCAAAAAAGAACTTTTTGAAGAAAAACCTTGTTGTGAATATGTGTGCGAAATTGAAAGAGTTTCTGGTCAAAATTGTTAGAAATGATGCATTTTGAAAATCGGCATCCAAAATGACTTTAAATGCCCCCCCCCCATTTGAGCAAATGTAGGCGAATCATAAAGAGAGCAATTTCTCAAGATGCAATCATCAGGAAAACAGTCGTTCAAAATTTGAGAGAAATCAAATCAAACTTGTGGGAGTAAAAATATTTTGAAAATTGGACTCCAATTAATAAAAAATGCCATCTATTTGGCCAATTTTTGGTAGATCTTCAAAAAGTAAATTTTCAAAAGAATCTCACATAGAAAACATTCATACAAATCTGATTAAATTTGTGGGTGAAAAAGCACCCAAAAATTTTAGATGTCCCCCACTTGGACAATTTCGGCAGATGGCCAGGAAAGTACACACGTACATACGTAGATACAGACGACAGAAGCCCTTCTACTGATGTGATGAGACCAGCTCGACGAGCCAAATAGTATACACCATAACAGTACCAGAAAGGAATAAAATTACCGGAAAGGAACGGTAACAATATCGTAGCCGTTTGCAGTACTTCTCCAGTTTGTTTCATAAACCGAATTTGCAGTACAGTTAACACGTTAACTGGAAAAGTACTACATTTGACCGCAGTGGTACCAATGGTAAACTTTGAAAAAGTTTCTTCCGAATATACTAGTGACAGATGGTATATTTGAGACTCTACAAAGAAAAACAGCATGGTACTGAAATTTATTCAAATCTTTTCATCTAAACTGCAATCCTACCGCTGCTGAGTGATATTTACCGCATATCAGAGCAAGTGAAAACCGACAATGACCGAGTGTTTTGAATTAATTTAATGACGTGACACTTGAGTTAACCGATGAACGGTTAGAAATAGATTTTGTGCTGGAAAACGTTCTATTTAAACAGGTCGAGGCAGAAACAAACACATGAAATAGATATTTCTAGGCATTTGACGTTAATGGCACAACGAACACAGATAGGAACTTATAAAACTATCTAACAATTCAATATAGACTCTGTAAGCTACTTAGGCTTTGCATTCTTTGTTTTCTTCTCCATTGGGCACAGATGTTAAGGTATTGCTCTTAAATTTATATTTTTCTACAAATTTCATCAATATAGCAGGTGGATGGGGATCAAAGTATCAAAATTTGTGTTTTGTATATTTATCCAAGTTAAAAATGGGTTTAGAATGAAACAAAACAAAAAAAACAAACAGTCGACAGTCGAGTTCGAAGATAATAAATCTTGTTGGAAAACAAATATAAAACCATACTAAGAATGGGTTCGGTTGAGAAATATGACTTTGTGTTAGTATTGCTAATCGATTCAAATGCAACATACCAATGTAAAAACCGGCAGTGCTGTTGCAGAAAAACTGCAAGCATACCGCTTTAGCAATTCAGTACTATTGTGGTACATTTTTGACATAATAAAATTTGGTATTATTTGCTTTCGCCATTGAACCCACATTTCAAAGATTTCAAACTTGATATATCCATAAATTTCACCAGTTAAGTAATGTAAATTTGCCTTTAATTAATTTCACCAAGATGGGTGTATATTTAGAAAAATAAAAAAGGAAAACATTAAATTTAAGATAAAAATAGACTATATTGGCTAACAATAATATTTTAGGAATACAAAAAATCTCAGTTCGGCTAAATTGGTTATATCCGGTGTACTGCACTATGAGTATGCCGATTTAATGCCGCTGGCCCCTGTGCCATATGGTTCCAATCGATTCTTGTATTGAACTGCAAGAATGCCGACTCAATACCAGTCTATCGGTCGTTTTGCGGTGCGGTTCCAAGTCAAATATAATTCGATATAGCGGAACTGCGCTGTTCCAATTCAATACCACCGATTCCTTGTGGCGTGGTTTATTTATTCGTGTTTGGTGTACCGATGTGATACCTGCAGTGCTACTGAAAAAGCTGCAAAAATACCGTTTTTGTACTTTGGGCACTTTTGCAGTATGTTATAGACATAATGGGATGTAGTACTGGAATGCCTGTTCAGGTACACAAATACCAGGGTCTTAATTGAAACCTCCGATATGTTAAGGTTCTTTGTGTTAAAAACTTTGCAGTTTTTGCACTGCACTGTGTCTCCTGTGTTCGGAATAGTAAAGTGTCCGATTTAATGAGGTATTTACCACTAAAATGAATGGTAAAAGATAAAAAATATCTTTAAGAAAAAGCGAATTATCCGGTTTGTATCAATTTCTTGGTATTTCTTACTCTTTTACATTTGGGGTTTCACTGTCCTAATGTAAGTAAATTCGTACTTTATGTTTCTCCTTTTATCACTACAAATTGTTTCCTCGAAACTCGTCAAAAGCGTGAATAAAAGTCAAAATGTTGTATAAGTTTAGGAGGTTATCTCTTCTGGTACTCTTTGAAATTCTGAGGAGAAAATACCTTTTATGCGTGGTCAAAGCCCTACTACAGCCCTATCAATGTAATGTTTAACATTTTTTCAACGGTGCTTAATTCCTTCCTCTCCCTACCCGTTTTGGATCAGTTCAGAGTGTTTCAATACATTCACCCGGAGAACCTTTTCAGATAAAAAGTCAGTGAACTTTTGGAATGGCCGAACTTAAGTTTATTTTCCCGTAACATCCTTTCAAATAAACCGTTTTTGTTGGCAGCGTCTTCAGTCGAACATCCCTATCACTTTTAAGGCACAGAGCAAGCCCCGGTATATTTTATTGCTCTGAATTATCAATCATGTTAATCCATAAACGTTTTAATTTATGTAAATAGTAGCAATGTAGAATTCTTTATACGTGAATGTTTCTTAATAATAAAAACCTACTTTGAACTGCTTTATCTGAAGTATCTCTTAACTTAACGAATGAAGTCAAAGTAGGTCCCTTTTGTACACAACATATCGACACTCTGAACAGTAAATACTTCTTGCGAGACCAGTTAAGTCACAGCAAAAATTCAGTGCAGATCACGGAACACTGTATAAAGCCCAGCTCTCTGCGTGCCCTGTGATGTGAGAACGAGACTTTTTCGGGGGGGGGGGGTGTTCGTTGTAGACTCGTTTGCCCACGCCTTCGGGGGCGACTTCTTGTCTGTGGCCATTGTGGTAAAAACAGAATGAGAAGAACTGTAATAATAGTCTAATAGTCTTACCCATGCATAAAACTTGTAGATGGATGATGACTAGATGCCACCCATCCCTTTCCTTTAACGCATTTGTTAAAGGCATGCCATCTCCTGCTTTTTCCAAAGACTATCGGGAAATATAAGTTTAGAGTAGCGAGCCTTGGTGAGATGGTATCGTCCCAAAATAGAAATTTTCCAGCTAGGAAGCGAAGCACTAGTTTCAAATCCCATCACTGGAAAACATTGGACCCAGCTGGGGCGACAGTAATCTAAGTCATGGACACTGCAGAGCTTCGATCACCCACCTCGATTGACACGGAGACCTGGTCAAAAAAGTTTGAACCCCTTTTCCAAAGCTTAAGGACAAGTCTGCAAAGAAGCCGAGTTTCTGTTCCATGTAGGCCACTGATTGCCTGATACTGTGGGACATGGCCTAGTATAGGATGTCCCTGGCCAAAGCTGTCAACTTACAGGTCTCGGGTCCTCTTTCCGTGGAGAAACTCGATAAAGCTGTTGAATTGCCTGGCAAGAACCTCACCGGAGAGGCAGTACTTTCGTGTTTGCTACTTTCATATCTGGCTAGTTTATATAACTGTTTATTTAATCCCTCGACTATTTCGTCTGCCAGACCGATCCGGATTAAAAATGGCAGCCCGTTGTGGAAAACACCCACCAGCAAAGGTATCCCTTGGTGTGTCGGTTGATATGAGAACGTGGGAACTAGACGTCCTACAACTCCATAACACCCAGATCCTTTGGTTGGATGGTGTAATGGGTTTTATTGCAATTTTATTGCATCTTTGATAACAGTTCTTGAAAAATACCATGAGTAGGAGAGAAGAAGAATGTTAGAAGCTGCTTTGATAGGTAGTATAAAAATGCTTGAAATAAATTCTCGCTGTGTGGAGGGGGAGGGGGAGTAACAACGAGAACTCTAAGTTCTTTAGAAACGGCTTGAAATCACGTTTGTGGGTCGCTATTTACAGTTATGCAGCTTGTGATTTGCTCATCTTTTCTATACTTCACACTTGGGGTCGAATTACAAGGAGTTGAATTGCTGGAATTTCTGGAAGATTCTCTTTTTTCTCTATTTTGCTTGGCACGGAGTCTGTCATTTGGACGAATGTTTCAACTTTTGACGGGTAAAAAATTATCTGTAGTTATTTTACTTGGCACGGAGTGTTCAGGAATTATGTCTCCCCGATCAAGGGGAGACATATAGTGTTTGTACTTTCTGTGTGTGTGCATGTGTGTAAGTGTGTGTGTGTCTGTGTGCGCGTGTGTGTGTCAGTCTGTTGTGAACAAAGTGTTGTGTGCAAGATATCTCGAGAACAAAATGTCAGATCGACTTCAAACTGAATCGATTTATTCATTGCTAAGGTTGGACGATTCTGTCAACGTTTGACGCATGTCACGTGATTAGGGCAGGCGTATGACGTCATTACGTGAACATCATGTGTGCGAAATTTCTCAGCCGCTGAATATCAAAAAAGGTGAAACTTTGTGGAATTGCTGCTTGATTTGTTTGAAAGACTCTGCAGA
This sequence comes from Protula sp. h YS-2021, assembly GCA_949752745.1. NCBI lineage: Eukaryota > Metazoa > Annelida > Polychaeta > Sabellida > Serpulidae > Protula > Protula sp. h YS-2021. The sequence continues at coordinate 19,923,735 of OX457024.1, forward strand.
TTTTTTCGCGAGTAGAACAAACGAATGCAGCGTATGACGTCATCACGTAAAATATGTATATATTATAAATAAGGTCATGTGTGCAAAATATCTCGATAACGGAAAGTCCTATCGACTTCAAATTTTATATGGATATTTCTTGGGTCATTTGGACGAATGTTTCAACTTTTGACGGGTAAAAAATTATCTGTAGTTAAGCAAAATATCTCGACATCGGAAAGTCGGATCAACTAATTTGGTGTAGTTATTCCTCGGATAAGTCACACGGTTTTGTTAAACAATATTACACTCGTATAGAAAATCAAGAAAGGTGCATAACGTCAACATCCCCAACCCCGCCTCCCCATTTATGGCTGCTTTGTTATCTAAGTATAGATGTTAACTACGCTAGGTATTTCGGCGTTTTCCAGAAGATTCTCGAGTGTTCCTGCATTCTTTAGAAAACTTCAAAACAGTAACAGCATCAGTGTCAGTCCATTGCTAATTGTTATTGCCTGAAATTGAGCTTTTTGTGCATTTCTCATCTATGGCTGTTACGTAACATGCCACTCAGTCAGGCGCCAGTGTCATTTGCGGTGCATGATGGACTCATGGAATGCTATTGTATTATAGGTCTAAGCAGCTCTAGCTATTGATTTTTTCGCCGCATGCTTGATTAGGTAGCCAAGGTGATCTATATATAGGAGCTGTTTTGTATCGATTAGCATTGTTTGCAGAATGTGCGAAGACAAGGTAGTCTATTATGGCTATGACTACACTTAGGGTACAGACCGTTATCGGTGCCTTGGGTAAAAGGATTGGAGTTATGTTTATAGTCGGATCTACAGTAAATAGCTGGAGGATGGGGTGTGTGGAGGATGATGGTTAGCAAAAAAAATTCCGACCACCTTCAAGACCTGGATAAAAAGATGTAAATTAAGAACCGTTTGTCATACCGCTTCCAGATTCCGGTTAAAAGATGTACGGTAAAACCTGTCTTGACCAACTTCCAGAACCGGATAAAATGTAACGTACAGTAAAACTACTCAAGTGACCAACTTCAGATAAGAAGGGCCTACAGTAAAAACCGTTTTAGCGACCGCCTTCCAGACTCGTATGAAAAAAGATGTCCATTTATATCTGTTTTAAAGTTTTTTTTACAATGAATGAAGGTCATGTTTGCAGAAATGAATATTTTATTTCAGATTCGGGGGGGGGGGGGGGCGTCATTGCTTTAGTCGGGGAGACATTTGTTTTTGTTTACAAAAAGAAGAAACTAAGTAGGTATCGATTGAACGTACTCTTTGTTTTGTGTGCACTGTCCGCTTTAGTTGTTGAATTGCTGAAATACTTGACAACTCTTTTTTTGTTTATTTATTTCTCTTTATGTCGGGTTCAACACAACCCACCAAGACCGCTAATACTAGGCAAATGAAATTTAGTACACTTATAGATGACATTTGGGAACTCTTGATTTCATTTTTATGACATCATGAAGTTTTTAAGAAATGGTTACATTTACAGTTTCCGAGTAAAATACATACGAGATTATGTTTTCAAAAAGAATTAATTGGTGAACTACCGTTAAGCTGTGATGTCCGTCAAATTACTTTTTGGCGATATGCTAAAAACTAAACAAATGGGAGATTTTTTAATTGATTGGTAAGCAATTTTCATGATTCAGTTTCTCCCACAATTTTGACAGGATTCCTATTTTGGTTCGTGCAATTATTTTCTACATGGTTATTTGTTTTTAAAAATTAAGTTTTTGGGAATCTCCGTACTTATTGAGGAAATGGAGTCGTTTACATTTTGGTAACCAATTTCTAAAGTGCTTCTTCCACAATTTTGGTCCGATAAGCTTCACATTTTGCGTAACTGTTCAATAGACTGTCCTGTCTTGAATAGAGACCTTGTGGCATCGTATAAAAAATGAAATGAAATGGGGCAATTTTATATCATTTTGTAGTCAATTCTCAAAATGCTTATACTTCTACAATTTTGTATTGGATTCTTTTCAAATATTGTACGAACGTTAACGAGGAAGGCCTGTCTTGAAAGGATTTAGGGATTCGCCAAAAATTGGCCAAATAGTTTTAGCTTAGTTATTTAAACTAATTTTCGACGTTCCTTTTCTTTCAAAATTTTAATGGGATCGTCTTCATACTTTGCATAAAATTATCCGACATCTAACAACGCTGCGAATGGGTCGCAAATGGGAGTAAATCGACTTTCTATAGACGTCTTTTTATAGAAGTCTGTTTATCGATTTTCCGACGTCTATCTATTATCGCACGAAAGGCTTTGGAGACAGAGATTTTGGTTGCAACCAAAAGGAAAGACATTGTGTCAAAGACGGTGATTAGACTATGGTCGGGACCAGTCAGAACTAAACTGCAACAGACAAACTGAAACAAACTGCATACTCTTTTCAACAAACAATATCTGACTACAAAACCTAAAAGAAAAAAACAAACAAATAACAACACACGCATATACACGTAAAAACACAAAGAAAGAAGTCTCACGGTTCAGTTATTTTCTGGGTTATCCATTAAATGAATTCACGGATAGTTGGGGCTAGCGTATTACGTGCGCCTATACTTCAGTGAATGGGTGACGCTACATCCTGTGCCTGCGTACAGGAGATAAGAAAGTCATGCGTAGATACTTTATAGATGGCCCCTACTCCTGTAACCAAGACTTAACCAAGACTAACTCGTCACGAATGCCGTTTGCATGCTGGACTGTTTGGAACACTTTCCCAAATTCAACATCAGATTAAGTCCTTACACATGGAGCTTTGGTGTAAGTTGTCAAAGAAAATATGCAGCGATTTGTTTTAACAAGTATCTTTGTCTTTTTTTTTTTTTGCTAAATGAAAAGACCGTATCAATAAATTTAAACGGAAATGAAGGGCATTTATTAAGCAGGGAATTAAAAGGCGTTAAAATTCTCCGGTCTTGACTTTCAACGTATATTCATTATCTTGAAACCTCATCGTTAAAACGCTACAGAAAACAGTGGTTGGATATAGAGATAACAGACATAATTGTATTATTTCCTTGCAAAGATTTGTAAAAAGCAACACGTGATTAATGTGAGTCACATTTTACTGAAGGCAGGATTCCTGATTCTGTGTTCTTCACCATCTACACCAGAGAGAAGAGAATACCATAACTGACTATTAGCAGCGCCGAAGCTGAGATGTGCAGCCACGCACATTTCAGCGTATGTATGCTCTGCGACTCTGTAGCTAGTGTGTACCGAGACGTAAACTTGATTCTGTCACCTGAAAGGTGTTTGTATCATTTTGTTCGTAGTTATGAATACTAACCTCACTCTGCTTTACACAACGCCCTCACTTATAGGGGTAACTTTGCGAACGGGCTACCGTCCTGGCTGGCCACGTAGTCGTTTTCAGCTGTAATAATGACGCTATCCGGACCTGTGCGATCATGCGTGACTGTTTCCACTATGGCACCTTCCAATGTCAAGATGTGAATGTTATTTGTATTGCATTCAATGCACCAGAAGTGCCCATGAATGTTTGCGAATACAGTGTATGGCGTTGCGGTGGTCTATGCATGAAACCAACGAGACGCCGTAGTATTTTCATCAAGTCGTATATTTGTATATTAGCCATATCGTGTTCTTCCTCGATATCGCCCGCGCTGTTCCTTGTGCGTTATGCTGCTAGTAGAAGTGTGGCGGTGAGTCACGTATGCGGGCAAGCATCCAGAACAAAGCCGAATTCGAAAAACATGGCAAAATTTCTTCTCGGAGAGGGCTTGTATAAGAAATATTACAACATTGCACATTCAAGCAATTGAGCAGATACTGGGAAGAATTGGGCGCTTCTGTTTTGGCGCGAATTCCGTTTCGTAACAACTTTGGCACAAGGTACTTCTCGGATAAGTATCAGGCTATCAGGCCTTGCCTAAGCATGGATACACGGTCATATTTGAGAAGATCCTTGCTCATTCAAACGTCAGGGTGATGACATACTGTAATTTCTTTGAAATTGAGAAGATAAAATCCGGTGTTTCCATTATTTACACCCGCCTCATCCACCACCAATTCGTGGTCTATCAGTCATTTAATATCGCTAAGGGGGATTTGTGCAGGAGAATTTCGATATTGCGAATGTGAATGTGATGTTGTGTTGTGAATTACCCCAAACCGGAAGTGCTGTTCACCCGCCTAGTAGAATACAAACATTTCCTCAGTCAGCACACAACGATCATGAAGAAGCTTTCTCGTTGAGATGTCGACCAATATTATCCTGTACAAACGACAGAAACATGGGCTTTGTATAACAAATACAAATCTCTCGCAGAGAAAGAGGAAGGCATTATTTTTTGGGATGTCTGACAAATTATAAATAATCTCAACAGGGATCAAGCCATAAACAATGCTCTTGAAATTTTGGATGAACTTGTCACAGAACACGCGACCCTGAAAGAATGGGTTCTATGAACGAGGGTGTGGAAAACGGTGTAGAAGTTAGCAGCTGGCATGCGATAAAAGGATGCATAATGTGGATAGTTTATCAACCGATGATTATACCAGGGGCAATTGTTACCGGGGTGTCTATTTTATTTTCCATGTACCAGTTGGTTTGAAGTCATTCCGATGGTGCTACTTTCAAAGTGGCCTGTCATGGCTTCCGTTTCAGGCGAGTGATAACACACAAGGAGGTTGTTTTTGGTTTTGTGTCCGACGTTTATACAACGTCAATATTTCGACGTCCAATCTAACGTCGATTTCCGACGTCTTCTGAATTTTGAAGGCAACTAAAATAAACGTCTATACAATGTTGCTTTCCCAACGTTTTTTTTTTCAACATTATGTCAATGCCGTTGGTCAGAGGTGGAGCTGTGATCGCGACCAGTTCAAATCGAAATGCAAGCATAGTTAATGTGGTTTAGTAGGATCGACGCTGCAACCTTAGATCGATGTTGGATCGGCCTTAGAATGTTTACTCCGATATCAAGCTGTACTACAAGTTGTACTTTCTAAGCAGTTACTTTGCCCGTTGGAGAGCCGTAGTCAAGTAGAGCCTTTGTTTTAAATCATGAATCCAAAAGGCGTCTAAAATGAGAAAGAATGGAGATGTACTGTCTTTGACGGGAGTATAAGAAGGCTGGGAATGAAATTTTTAGATGAATATCGGGAATCTTCAATTGTGTACTAAAATGACTAGTTACGAAGGCAGATAGTTGTACAATTTCTGTCAACCTTTTATTTCTGCAATACTATTTTCTAAAAGATCATCTCAGACATAATTGGATGTTTATTTATTTATTTTTCTGGACTCAACATTGTTACAAAGAAATTAATTGAAAAATGAAACATGTAGAATGTGAAAACGTACCTTGTTTATTTTGACATTTGACCAGTAAAACCTGGACAATCTGGACAGGGTTGGGACTGACATAATTGTACGGGTGAAGAAGTCAGAGTGCAACATAAGCAAAATTTTTTACTCGCCACCTTGGCGAGTAGATTGTTTTTACTCGCCAAAAGCAATTTCTACTCGCCAGCTTGGCGAGTAACTTTTTTTACTCGCCAAAAAAAAAAACTTCATGCCATGTATAATAAAATGTAGAATTAACTTATTTAACGTTTTATTTCGCGTCTTAAATACAAAGCTATTCTTTTTACATTTGTTCTTGTTTATCACAGGGCGAAAAGTCATACAAAATCAAACCTTGTCATTCATTCTTTTTTAAGTAATTGGTAATGAAACCTACCATGAGTTTTCCAACAGAATTTTTTATTTGATTCGAAAAATATCGAATTGCGGACCAATAAATGTCATGTCCCCATACAAAAATATAAGAACATATAAATGCACAATGTTCTAATGAAAGACATATTTTGAAATGCACTTTTGTGGCGTTGTTAAGAATTGAAACTTGTCAAGAAAATCATTAATTTTTTTTACTCGCCACTGCTGAGTGTTGGTGAGTATTACACGCCAAGAAAATAGCATGAAATTTCTACTCGCCAGCTTGGCCTGTAACTTTTTTTCTACTCGCCATAGGAATTTTTACTACCTATTGGCGAGTTGGCGAGTACTTATGTTGCATCCTGAATAAGGCGTCCGAATTGCTCAGGTTATGCTTAAAGGAGTTGATTTTTTAAACGAAATGAACCATTATTGGTAATGCAGTCAATCAGATATGCAGACACGCAGTCGGCATCCCGAGTGCTGAAAGAACTCGCGAACTAAGTGAAAAGTGGCTATCAACATGGATTACCATCAGAGAATTGTACCGACAACTTGAATGCTGAAAGAACCCCCATCCCCCTCCCCCTCCTCCCCTCTCCCCACACACAGTCCATGATGTTACGCGCATTCTCCACGTCTGGCTTCAAAATTATATCTCTTTCTCATGAAGCGCATGGTAACACATTTTATTTTGTGCTCGCCCCCATCCAAGCCGAGGGGTAGTTTAATACTACACTTGGTAGTAAAAAATGGTGTACATATCACCCCATCTCAACCAACTCCTTTTACCAAGCTCCCGGTGAATTCTAAGGATACCTCGTTTCACCGGGGACGGAGAACGGTTAAGGAACATTTGCAATCCGGAAACAAGAACTGTCACATGGTGACAGCGGTTTGACGCACGAATGGATCCATGAAGTGAAGCTCAGTCATAATGCACTCTTTTAATTCTGAAGATAAATTAACAACAACAACAACAACAATAATACTATAATAATAATAATAATAATAATAATAATAATAATAATAATAATAATAATAATAATAATAATAATAATAATAATAATAATAATAATAATAATAATAATAATAATAATAATAATAATAATAATAATAATAATAATAATAATAATAATAATAAATCCAACTGGAACGAGCAAGAAAGAAAGTTTAATTTTCATGTTAATTTTTATCCGCCCGGCCGGTGATCTTTTGTTTTTTCTCGAAAGATCAGACACTACATTTTTTTTCTAAATTTCGGTCTCCTGGCATTAGTCAAAATTCTTGTCTCATTTTTATCGCAAAATTTTGGTTTTGCAGTGTCGTAAAACGTCAATATGACTTAACACCAACCGGTTTATAAGTTACGTTTTTGAAGCATTCAAGTATTTACTGTATGACAATGCGCGAAGACATACAACACGGTAACACAATGTCCACTAAGGTTACAAAACGACCGTAAGGTTACATAGAGACAGGAGACTGTAAGGCTACATAGCGACGGGAGACTAAAACTACAAAGCGACGACAGACTGTAAGGTTACATAGCGACGGGAGACTGGCCACTTTCATAGCCTTATTTGCCTGTAGTTTAATGGGGCCATCTATTTTACTTCAACATAATACAAATTTCCATTGGCTACTATATTTACATTTTTGTGAAAGAAGAGCAAAGCGGAAGCTCTAAGCAGGTTAATTATATAAAATAAAAATTCACAAAATAATAACACTTTTGGCGGGATGGGGTAGGGGTACGGATAATTCTAATCTGGTGAACAATAACTACTGTGAGCTTTTTAAAAAAGGACTTGAAATTACTTCTGGGAGGGGAGGGGAGGAGAGGGGAGGAAAGGTGCAGTTAACCTTCCTGGGTCGAATTTTCTCAGTAGTTGGGGGAGGAGGAGAGGATGGTAAAAGAGGGAAGAGAAGGTGTAGCTAACCGGTCTGGGTCGAATTTTCACAGTAGGTGCGGGGGAGGGGAGGAGGTGACGGTAAAAGAGGGGAGGGAAGGTGTAGCTAACCGGCCTGGGTCGAATTTTCTCCTTACGTGGGGGGAGGGCAGGAGCGGAGGGGAGATATATTTAACCGGCCTGGGTCGAATTTTCTCGGTAGCTGAGGGGAGAGGAGGAGGGGAGGGGAGGAGGATTTGGGGAACTGATCAGCAGAAAATTTATTTTGACAAACTCCTACTCTTTCCAAAAGACCGATACGTGACAATAAACCAAAATAAAATAGAAAGAAAAAAAATAAAAAATAAGGAAAAATTACACGCACTAAGACAGAATTCTTACCATTCATTAATGTTCTTTGGGTTATCCACTAAGGGCGTACACAGGGGGATGGGGTTAGGGGGATCTAGGACTTCGCGTATGCTAGTGTTATAGTGACTGGGTGACATAACTCTTCACGATCGTCGTTTGCGACATCAGATAGACTACAACCTACAACCTTGCACATTGATTTTTGGTGTGAGTTGTCAAAGGAAATTGAGATGATGATATTTTAAATAAATAATAATAATAAATAAAGCACTTTGATGACACTTATCTTTTTTCTATCTTCATTATCTGCCTAGAGATATTCCTTGTGTTAAGACTCCATCGTTATCACACGGCTACAGCAAAACTTTAAATATGATATAGAAATGACAGTCATCAATATATGTATTTCTTTGCAAAGATTTGTAAAAGGGAACACTTGATTAATGTGAGCCACATTTCACTGAAGGGAGAATTCTTGATACGTGTTGTTCCACAGCGACACTAGCAGCTTATTGTCGGTCACGACAGCGTACAGTGGGTACTGTCCCAGTCCATTCAGCTGAAGGCGCGACCATTCTCCTGCAGGGCTCAGTGTCTGTAAGCGGTGATTGTTGCAGTCCGCTATCAGGAGCACTCCGTCAGAATCTACACCAGAGAGGAGCGGACACCGCAGCTGGCCATTAGCAGTGCCGCGACTGCTGTGTGTAGCCACGTACGCCCCGGCGTGTGTGTACTGTACGACTGTGTGGCTGGCATACAGCGCGACGTAGACGTGATTCTCAGTCACCTGAATGGTGTTCGTGTCGTTGTCTTTGTAGTTGTGAACACTAGTCTCGCTCTGCCTCACATAGCGCCCCTTCTGTTGTGGGTCTGCTTTCAGGATAACAATCTTGCCACGTGTGTTATCTAACGCGTAGACCTTGTCCCCCATCACGGAGACATCACAGAAGTCACCACCCTCTACCAGCGTAGCCGCGCTGTCGTCCTGGCGTGCCAGGAACAAGCCGTTCTTAGCGGCGATAATGACGCCGTCCTGCACCTGTGCTACTGATCGACAGTAATTCGTGTTATCATACGGGACTGTTTTGACGGGAACACCGTCCATTGACAAAACGTGAATTTTATCCGTATTGTATTCAACAAACCAAAGACGATCGTGCATTTTTGCAAATCTTAGACATAGACATCCAAGATCTATAAACTTAATGAATTGGGCTGGCCTTTGCGTGAGATCAGCGAGACGTCTTGGAATTCTCATCGAGTCGCTAACTATGTCGTTCACTTCCACAACATCACCCACGCTGATCTCTGTGCATTTTACTGGTGGTACAAATGTCGCGGCGATTGGCTTGGGATTTGATTCATTCTCCACGCTCCCGTCAATGAACGAAGCGAGACTCTCGCCCAGACTGGATGGCACTGAGTAAGCTTGACCCCTGAGCTGTCGTTAATATGGTGTCACTCAGTTTCACAATATTCTTCTGACTCTTCAGTTTCATTTCTAAGTTACTGATGTTTCCTTCAATCTCAGCGAGTTGCTGTTTCTTAATGGTATTTAGATGTTGCTTTAGTTGTTTGGAATCCTTGCGAACTTTTCTCAAGGCTTCTTCTGTATGTTGATCAATCTCTGCCTCGAGCCGTTCGTATTGTTTGTTAAGCACATTTGCATGTTCTTTCGTATCATAGAGAGATTTTTCTGTGCTCGTAATGAGCTGTTCCACTTTGTTCCTGCGTTCCTCCACGACTGGAACAGCCTACTTGAGGGCGTCGCTAATGGTCTGCGCGGAATTATTCGTGTGTTTCGTACAATTGCACAAAATGCACATGAGCTCCTGGCAGTCATGACAATGGAGCTTGACCAGTTCCTCGGGATGTGTCGTACAATACACGTGCTTATCGACCACTGGGGGTGCATTCTCATCCAGTGCTTTCCATAAGTGATTTTTAAGGAAAGAAAATCCGTCATGAGTGTCTCGACAGGCTGGGCAGAAGTTTTCCTTGCACTCATTGCATCGCCAAGTGGCTTTTCCAGTTTTACATTTATCGCATATTTGCTCTTTCTCCGCCAATTCCACCACTTCAAGAAGTTCCTTGACAAAAAACATTGGTCGGAGACTATCCTTAGCAGTGAACTTCCAGCACAGTGGACAGTTATAGCCGGTCTTTCCTTCCTCATTGACAGGCTTCAGGTCATGCACACACGGTTCACAGTAAAAGTGGAGGCACATCAGAGCGACAGGGTTGTTGAACTTCCCAAAACAAATGGGGCACTCGACCATGTTCTTCAGCTTCTCTGTTGTTGCGGTGGCCATTGCTTGCAAATAACAAGTGATCAAGCATCAGAGAGTTCTATTGAATAATTTTTGTCGAGGCTAAAATCGAAACTAAATATGAGGACTTTCTTATATAAGTTATTCTGACAATCCCCACTTCCCTCCCTTTTTTTGATGCGTAAGACAAATTAAGTGAGAAAAAATACATTCCAGAATTTATATAAAAATTTAATACATTTACGATAGGAAAGATACATAAGAGAAAATAAGCTGATACCAAAGCAAAGACTAGACAAAAAGTGCAGTTTCAGCCCTTCTCCCCTCCCAGTGAAAATATGCAGGGGGGCGGAGCCGGAAGCGGCAATCTACAGCTATCAGCGGAGAAAAGATTTTCTTGCATAATTAGAGAACCCCCCTCCATTTCCCGCCCCCTCCCTCGCCGCCCTCCGTGTATGCCTTTTGCTATTTATGGAATTGAAATACTGGTATGGAGGGAGAGGGGGAGGGGTTGAGGGGCTGATCATAGTTGACAAGATCTGAAACAAGTTAGTACTTCGAAATAGCGTTTTAGTATATATTAATTATATGCAAATAATCAGCTGTACGATAGTACAAAACATTCAAATACATAAATAGTGGGATTAAGACCACCCGAAAAATAGTAACTGTTTGTGCTGATCCCGATCCAATATTCAACGGGCATCCCGACATTGATCTAACGTCGATTTGACGTTTCGACGTAGGATCAGGTTATATTATGGTTGAGTTGCAAAAAAACACGTCTAATCAAAGTTGCATATCAGTCGCGAACGAAAAGCTTTTTTCCGACATGTAACCAATGTTTTGATTCAACATTTCATATATATTTGATAAACAACGTTGCTGAAGCGTTTTGGATCGCTACCAAACACCCACTTGCTCCGACTTCTATTCAACGTCTTTGGTGCAATGTTGCATTGACGTTGGAATGTCGACATTGTACAGGCGTCAGAGTCGCTATATAACAACTTCATCTAGTTATCGCTGACGGGAATTGAAGCTTCAAAAATAGGACAAAATGGCAACGTAAAATGTAATATTGTCCGATGCACAGACGTTTGTTCCGTGCGTCGGGCCATCGGAGGGTTAGCTATGACGCCTTATACTTTTCATGGTCCAGAAAGCGATTCCAAATCACTTTTCGACAACTTTGGCAGAGCAATTTTTTCTACTTCCATTTGCAGCTTTCTGCAAATATTGATTAGACGTCGGTAATCGACACTTATCCAACGTCGTAAGACGCATATCCAACGTTGTTTTTGTTTCCATAATCAACCAAAATCGAAACTGATAGGATTTCGCGTTTGGAAAAGTAAAACTCCCATAAACGCCAGAAATAAAACCAAATCAGAACCAAGAAAGCATTTAAACAGCTAGAAAGAAGGTGTGATTTTCGGGGGTTCTTCTGTAATTTTTCTAATCTACGCCGTCATGCAATGAAGTAAACATTAATGCAAAACACACATGTAAACATCAGTTCCATCCGTCAAAGCCCCACAAGGTATTTGCTTTACATGTATGCAACACACCAAGTCTGGGCAATATGCTCCCCCACCCCCAACAGCGTAGAAAACAACCTACTCCTAAAATTTATCTCACGGCTAAACAGCCCCCAAACCACCCCACACACACACACCCTCATATTTGAATCGGTGTTGTCCATATGTCAATCGCCGCCTGTTACTCTCGCTCTAATTTTCCCATACCCAGGTTAAAGGTCACCATCTTAGATTCTCGGCGTCCATTTCCTGTTAACTTGAGAATACAAAACAACGTAACTTACCATTACAACATTTAGACACCCAAGAAATCATTGTGACTTTGGATAAAAGTCACACCCCAGTAAACGTTGCGATGGTGTAACAGCTTTAGGTGGACGTCGCAACCGACGTCGGATAAACATCGGGATTAGGTTGTTTATAGAATATAAAACAGCGTCTTCCGACGTTGAAAATATGTCGATTATCCGACGTCTGATCAACGCCGCGGAAAGAATTTGTATGGAAGTCAAAACAACGTCTATCTCCCAACGTTCTAGAGACGTCTGGAAAGCGAAGTTGTAGAGACAGCTGGAAAATAATAACCTAGAATCGCCGTCCAGATGCCGATAATCACAGTGTTGCAACCCCTAAGTGACGGCACACACACCTTTGAATATTCAGGTAACCCACAATTCACATCAATATGTTTCAAAAGCAGATGAATAAAAATCTTGCACGTTTTCATAATTCTGTAGTTTTACGTCTGGGTAGTCACATGTCATGGCTATATTTTTTCGATAAGTGAGAACAGGAGGAGTTTGTTTCTTTTTTTTTTTTTTTTTAGTCTAACTTTTATACCAACTTGATTTCTTGACGTCTATCCATCTTCGTTTTCCTGACGCCTGTTCGACATTGTACCAAAGACGTTGATTAGATCCCGAAGAAAGGTACATTTTAGTTGCGATCATAAGCAAGGCTTAAACAAGGTTGTATTGAACCTGTGTCAGAGCCGTTATTAAGACGCTGATCACAACCAAATTACAATTATATTCAACACTGCAGTTTGGGTGGGTCGACCTCATAATCTCAACGAGGTCGAATGTATTTACCATTATTCGATCAGAAAATTCTAAATGGTCACCCGTCACCACCTTGATTTTCGTCAGAACTTCTTGAAGACATGACAATTCATAAACAACCTTATAAATCGTTTCCAAATTTTGTACTTAGGCTAGCCATCGGAAAATATCGCATGACACTGGTTTTATAATGAACAGTAAAAAGCGGCCATCATGGATGTTTTCGTCCGCAATTCCTGGTTAACGCGATAACATTAAAAGTACTCAACCGATGATTAGCAAATTTTGGACAGTCTAACCATTCAAAAAGGCCATTTGGCGTTGATTTTAGGTTTGATCGTGGTAATTACAATGACCGTTATCTTGCATTTCATCCACAAGTTCTTGAAACATTATAAACACAAAGACTACTTGGTAATTTGGAGCCAGAGCTGCAAATTTAACCATATGTTGACACTGTTCAACATTCATATACTTGCGACACTCTGTAATCGGAGTTCTGTCCGATTGGAGGTGATTGTGCCCTCAATTTTGGCTTGTTCCTTTTCGTGTGTCGTTGGGGGGGGGGGTGTGGGGAGGGGAGGGGAGGGGGCAAGTTCTCCATATATCGCTTTCAGACTGTCACTTAATTGTTCTTTACGGTGTAAATTGCTTATAGGTTTGTTCATAAACAACACAACCTCGAACTGAGCTATATCCATCCGCTTCAGCGAGGTGTGCAAATCTTCCTAAGTCCAACACGTTATCATTACAATATCTTCGCTACACAAAAGCTATTATGCATTCCACGCTTCATTGTTGCACAGTTTGAAACATGATTTTTTTTGGAAGGAAAGCGAAAGTTGTCGAGGCAAAAACGCCCCATGAGAAAATCCCCTTATTTGTGGCAGTTGCAGGCATCCTCAGAGTTTTGTCAAGAGCGGAGAAAATTTCTCTTCCTTAAACGTGCATAGATCTGCCCCCACACCCTAAAGAGCCCAAACATATTCCTTTGAAATAGATATTATGCATCAGGAATTTTCTCCTGATATGGCAAACTTTGTATCAGAGCATTGGTGTAGCCACGTTTTACAACTGGGGGGGGGGGGAGGGGACTTCGCAATGGAGAAGGGCCGAAGGATACTATGGCTCACACTCTGAAAAGTGGGGAAGCGGGGCTGATGCCTCAAGCTGTCCCAGTGGCTACGCCTATGTGAGAGCGTTTACTGTGCACTTGGGAAATTGGAAGTGGTTTCCATTTCCGGGATTTTCCTAGAAGTGTGCAAAAGCCACCCAGTTTCATTCGGTTAAATATATATTTCGTATAAATAATTTGGTCATAAATCTATAAACTGCGATGGAGATCCAAAAAGGTTGCGTTCTGGCAGCGATATTCCCAACTGTGAAAGAGAATGAGGTTGCCATATGCAAGCTGCTTTCACAACATCAAACAATCCGTTATGTGATTTGAGATTTAAGAAAGATCTGCTACAAATCTACCACTGCTGAGCCGGAAAGGAACACAATGACCGGAGAGGAAATGGGACAATACCGCAGCTTTCTGTAGTACAACCGCAAAAAAAAAAAAAAAAACGACTGCAAAAAAAAAAAAAAAAAGACAAGACGTACATATCTCACATTAACCCTACAATTAATGCATTAAACACCTGTGGTACAGATGATGAAGTATAAAACTAGTACCGAATGTATACAGAAAACTGAGATCATTTTATGAGAACCTACAAAGAAGAACTGCATTTCTACCATTTCAACTCTTTTCGTTTAAACTGCAGTTCTACGGCAGCTGATTATTTAACGCATATCAGAGTGTCTCTTTTAATGACGCAAGATTTTTGGTGACCGTTAACGATTAGAAATGCATTCAGAGCAACAAAACACTGTTAAAAAAGTCGAGACACAAGAAAAATATGAAATACAAACAACCTAGTTATTTAATTTTATTGATACACGGGCACAGAAAAGATGCCAACCAAATTAAACAAGAATGTCCAGGGACATTGTGAACAGCCGAGATCTAGTGAATCAAGTATGAAAAGGATTGTAAATAAAAAGTAGTAGTCATAGTTTAGAAACCACTAATTGAAAATTTTTCAAAGGCCAGTATTTGCATATTCTTTGACAGATTCAAAAAAAGTAGATTTCAAAGAGCCATAACGTTGGACTACTCTTAAAGAATAAAAATTGATAAAAGAACTATTTATAAATGCTATCCATTTAATTAATTTTGTGGTGATAAAAAAACACAATTTTCAAGAGAGGACGGTCTAGTGGACATTTTGGCATAATTTAAAGACAATCAAACCCAAACTGTGCGAGAAAAAAGTTTTGGAAAAAATGGTAGCAAAAAATAAAAATGCCCTGTGTTTGACTAATTCCTGGGATATCGCTAAAAAAGCTACTTTTCGAAAATGACTTGTCAAGTTAAGATTTATGCATAATTTGGAAAATTGGATACCCAAAAATTTTGAAATGCTCGTCATTTGTCCAATTTTTCGTCTATCGCCAAACAATTTCAAGAGTGGCCTACTTGGTAAACATTTGTGGAAAATTTGAAAGGAATCCGATCAAAATCGCTAGTAGAAACATTTTCAAAAATGATTGCCAAAATCTGTTAAAAAGCCTCTTATTCAGTCAATTTTTGGTTGATCGTCGAAAAATATACATTTCTCAAAAGAGATCTATCTAGAAACAATCGAGAAATAATCACACAAAACTGAAAAAGAATCGAATCCAAATTATGGGAAAATCCATTTTAAAAATTGGCTACCGAAAAAATTATAATCCCGCCCCCCCCCCCCCCCCCCCCATTTCGTCAATTTTTGGAGAATCACTAAATAAATTATTTCCAAAGAGGGACATCAAGATAACAATTTCAAGAATTGGAAAGGAATCCGCTCCAAATTGTGAGAAAAACATTTTCAAAATTTGCTGTCAATAAATTTAAAAAATGGCATCCATTTCTCCATTTTTTGGTTGATCACCGTAAAAAGTAATTTTCCAAGAGAGGCCTTCTTTTTATATATTTGAAAATTTAAATATTTGAATATTTGAGATAAAGAAATATATAAAAAGACATGCTCTGTGTAGTGGAAATTTTGTCCTTTAGCATCATTTTAAAGGTAGAACTGTGTAAAACATATGGTGGCTTAGTTTCGCTAACCATAACAAATCGGAAATCCAACTACAGCTCTGTCAATGTAATGTTTTACATTTTCTCAAAGATGCTTCATTCCTTGCTCTCCCTACCCGTTTGGATCGGTTCAGAATGTTTCAATACATTCACCCGCAGAACCTTTTTCAGATAAAAAGTCATTGGAATGGCCGAACTTAAGTTTATTTTCCCGTAACATCCTTTCAAATAAACCGGTTTTAAGAACGGTTTTCCGTGCAGCGTCTTCAGTCAAACATCCCTATCACTTTTAAGGCACAGAGAAACCCCCCGCTATGTTTTATTCCTCTGAATTTTTAATCATGTTAATCCGTAAACGTTTTAATTTATGTAAATATTAACGATGTAAAATGTTTTATATGTTTCCAAGTGTGTCACTTCGCTTAGAAGAAGCAAAGTCCCGGTCTAGTTATTAATTGTGGTAATGACGACGTAAGGATAAGTTACTCTTTTTGTAGAATTAAGGACGCATACCTGGCAGTAACTGGCAATTCTGCAAGTAAATCCCTGTGATTCTATTTTTTAAATTAAATAGTTACTTTTACCAACGATATAGGTCTTTAGTCACATGAAATATGGCAACTGAATGAGACGAGACAGTTCTAGCTTAAATAATCTCGCAATCAAAGTGTGCAAATAACAAAGTATTCTGCGATATAAGTGAAGTGGAAAGCGCCGATATTTGCACACATGACACAGGCTAACGCGAGCTATTTCGCTATTACGATCAATATTCGAAAAGTACATATGTTCCAAATGTGTCATTGTACAAAATAACAAAAAACCCTTCTCCGTGAATGTTTCTTAATAATGAAAACCTACTTTGAACGGTTTTAGCTGAAGTATCTCTTGACATAACTATTGAAGTCAAAGTACGTCCCTTTTGTACACAACATATCGACACTCTGAACAGTAAATACTTTTTACTAATTCACAGTAAAAATTCAGTGCGGGTCAAGGAACGCTGTATATAGTCCAGCTTTCTGTTTTCCATATGATGTGAAAGCGAGACTATTTGCCGGAGGGAGAGGTTCGTTTTACACTCGTCTGCCCACGCTGTAGGAGGACGACTTCTTGTCTCAGGCCATTGTGGTAAAACAAAATGAGAAGAACTGTAATAATAGTCTAATCAGTGACAACAGGCCTCAGGAATAAAAGTCCTAATAGCTCGTTCTTTCACACAACGTTTAATAAACGTTGAATAAGCAATTTCGTTTATAAGTTGCTTTCTCTAATCAACGTCTTTATTGCAATTTTTTATTGTGATATAAAGAGATGTCTGTAAAGTTTAGACATCCAATAATCGACCTTTCATTGACAACAGGGTCATAACTAAACAGCAGTCTCACAATGTTATCGCACATTGGAAATGGAAGCCATGACAAAAAATGATTAAATAAAGCATAAGAAATGTTAATGAAAATGGACTTCACCACCCCCTGCGTTACCGGATAACGAAAAGCAGATGAGCGTGGGGGCTGACAAAACCTTGTAATATCACTGCCTAGATGGCGATGATGTAGGTCCTACGCATGTATGAAACTTGTGGATGGAGGATGACTGAATGTCACCAACCCCTTTCCCTTAAGGCATTTGTTCTAAGACATGCCATTTCCTTCTTTTCCCAAAGACAATCGGGGAATATAACCCTAGAGTAGCGAGCCTTGATGAGATGGTATCGTCCCCAAATAGAAATTTGTAAGCTAGAAAGCGGAGCACTAGTTTCAAATCCCATCACTGGGCTGCATTGGACCCAGCTGGGGAGACAATACCTTCAAATGTCTGATAAGAGCGCTTCCCACGCTTCCCTTGGATCATAGCCTGAAGGTGTTTAAGCATGACGGAGGCCGCTGACCCCGATAGAAATAAGCTTGAAATAGAGTTCTTCGTGCAAGTAATCTATGCCTCGGACACCGCAGTGCTTCGATCACCCATCTCAATCGACACGGAGACCTGGTCAATGAATTTTGAACCCCTTTTCCAAAGCTTAAGGACAAGTCCGCTAAGAAGACGAGTTTCTGTTCCATGTAGGCCACTGATCGCCTGATACTGTGGGACATGGCCTAGTATAGGATGTCTCTGGTCAAAGCTGTAAATTTATAGGTCTCGGATCCTCTTTCCGTGGAGAAACGCCATATAGCTGGGGAATTGTCTCCCAAGAACCTCACCAGAGAAGCAGTACTTTCGTGTTTGCTACTTTCATCTCTGGCTAGTTTATATAACTGTTTATTTACTCCCTGGACTATTTCGTCTGCCAGGTCGATGCGGCTTAAAAATGGCAGCCCGTTATGGAGACGTCTGTTTAAATTTACAAGGAAGGATGAGGCGTTTGAAACGATTACCGTCAGCAGAGTGACCAAAATCCACCCACCAGTGCAAGTCAGAAGGTATCCACTGGTGTGTCGGTGGATATGAGAACGTGGGAACTAGAAGCCCTACAACTCCATAGCACACAGATTCTTTGGTGGGATGGTTTAATGGGTTTTATTGCGGTTTTATTACATCTTTGATAAGTCTCCCATGAGTGGGAGAGAACAAGAATGTTACAAGTTGGTTTGTTAGGTAGTATAAAAATTCATTGAAATAAATTCTCGCTGGGTGGAGGGGGAGTAACAACGAGAAGTCTAAGTTCTTTAGAAACCGCTTGAAATCACGTTTGTGGGTTGCCATTTACTGGTATGCAGCTTGTGATTTGCTCATCTTTTCTATACTTCAAACTTTGGATCGAGTCACAAGGAGATGAATTGCTGGAATTTCTGGAAGATTCTCTTTTTTCTCTATTTTACTTGGCACGGAGTCTTTCGGAACAGTTGAATTGCGGGAAACACTGGACAATTTTTTCTTTTTTATTTATTTATTTCTCTTTATGTCGGGTTCCACACCCCTTTCAAGACCACTAATGCTAGTCAAATAAAGCTTACTACACTTGTAGATGACATTGAGATCATGCTCCTCTTGACTTTATTTTTACCTATGACGTCATCATCGGCGTTTTATGACATCACGAAATGTTTAAAGCTACATATCTCAGAAATGGTTGTATTTACAGTTTCCGAGTACAATACATTATGAACTACCATTCAGCTGTGACGCCAAATTACTTTTTCTGGCGATATGCTAAAAACTAAAAAAAGCGGGGCATTTTTTAAATTATTGGTAAGCCATTTTCAAGATGCAGTTTCTCCCGCAATTTTGATAGAATTCCTATTTTGTTTTGTGCAATTATTTCCCACATGGTTTTTTCTTTTAAAAATAAATTGTTTTGGGGATCTGCCAGGAAATGAGGAAATGGAGTCGTTTGCATTTTTGGTAGCAAATTTCTTAAATGCTTCTTCCACAATTTTTATTCAGATAAGCTTCACATTTTGCGTTCAATAGACTGTCTGTCCACTCTTGAATAGTGACTATTTGGGATCGTATTAAAAATTGGCCAAAATGGGGCAATTTTATATCATTTTGTAGTCAATTCTCAAAATGCTTCCAATCCTACAATTTCGGATTGACTTCTTTTCAAATATTGTACCAACGTTAATGAGGAAGGCCTGTCTTGAATGGATTTAGCGATTCGCCAAAAAAGTGGCCAAATGGTTTTAGCTTAGCTTTTTGAATCCAATTTTCGACGTTCTTTTTCTTCCAAAATTTTAATAGCATCGTCTTCATATTTTGCACAAAATTATCCGACATCTAATAAACGTTGCGAATGGGTCGCAAATGGGAGTACAACGACTTTCTATAGACGTCTTTCTATATATCGATTCTATATATCGATGTTTCGGCGTGTGTTCATTATCGCACGAAAGGCTTTGGAGACAGAGATGTTTTTGTTTGCGACCAAAAGGAAAGGCATTGTGTCAAAGACGGTGATTAGACTATGGTCGGGACCAGGCAGAACTAAACTACAGCAGACAAGCTAAAACAAACTGCATACTCTTTTCAACAAACAATATCTGACTACAAAACCTAAAAGAAAAAAAAAAAACAACAACATAAAGAAAGAAGTCTCACGGTTCAGTTATTTTCTGGGTTATCCATTAAATGGATTCACCGGTAGTTGGGGCTAGCGTATTGCGTGCGCCTATGCTTCAGTGAATGGGCGCCGTTACATCCTGTGCCTACGTACAGGAGATTAGAAAGTCATGCGTAGAACAAGACTGACTCGTTACGAAAATTTTCCCAAATTCAACATCAGATTAGATCCTTGCACATGGAGCTTCGGTGCAAGTTGTCAAAGAAAATATGCAGATATTTGTTTCAACAAGTATTTTTTTATATAAGAAAAGACCGCAACATTAAATTTAAAAGAAAATGAAGGACATTTATTTAAGCAGGGGATTAAAAAGGCGTTGAAATTCTCCGGTCTTGACTTTCAACGTACATTCATTGTCTTCAAACCCCATCGTTAAAAGGTTACAGAAAACAGTGGTTGGATATAGAGATAACAGACATAATTATATTTATTTGTAAAAAAGCAACACGTGATAAATGTGAATCACATTTTACTGAAATAAGAATTCCTGATTCTTTGTTCTTCATTATCTACACCAGAGAGAAGAGGATACCACAGATGACCATTAGCAGTTCCGGAGCTGCTATGTGTAGCCATGTAGGCCCCGGCGTGTGTTTGCTGTACGACTCTGTGGTTAGTGTGTAACGAGACGTAAACGTGATTCTAAGTCACCTGAATTGGGTTTGTGTCGTTTCGTTCGTAGTTATGAATACTAACCTCACTCTGCTTCACACAACGCCCTCACTTGTATCGGTAAGCCATGAGGGTAACACAGTCTTCCAACGCGTATTATCTAACGTATATAGTTCGTCCCCTATCACTGGATGTCACAGAAGTCGCCATATTCTATCATCATGAACGGTCTACCATTCTGACTGGTCATGTAGCCCTTGGCAGCTGTAATAATGACGCTATCCGGTCCTGTGTGATCATACGTGACTGTTCGCACTGTGGCACCTTCCAATGTCGAGATGTCAATGTTAATCGTATTGCATTCCATACACCAGAAGTGCTCATGAACTTTTACGAATCCAGTGTATGTAAACACAAGCGTTAAAACATTTGTGATCTGCTTTAGTCTATGCATGAAACCAACCAGACGCCTTAGTATTTTCATCAAGTCGTATATCTGTATATTAGTCATATCGTGTTCTTCCTCAATATTGCATGCGCTTGTGCTGCCGGTAGAAGTGTGGCGGTGAGTCATGTATGCGGGCAAGCATCCAGAACGAATTCGAGTTCGAAATACATGACAATTACTTCTCGAATTACCCCAGACCGGAAGTGCTGTTCACCCGCCTAGTAGAATACAAACATTTCTTCAGTCAGCAATCCCCGCACACAACGATCATGAAGGAGCTTTCTCATTGAGATGGCGACCAATATTATCCTGTACTAAACGACAGAAACATTGGCCTTGTGTAAGAAATACAAATCTCTCGCAGAGAAACAGTAAGGCATTACTTTTTGAGACGCCTGGCAAATTATAAATAATCTCAACAGGGGTCAAGCCATAAACAATGCTCTTGAAATTTTGGATGAACTTGTCACAGAAAACGCGACCCTGAAAGGAATGGGTTCTATGAATGATTGTGTGGAAAACGGGGTAGAAGTTAGCAACTGGCATGCTGTAAAAGGATGCATAATGTGGATAGTTTATAAAACGATGATTATACGAGGGGCAATTGTTAACGGGGTGTCTATTTTATTTTTCATGTTTATTGTACGAGTTGGTTTGAAGTCATTCCGATGGTGCTACTTTCATAATGGCCTGCCGTGGCTTCCGTTTCAGGCGAGTAATAACATAAAGATTTTTCCGGCGAGTTTTGTGTCCGACGTTTATACCACTTAGATATTTCGACGTCCAATCTAACGTCGATTACCGACGCCTGTTGACTGTTGAACGCGACCAAAATAAACGTCTATACAATGCTGCTTACCCAAGGTTTATCAACATTGTGTCTATGGCGTTGGTTAGACGTTGAGCTGTGATCGCGACCAGTTCTAATCAAAATGCAAGCATAGTTAATGTGGTTTAGTAGGATCGACGCTGCAACCTCAGATTGATGTTAGATCTGCCTTAAAATGTTTACTCCGATCTTAAGTTGTACTACAAGTTGTACTTTCTAAGCAGTTACTTTGCCCGTTGGAGCTGTGGAGGCCACTGAAAACGTAGTCAAGTGGGGCCCTTGTTTTAAGTCATGAATCCAAAAGGCATCCAAAATGAAAAAGCATGGAGATGTACTGTCTTTGATGGAGGTATAAGAAGGCTGGGAATGAAATTTTTAGATGAATATCGGGAATCTTTAATTGTGTAGCAAAATGACCAGTTCTGAAGGCAGATAGTTTTAGGAATTTTGGGGTATCAATCTGTGTAAACCTGTTTTTTTTGCAAAACTATTTTCTAAAAGATCATCTCAGACATAATAGTGTGTTTTATTTATTTTTCTGCAATCAACATCGTTACAAAGAAATTAATTGAAAAAATGAAACATGTAGAATGTGAAAACGTAGCTTGTTTATTTTGACATTTGTACAGTAAACCCTGGATAATCCGGACAGCGTTGGGACTGACATAATTTTCCGGGTGAAGACGGCGTCCGAATTGCTGAGGTTATGCTTAAAGGAGTTGATTTTTTAAACGAAATGAACCATTATTGGTAATGCAGTCAATCAGATATGCAGATACGCAGTCGGCATCCCGAGTGCTGAAAGAACTAAGTGAAAAGCGGCTGTCAACATGGATTACCATCAGAGAATTGTACCGATAACAACTTGAGTACTGAAGGAAACCCCATCCCCCTCCTTCCCCCTGCACGCACAGTCCATGATGTCACGCGCATTCTCCACGTCTGGCCTCAAAATTATATCTCTTTCTTATGAACCCAGCAAACATTAAGACATCAGAATGACGTCGGGCGACGTCGCGACCCGACGTTTCCGACGTCGGACTGATGTGCCGGTTTTGGTTGTATATGAAATGGAACCGACGTCGGGTTTTCAACATCAGAATGACGTCGGGTTCCGACCTAAATCCGACGTCGAAATTAAGTCGGTTTTAGGTTGTATATATACTTGGAACGGACGTCGGATTCTGACCTAAAACTAACTAGAGTTATCTAATTAATAGATAACTAATCATTCAACTTCTGCTGTGAAATACATACGAAAGCATTTTCCATGTAATTTTTTACAATCTAGGAAGAAAAATACCGACGCGGTAATTCTAAAATTTTCATGTAAAAATTACGTTTTTTCTTCCTCTTTTTTCAAAATGACTTCCATTTCGGGTGAGCGATAATAATGTTCGTCGCTTTTTGGTCGTTTTTGCAACGTCGGAATGAAGGCAGAAATCCGACGTCGCCTCGACGTCGGAATAATTTCGGGTTTTGGGGAAATAGGTCAGAATATGGTTGTGAAATCGTTGCGACCAAAATCCAACCTTTTTCAACCAAAAAAGACGTTGGTTGTTTGCTGGTAAGCGCATGGTAACACGTTTCATTTTGTGCTGCTCCCTCCTCCCATCCAAGCCGAGGGGTAGTTTAATACTACACTTGGTAGTAAAAAATGGAGCACGTATCACCTCATCTCAAGCAACTCCTCTTACCCCATCCCCGGTGAATTCTAAGGATACCTCGTTTCACCGAGGGTGGAGAACGGTTAAGGAACACTTGCAATCCGGAAACAAGAACTGTCACATGGTCACAGTGATTTGGCGCACGAATGGATCCATGAAGTCAAGCTTAGTCGTACTGCACTCTTTTAATTCTGAAGATAAATTAACAACAACAACAACAACAACAATAATAATACTAACACTAACACGAACACTAAAAGTAATAATAATAATAATAATAATAATAATAATAATAATAATAATAATAATAATAATAATAATAATAATAATCAATCCAACTGGAACGAGCAACAAAAAAAGTTTAATTTTCATGTTAATTTTTATCCGCCCGGTCGGCGATCTGTTGTTTTTCTCGAAAGATCAGACACGGCATTTTCTTCTAAATTTCGGTCTACTGGCATTAGTCAAAGTTCTCGTTTCTTTTTTTTTCTCGCAAAAGTTTGGTTTTGCAGTTTTGTAAAACGTCAATGTGACTTAACACCAACCAGTTTATAAGTTACGTTTTTGAAGCATTTAAGTATTTACTGTATGAAAATGCGAGAAGACATATAACACGGTAACACAATGTCCTCTAAGGTTACAAAACGACTGTAAGGTTACATAGAGACAGGAGATTGTAAGGCTACATAACGACGGGAGACTACTACTATTACAAAGCGACGACAGACTGTAAGGTTACATAGCAACAGGAGATTGGCCTCTTTCATGGCCTTATTCGCCTTTAGTTTAATGGGGCATTCTACTTTACTTTAACATAATACAATGCGGAACTGATCAGCAGACAATTTATTGGGACAAGCTGCTACTCTTTCCAAAAGACCGATACGTGACAATAAACTAAAATAAAATAGAAAGAAAAAATAAAAAAAAAAATAAGGAAAAGTACACACACTAAGACAGAATTCTTACCATTCATTACTGTTCTTTGCGTTTTCCATTAAGGGCGCACACAGGGGGTGGGGTTAGGGGGGATCTAGGACTTCGCGTATGCTAATGTTATAGTGACTGGGTGACGCCACATAACTCGTTGCGACATCAGATAGACTAAAACCTACAACCTTGCACATTGATTTTTCGTATGAGTTGTCAACGGAAATTGAGATGACGATATTTTATCAGAAATACAAGGTGACAACTTGAAAATAAAGCACTTTGATGACACACTTATCTTTTTTTCTTTCTTCATTATCTGCCTACAGCTGTTCCTTGTGTTAAAACTCCATCGTGATGACACGGCTACAGCAAAGCGTTATGAAATAGAAATGACAGTCATCAATGTATGTATTTCCTTGCAACGATTTGAAAAAGGGGAACACTTGATTAATGTGAGCCACATTTTACTGAAGGGAGAATTCTTGATACGTGTTGTTCAACAGCGACATTAGCAGCTTGTTGTCGGTCATGACAGCGCACACAGGGAGCTGTCCCAGTCCATTCAGCTGAAGGCGCGACCATTCTCCTGCAGGGCCCAGTGTCTGTAAGCGATCATTTTCCCGGTCCGTTATCAGAAGCACTCCGTCAGGATCTACACCAGAGAGGAGAGGACACCACAGCTGGCCATTAGCAGTGCCTTCACTGCCGTGTGTAGTCACGTACGCCCCGGCGTGTGTGTACTGTACGACTGTGTGGCTCTCAAACAGCGCGACGTAGACGCGATTCTCAGTCACCTGAATGGTGTTTGCATCGCTGCCTGTGTAGTTGTGAACACTAGTCTCGCTCTGCCTCACATAGCGCCCCCTCTGCTGTGGGTCTGCTTTAAGGATAACAATCTTGCCACGTGTGTTATCTAACGCGTAGACCTTGTCGCCCTTCACGGAGACATCACAGAAGTTACCACCCTCTGCCCGCGTAGCCGCGCTGCCGTCCTGGCTTGTCACGAACAAGCCGTTCTCAGCGGCGATAATGACGCCGTCCTGCACCTGTGCTACTGATCGACACACACCCGTGTTATCATACGTGACTGTTTTGACGGCAACACCGTCCATTGACAAAACGTGAATTTTACACGTATTGTATTCAACAAACCAAAGCTGATCGTGCATTTTTGCAAATCATAAACATAAAAACCCAAGATTTACCGATTTAACGAATTGGGCTGGCCTTCGCATGAGATCAGCGAGCCGTCTTGGAATTATCATAGAGTCGCATTTCTGTGTGCTAACAATGTCGTTCACTTCCACATCACCCACGCTGTTCTCTGTGCGTTTTACTGCTGGTACAAATGTCGCGGCGATTGGCTTGAGATTTGATTCATTCTCGACGCTCCCGTCAATGAACGAAGCGAGACTCTCGCCCAGACCGGACTGGATGGCACTGAGTAAGCTCGTCCCCTGGGCTGTCGTTAATGTGGTGTCACTCAGTTTCACAATATTCTTCTGACTCTTCAGTTTCATTTCTAAGTTACTGATGCTTCCTTCAATCTCAGCGAGTTGTTGTTTCTTAATGGTATTTAGATGTTGCTTTAGTTGTTTGGAATCATCGCGAACTTTTCTCAAGGCTTCTTCGGTATGTTGATCAATCTCTGCCTCGAGCCGTTCGTATTGTTTGTTAAGCACATTTGCATGTTCTTTCGTATCATGGAGAGATTTCTCTGTGCTCGTAATGAGCTGTTCCACTTTGTTCCTGCGTTCCTCCACGACTGGAACAGCCTGCTTGAGGGCGTCGCTAATGGTCTGCGCGGAATGATTCTTGTGTTTCGTACCATTGCACAAAATGCATATAAGCTGCTGGCAGTCATGACAATGGAGCTTGACCAGTTCCTCGGGATGTGTCATACAATACACGTGCTTATCGACCACTGGGGGTGCATTATCATCCAGTGCTTTCCACAAGTGATTTTTAAGGAAAGAAAATTCGTCGTGGGTGTCCCGACAGGCTTGGCAGAAGTTTTCCTTGCATTCATTGCATCGCCAAGTGGCTTTTTTAGATTTACATTTATCGCATATTTGCCTTTTCTCCGCCAATTCCACCACTTCAAGAAGTTCCTTGACAAAAAACATTGGTCGGAGACTCTCCTTAGCTGTGAACTTCCAGCACAGTGGGCAGTTGTAGCCGGTCTTTCCTCCCTCATTGACAGGCTTCAGGTCATGTACACATGGTTCACAGTAGAAATGGAGACACATCAAAGCGAGAGGGTTGTTGAACTTTCCTTAAACAAATGGGGCACTCGACCATGTTTTTCAGCTTCTCTGTTGTTGCGGTGGCCATTGCCTGCAAATAACGAGTGATCAAGCATCAGAGAGTTCTATTGGACAGTTCTCGTCGAGGCTAAGATCCAAACTCAATATGAGGATCTTCTTATATAAGGTTCTCTGACAATCCCCACTTCCCTCCTTTTTTTTTTTTTTTTTTTTTTTTTTTTTTTTTGATGCTTAAGACAAATTAAGTAAGAAAAAATACATTCCAGAATTTATATAAACATTAAATACAATTTACGATAGGAAAGATACATAAGAGAAAAGACATCAGACTACACCAAAGCGAAGCCTAGACAAAATGTGCAGTTTCAGCCCTTCTCCCCTCCCGGTGAAAATATGCAGGGGGACGGAGCAGGGAGCGGCAATCTACAGCTATCAGCGGAGAAAAGATTTTCTTGCATAATTAAAGAAACCCCCCTTTCCCGCCCCCCTCGCTGCCCTCCATGTATGCCGTTTGCTATTTATGGAATTGGAATACTGGTATGTAGGGGGAGGGTGAAGAGGGGTGAGGGGTGAGGGGCTGATAATAGTTGACAAGATCTGAAACAAGTTACTTCGAAAGAGCGTTTTAGTATCTATTCTTTATATGCAAATAATCAGCTGTACGATAGTACAAAACATTCAAATACATAAATAGTGGGATTAAGACCACCCAAAAAATAGTAACTGTCTGTGCTGATCCCGATCCAATATTCAACGGGCATCCCGACATTGATCTAACGTCGATTTGACGTTTCGACGTAGGATCAGGTTATATTATGGTTGAGTTGCAAAAAAAACACGTCTAATCAAAGTTGCATATTAGTCGCGAACGAAAAGCTTTTTTCCGACAAGTAACCAATGTTTTGATTCAACATTTCACATATATTTGATAAAAATGTTGTTTAAACGTTTTGGATCGCTACCTAACACCCACTTGCTCTCACTTCTATTCAACGTCTTTGGTGCAATGTTGAATTGACGTTGGAATGTCGACATTGTACAGACGTCAGAGTCACTATTTAACAACTTCATCTAGTTATCGCTGACGGGAATTGAAGCTTCAAAAAAAGGACAAAATGAGAACGTAAAATATAATATTGTCCGACACACGGACGTTTGTTGCGTGCGTCGGACGATCGGAGGGTTAATTTTGACTCCTTATACTTTTCATGGTTAAGAAAGCGATTCCAAATCACTTTTCGACAACTTCGGGAGAGCAACTTTTTTCTACTTCCATTTGTCACTTTCTGCCAATATTGATTAGACGTCGGTAATCGACACTTATCCAACGTCGTAAGACGCATATCCAACGTTGCTTTTGTTTCCATAATCAACCAAAATCGAAACTGATAAGATTTTGCGTTGTGAAAAGTAAAACTCCCATAAACGCCAGAAATAAAACCAAATCAGAACCAAGAAAGCATTTAAACAGCTAGAAAGAAGGTGTGATTTTCGGGGGTTCTTCTGTAATTTTTCTAATCTACGCCGTCATGCAATGAAGTAAACATTAATGCAAAACACACTTGTGAACATCAGTTCCATCCGTCAAAGCCCCACAAGGTATTTGCTTTACATGTATGCAACACACCAAGTCTGGGCAATATGCTCCCCCACCCCCAACAGCGTAGAAAACAACATACCCCTAAAATTTATCTCACGGCTAAACAGCCCCCAAACCACCCCACACACACACACCCTCATATTTGAATCGGTGTTGTCCATCCATCAATCGCCGCCTGTTACTCTCGCTCTAATTTTCCCATACCTAGGTTAAAGGTCACCATCTTAGATTCTCGGCGTCCATTTCCTGTTAACTTGAGAACACAAAAACAACGTAACCCACCATCACAGCATTTAGACAGCACAGAAATTATTGTGACGTTGGATAAAAGTCACACCCCAGTAAACGTTGCGATGGTGTAAACAGCTTTAGGTGGACGTCGCAACCGACGTCGGATAAACATCGGGATTTGGTTGTTTATAGAATATAAAACAGCGTCTTCCGACGTTGAAAATATGTCGATTATCCGACGTCTGATCAACGCCACGGAAAGAATTTGTATGGAAGTCAAAACAACGTCTGTCTCCCAACGTTCTAGAGACGTCTGGAAAGCGAAGTTGTAGAGACAGGTGGAAAATATTAATCTGGAATCGCCGTCCAGACAGCGATAATAACAGTGTTGCCACCCCTAAGTGACGGCATACACTTCTTTGAGTATTCAGATAACCCACAATATATATGAAGTCGATTCACATTAATATTTTTCAAAAGCAGATGGATAAAAATCTTGCACGCTTTTGTAATTCTTATATTTTACGTCTTCGTTTGGGAAGTGACCTATCATGGCTACAATTTTCGATAAGCGATAGCTCGAGGGGTTTGTTTGCTTCTTCTTCTTCTTCTTCTTCTTTTTTTTTTTTTTTTTGTTTTTATTTATTTTTTTTTTTCCTTTTTGTTTCTTTATGTTTGTTGGCCTTTTTAGGCAAACGTTTTCATCTTTGTTTTCCCAAAGACATCGTACCAAAGACGTTGATTAGACCCCGAAGAAAGGTGCATTTTAGTTGCGATCAAAAGCAACGTTTAAACAACGTTCTATTCTATTTAAACTGTGTCGGAGACGTAATTAAGGCGCTGGCCACAATCAAATTACAATTATATTCAACACTGCAGTTTGGGTTGGTCGGCGTCACATTCTCAACGACATCGAATGTATTTACCATTACTCGAAGTTGATTATGGATTCGATCAGAAAATTCTAAATGGTCACCCCCCGCCATCTTGATTTTAGTCAGAGCTTCTTGAAGACATGACAACTCATAAACAACCTTATAGATCGTTTCCAAATTTTAGAGTTAGGCTAGCCATCGGAAAATATCGCATGACACTAGTTTTATTAAAAAAAAACAGTAAAAATGCGGCCATCATGGATGTTTTCGCCCGCAATTCCTGGTTAATGCGATAACATTAAAAGTACTCAACCGATCATTAGCAAATTTTGGACAGTTTAACTATTAAAAAAGGCCATTTGGCGTTGATTTTAGGTTTGATCGTAGTAATTACAATGACCGTTATCTTGCATTTCATCCACAGGCTCTTGAAACATTATAAACACAAAGACTACTTGGTAATTTGGAGCCAGAGCTGCAAATTGAACCATAAAAACAACGATTGATGACAATGTTCACATATTTGCGACACTCTGTAATCGGAGTTCTGTCAGATTGGAGATGGCTGTACCCTCAATTTTGGCTTGTTCTTTTTCGTGCGTCGGGGGGGGGGCGGAGGGGGGGGGCCGGGCACGTTCTCTATACTTCGCTTTCAGACCTTTCCTTAATTGTTCTTTTCGGTGTAAATTGCATATAGGTTTGTTCATAAACAATACAACCTCGAACTGAGCTATATCCATCCGCTTCAGCGAGGTGTGTAAGTCTTCCAAACTCTAACACTTTATCATCACAATATCTTCGCTACACAAAAGCTATTATGCATTTCGCGCTGCATTCTTTCACAGTTTGAAACATGATTTTTTATGGAAGGAAAGCGAAATTTGTCGAGGCAAAAACGTCCCATGAGAAAATCCCCTTCACTGTGGCAATTGCAGACCTCCTCCCCTCAGAGTTTTGCCAAGCCCGGAGAAAAGTTCTCTTCCTTAAACGTGCATAGATCTGCTCCCATACCCTGACGAGAAGAAAGATATTCTTTAGAAATAGATATTATGCATGAGGAATTTTCTCCTGGTATTGCAAACTTTGTGTGAAAGCATTGGCGTAGCCACCTTTTGACAACTGGGGGGGGGGGGAAGAAGGGGGTGGTTGTGTTGACAAACTTTCGTAACGGAAGGTAGCCGAAGGATACTATGCCCCCCCCCCACCCTAAAAAGGGGGAGAGTGGGTTCTAAGACTCCCGGCTCCCCCTGTGGCTACGCCTATGTGAGAGCGTTTTTGAGAGCGTTCTCTGCATTTGAAAAATTGGAAGTGTGGTTCCCATCTGTGGGATTTTCCTAGAAGTGTGCGAATGCCACCCATTTCATTCTGTTAAATATATATTTCGTATAAATAATTTGGTCATAAATCTATAAACTGCGATGGAAATCCCAAAAAGAAGGGACTGTGAAAGAGAATGAGGTTGCCATATGCAAGCTGCTTTCGCAACATCAAACAATCCGTTATGAGATTTGAGATTTAAGAAAGATCTGCTACAAATCTACCATTGCTGAGCCGGAAAGGAACACAATGACCGGAGAGGAAATGGGACAATACCGCAGCTTTCTGTAGTACAACCGCAAAAAAAAAAAAACGACTGCAAAAAAAAAAAAAAAAAAGACAAGACGTAGATATCTCATATTAACCCTACAATTAATGCATTTACCCCTGTGGTACAGATGATGAAGTAAAAAAAACTAGTACCGAATGCGTACAGAATACTGAGATCATTTTATGAAAACCTACAAAGAAGAACTGCATTTCTACCATTTTAACTCTTTTCGTTTAAACTGCAGTTCTACGGCAGCTGATTATTTAACGCATGTCAGAGTATCTCTTTTAATGACGCAAGATTTTTGGTC
The DNA here is from genome assembly GCA_949752745.1 of Protula sp. h YS-2021. NCBI lineage: Eukaryota > Metazoa > Annelida > Polychaeta > Sabellida > Serpulidae > Protula > Protula sp. h YS-2021. The sequence goes on from OX457024.1 coordinate 19,955,140, forward strand.
ACCATTAACGATTAGAAATGCATTCAGAGCAACAAAACACTGTTAAAAAAGTCGAGACACAAGAAAAATATGAAATACAAACAACCTAGTTAATTAATTTTATTGATACATGGGCACAGAAAGGATGCCAACCAAATTAAACAAGAATGTCCAGGGACATTGTGAACAGACGAGATCTAGTGAATCAAGCATGAAAAGAATTGTACATAAAAAGTAGTAGTCATAGTTTAGAAACCAGTAATTGAAAATTTTTCAAAGGCCAGTATTTGCATATTCTTTGACAGATCCAAAAAAAAGTAGATTTCAAAGAGCCATAACGTTGGACTACTCCTAAAGAATAAAAATTGACAAAAGAACTATTTATAAATGCCCTCCATATAATTAATTTTGTGGTGATGAAAAAAACACAATTTTCAAGAGAGGACGGCCTAGTGGACATTTTGGCATAATTTAAAGACAATCAAACCCAAACTGTGCGAGAAAAAAGTTTTGGAAAAAATGGTAACAAAAAAATAAAAATACCTTGTGTTTGGCTGGGATATCGCTAAAAAGCTACTTTTCTGAACTGCAAACATGCCGAATAGCTGTTCAAAAAGACATACTGCAAACATGCCGAATAGTATACACCATAACAGTACCAGAAAGGAATAAAATTACCGGAAGGAACGGTAACAATATAGTAGCCGTTTGCAGTACTTCTGCAGTTTGTTTCACAGACCGCATTTGCAATACAGTTAACACGTTAACTGGAAAACTACTACATTTAACCGCAGTGGTACCAATGGTAAACTTTGAAAAAGTTTCTTCCGAATTTACCATTTAAGATGGTATGTTTGAGACTGTACAAAGAAAAGCTGCACTTGTGCTGCATTTTATTCAAATCTTTTCATCTAAACTGCAGTCCTATCGCTGCTGAGTGATATTTACCGCATATCAGAGCAACTGAAAACCGACAATGACCGAGTGTTTTGAATTAATTTATGACGTGATAATTGAGGTAACTGATGAATGGTTAGAAATATATTTCGCGCTGCAAAACGTTTTATTCAAACAGGTCGAGGCATAAACAAACACATGAAATAGATATTTCTAGGCATTTGACGTTAATGACACAACGGACACAGGTAAGAACTTAAAAAACTATCTAACAATTCAATATAGACTCTGTAAGCTACTTAAGCTTTGTATTCTTTGTTTTCTTCTCCACTGGGCACATATGTTAAGGTATTGCTCTTAAATTTATATATTTCTACAAATTTCAACAATCAAGCAGGTGGATGGGGATCAAAGTATCGAAACTTGAGTTTTGTATATTTATCCAGGTTAAATGTGGGCTTAGAATGAAACAAAACGAAAAAACAACCAGACAGTAGATTTATGGGTTAGATATACATTTGAGTTCGACAATAATTAATCTTGTTGCTAGTTGCAAACGAATAGAAAAGCGTATTAGGAATGCGTTTTGCTTAAAAATAGACTATATTGGCAAACAATAATACTTTAGAAATACAAAAAATCGCAGTTCGTTCGCTAAATCGGTTATAATCGGTGTACTGCACGATGGGTATGCCGATTTAATGCCGCATGCCCCTGTGCCATATGGTTCCAATTCGATTCGGATTCGGCGTACTTGAACTGCAATTATGCTGACTCAATATCGGTTTGTCGTTTCTTTGCGGTACGGTTCCAAGTCTTTTGCAGTATGTTATAGACATAATGGGATTTAGTACTGGAATACCTGTTCAGGTACACAAATACCAAGGTCTTAACTGAAACCTCCGATATGTTAACTTTCTTTGTGTTACAAAATTGGCACTTTTTGCACTATACTGTGTCTCCTGTGTTCGGAATAGTAAAGTGTCCGATTTATTGAGGTATTTATCACTAAAATGAATGGGAAAAGATAAAAATATCTTTACGAAAAAGCGAATTATTCGGTTTTTATCAATTTCTTGGTATTTCTTACTCTTTTACATTTGGAGTTTCACTGTCCTAATGTAAGTAAATTCGTACTTTAAGTTTCTCCTTTTATTCCTGCAAATCGTTTCCTCGAAACTCGTCATAAGCGAGTATAACTTTGTATTACTTTGAAATTCTGAGGAGAAAATACCTTTTGGCTTTGATAGCAATTTTTGTACCGCATGAACAATAATAAAACATGAGAAGCCATGGCTAGTGGAACAGGGGACAATGAGCAAGTGTTTTATATTTTGTTTTACAAGCGGTAAGGAAAATCAATGCATAATATTTGTTGGCAAAGCAGAAATATATAAAAAGACATGCTCTGTGTACTGGAAATTGTGTCCTTAAACATCACTTTAAAGGTTGAACTGTGTAAAACATATGGTGGCTTAGTTTCGCTAACCATAACAATTCGGAAATCCAACTACAGCACTGTCAATGTAATGTTTTACATTTTCTCAACGATGCTTAATTCTGTGCTCTCCCTACCCGTTTCGGATCGGTTCAGAATGTTTCAATACATTCCCCCGCAGAACCTTTTCAGATAAAAAGTCAGTGAACGTTTAGAATGGCAAAACTTAAGTTTATTATCCCGTAACAACCTTTCAAATAAACCAGTTTTAGGAACTTTTTTTTGGGGCGGGGGCACAGAGCAACCCCCGGTATAATTTATTGCTCTGAATTATCAATCGTGTTAATCCGCAAGCGTTTTAATTTATGTAAATATTAACAATGTAGAATGTTTTATATGTTTCGAAGTGTGTCACTTCGCTTAGAAGAAGCAAAGTGCCGGTCTAGTTATTAATCGTTGTAATGACGAAGTAAGGATAAGTTACTCTTTTTGTAGAATTAAGGACACATACCTGGCAGTAACTGGCAATTCTGCAAGTAAATCCCTGTGATTCTATTTTTTTAAAATAAAATAGTTACTTTTACCAACGATATAGGTCTTTAGTCACATGAAATATAGCAATTGAATGAGACGAGACAGTTCTAGCTTAAATAATCTCGCAATCTAAGTGTGCAAATAACATAGTATTCTGCGATATAAGTGAAGTGGAAAGCGTGGATATTTGCACACATGGCACAGGCTAACGCCAGCTATTTCGCTATTACGATCAATATTCCAAAGTACGTATGTTCCTAATGTGTCATTGTACAAAATAAAAAACCCTTCTCCGTGAATGTTTCTTAATAATGAAAACCTACTTTGAACGGTTTGAAGTATCTCTTGACATAACTATTGAAGCCAAAGCACGTCCCTTTTGTACACAACATATCGACACTCTGAACAGTAAATACTTCTTGTGAGACCAGTTAAATCACAGTAAAAATTCAGTGCGGGTCACGGAACGCTGTAAATAGCCCAGCTTTCTGCGTTCCATATGATGTGAGAGCGAGACTATTTGCCGGGGCTACGGGCTCGTTGTATACTCGTTTCCCCACGCCGTAACAGGACAATTTCTTCTCTCTGACCATTGCGGTAAAAAGAACTGTAATAATAGTCTAATCAGTGACAACAGGACAGACATCTAATAATCGACCTTTCATTGACAACTAAACAGCAGTCTCACAATGTTATCGCACATTGGAAATGGAAACCATGACAAAAGTGATTAAATAAAGTATAAGAAATATTAATGAAGATGGACTGTAATAACTTTAATAATTACTGTAATAATAGTCTAATCAGTGATAACGGGCCTCAGAAATAAAACTCCTAAAGGCTCGTTCTTTCACACAACGTTTAATAAATGTTGAATAAGCAATGTCATTTATAAGTTGCTTTCTCTAATCAACGTTTTTATTGAAATTTTTATTGCGATATAAATAGATGTGTGTAAAGTATAGACATCCAATAATCGACCTTTCATTGACAACTAAACAGCAGTCTCACAATGTTATCGCACATTGGAAATGGAAGCCATGAAAAAAGTGATTAAATAAAGTATAAGAAATATTAATGAAAATGGACTTCACCACCCCCTGCGTTACCGGATGACCAAAAGCAGATGAGCGTGGGGGCTGACAATACCTCGTAATATCACTGCCCATGTATGAAACCTGTTGATGGAGGATGACTGGATGTCACCTCTCCTTTAACGCATTTGTTCCAAGACATTCCATTTCCTTCTTTTCCCAAAGACTATCGGAAAATATAACCCTAGAGTAGCGAGCCTTGATGCGATGGTATCGTCATCAAATAGAAATTTGTCAGCTAGGAAGCGAAGCACTAGTTTCAAATCCTATCACTGGGCTACAATGGACCCAGCTGGGGAGACAATACCTTCAATGTCTGATGAGAGAGCTTCCCTTGGGTCATAGCCTTAAGGTGGTTTAAACATGACGGAGGCCGCTGACCCCGATAGAAATAAGCTTGAAATAGAGATCTTCATGCAAGTAACCTACGCCTTGGACACTGCAATGCTTCGATCACCCATCTCAACTGACACGGAGACCTGGTCAACGAAGTTTGAACCCCTTTTCCAAAGCTTAAGGACAAGTCCGCTAAGAAGTCGAGTTTCTGTTCCATGTAGACCACTGATCGCCTGATACTTTGGGACATGGCCTAGTATAGGATGTCCCTGGTCAAAGCTGTCAACTTATAGGTCTCGGATCCTCTTCCCGTGGAGAAACGCCATATAGCTCGGGAATTGCCTCTCAAGAACCTCACCAGAGAGGCAGTACTTTCGTGTTTGCTACTTTCATCTCTGGCTAGTTGTTTATTTACTCCCTGGACTATTTCGTCTTCAAGGTCGATCCGGATTAAAAATGGCAGCCCGTTGTGGAGACGTCTGTTTAAATTTACAAGGAAGGATGAGGCGTTTGAAACGATTGCCGTCAGCAGAGTGACCAAAATCCACCCACCACTGCAAGTCAGCAAAGGTATCCACTGGTGTGTCGGTGGATATAAGAACGTGGGAACTGGAAGCTCTACAACTCCACAGCCCCCCCCCCCCGATTCTTTGGTGAGATGGTGTAATGGGTTTTATTGCGGTTTTATTACATCTTTGATAACAGTCTCCCATGAGTGGGAGAGAACGAGAATGTTACAAGTTGGTTTGTTAGGAAGTATAAAAATTCATTGAAATAAATTTGCGCTGGGTGGAGGGGGGAGTAAGAACTAGAACTCTAAGTTCTTTAGAAACGGCTTGAAATCACGTTTGTGGGTTGCCATTTACTGGTATGCAGCTTGTGATTTGCTGATCTTTTCTATACTTCAAACTTTGGATCGAGTCACAAGGAGATGAATTGCTGGAATTTCTGGAAGATTCTCTTTTTTCCCTAATTTACTTGGCACAGAGTCTTCAGGAATTGTTGAATTGCTGGAAATACTTGACAATTCTCTTTTTTCTTTTTTTTTTCATTTTTTATATCTCTTTATGTTGGATTCCACACAACCCCTCCAAGACAGCTATTGCTAGGCAAATGAAACTTAGGATACGTATAGATGACATTGGGATCTTGATCTTCCTGATTTCATTTTACCTATGACATCAATCATCGGCGTCTTATGACCTCATGAAATTTTTAAAGCTACATATCTCAGAAATGGTTGCATTTACAGTTTCCGAGTACAATACATAATGAGATTACTTTTTCACAAAGAATTAATTGGTGAGCTACCATTCAGCTGTGACGTATATATAGGAAACAAAACGTATAAAATTAAACAATTTGCCGATGACTGCACATGCATGGTAAGAACCACACCATCCATTTACACGCTAATTGAAACCATCCGCGGTTTTTGAAAGTTTTCAGGGCTGAAATTAAACACCGAGAAATGCTGTATCTTTTATCTAGGATGCTGGAGGGATAAAAATGACAAAATTTTAAATTAGGAATGTTGTAAAGTGGTCTTTCGATATGCTGGGAGTACATGTAGGGCGAAATGAGTCGGTAAAAAAGCAGAAAAACTTTGATGATAACTTAAAAACCTAACCGCTTTACTCAATCAGCACAGGCAAAGAGAATTAAGTATTTGTGGTAAAATTCTAGCTACAAAAACGTTCGGCGTGTCAAAATTCATGCATACATTCTATATTGTCGAAGCTAATACTGAAATAAAGAAACAGGTACAACAAGCTATAAACTGCTTTCTGTGGAAATCTAAACACCCAAAAGTAAAACACACGGTTATCATTCGACAGTACAATGAGGGGGGGGGGACTCAGAGCGGTAGATGTAGAATGCACAGCGAAGGCTCTGAGAATGCCTTGGCTGGGGCGAATTATTTCAGGCACTGGATGGACGGACACGGCGCATCAATGTTTCGAACCCATGGGAGGACTATTGTTCCTGCTCATGTGTAATTACCATGTTGATAGTCTCGCTACGAATCATATTACAAAAATATGATTCGATACGCAACTGAAATAATTCGCCATCAAAACTCGGAATATGTGTTGTGGAACAATCATTTCATTGTCGTGGGTCAACAAAGCCTATTTATTAAAGAGTGGTATGAAAAAGGGGTGGTGTTCATACAAGATCTGTTAAAAGAAGATCTGGTTGTCTTTTGAAGCCTTTTCTTCCAAATTCAATATACGAATAAACTTTCTTAGCTACATGGGAGTGATCAGTGCTGTTAGAAGTGCGATAAAAAAACACCCATTGATAAACCATGCCTTAACTACTCCCAGACCTAGTATCAACTTCAACAGCTACAATTTTACGCTAAAAAGTGGGAAAAGGGTTAATTTAGCTAACACGAAAAACAGGGATTTCTATTTGTTTTTCATCAATCTTATTAAACCTCCGCCCGCAACCATCATAAAATGGCGTGATGAATTGAATGTACAAGAAGATGTGGTATATAGAAATTTAACACTCACTAGAAGATCGGTAAAAGAACCAAACTTGCTCGCGTTACAATTTAAAATTATACACAATGTAATCAATTGTGGCTCAAATTTGGTAAAGTGGAAAATAAAGGAAGACGTACATGTCATTTGTGCAATTTAACAAGAGATACATTAATACATGCATTACTTGATTGTCCCACAACGAAAGAATGTTCGAAGAATTTTTAATACAATAAACCCTACAGAAAATATTGTACTATCACCTATGGAATTTATCTTTGGTGTCGAGAATTCAGCCCTGAATCTAATGTTTATGGTAATAAAAAAACTACATTTGCATAATGCGAGGATACAACAAATTTGTGTCGCCCTTCGTCATCCTGAATGAAATATACAAAAGAATACATGTTGATAAACAATCGCTTTCGGTGAAAAATTTTAATAAAAAATGGGGAAATTATGCACCACTATGCCATAAAAGTGAACGTTTTATTCAGCAGTATTTCTGAGAGATGTTATAGGTGCTGGTGAGAGCCTGGAAACATAAGTGGGCAGGCAAGAGGGTTTTGTATTCAATTCGGCATTTTTTACTATTCATAAAAAAAACTTTCTAAATGGACAAAATCAGCGGTAATTTAAACTTAGTGTTGTTATATGCTCGTATTTAATTAATGTATACAAGTTTGGTTATGTATTGTATATTGTATATTAATAAATAGAATAAAGGGAAAAAACCAAAAATAATTCAGCTGTGACGTCAAATTACTTTTTCTGGCGATATGCTAAAAACTAAGCATTTTTAAAATTTATTGGTAAGCCATTTTCAAGATGCATTTTCTCCCACAATTTTGATAGGATTCCTATTCTGTTTTGTGAAATTATTTCCTACATGGCTTTCCCTTTGAAAATGAATTTTCTGGGGATCTGCCAAAAATTGAGGAAATGGAGTCGTTTACATTTTTTGCTAGCCAATTTCTAAAATGCTTCTTCCACAATTTTGGCCGGATAAGCTTCACATTTTGCGTAAAGGTTCAATTGACTGTCTGTCATGACTTGAATAGTGACCTTTTGGCATCGTATAAAAATTGACCAAAATGGGGCAATTTTATATCATTTTGTAGCCAATTCTCAAAATGCTTCTATTCCTACAATTTCGGATTGGATTCTTTTTAAATATTGTACGAACGTTAACGAGGAAGGCTTGTCTTGAAAGGATTTGGCGATTCGTTAAAAAATTGGCCAAATGTTTTTTAGTTCAGCTTTTAGAAATCAATTTTCGACTTTCTTTTTCCTCCAAAAATTTAATAGGATCGTCTTCATATTTTGCATAAAATTATCCGACATATAATCAACGTTGCGAATGGGTCGCAAATGGGAGTAAAACGACTTTCTATAGACGTTTTTCTATAGAAGTCTGTTTATCGATTTTGCGACGTCTATTCATTATCGCACGAAAGGCTTTGGAGACAGAGATGTTTTGGTTGCGACCAAAGGGAAAGACATTGTGTCAAAGACGGTGATTAGACTATGGTCTGGACCAGTCACAACTAAACTGCAGCAGAAGTATTATTGCAGATAAATTTACATCGGAATGTTTACTGAGACACATAATATCAAGAGCTTTGTTTCGTCGAGTTTTGAGGCAACTGACATCTTGGTACCACTTCGATTTTAAATTTTTAAGTAATCAGTATAATAGCTTTTATCTTCCCACGTGCAATTTTGACAATACTATCTTGATCGTCCTTACATTTTTATCTATGACGTCATCATCGCTGTCTTATAATATCATTAAATTTTAAAACCAAATGTCTTTAAACTGTTGCACTTGCAGCTTCTGAGTAAAATACGGATTGGGACTACTTTTTCACAAAACAATTATTTGATGACCTATTTTTTAGCTGTGGCATTATTATTACGCCGTTGTAACGATTTTTGTATTTCTAACGTTAATTTCAAGTTCATCCGACACAGAAAGTTTTAAATTGCAGGGAATTCCTAAAATTCGTCCCCCTGTGTCTTTCCCATAAGCCACAGTACCAAAAAGTTCCTGTTACATGCGACAACAGAGAAAGGATTGCGTGAGTACGGAGTATGGAGTTTTAACTTTCGCAGACGAACTTGCAATACGCCCTGCCAGTAGTGGTCCAGTAATGCAAAATAGTTGAGTTGTATATGGAAATCATATCGACTTCTTATCGGAATTTAAATGTCTGCGGGGCAAGAACATTTGGTTAATCAGCTATCTCATCTCTTTATTATTTATTTATTTTGTTATCCCCTTTTTTAAGCAAGAGGTCCAAGATTTCAATATTAAAATTTCAGACTTGTTTTCTTTTGTTTTTATTGTTATTTTATTTATGTATTTATTTTTTTGGCTTTCTACTTCACCTGACAAAACATTTGGGTAGAAAGTGAAACCTTGTCATATGCAAAAAGGTAACCGCCAATTTTTTCAAAAAGATGTTACACATAATTGCTGTGTTTACGCTTAGCATAATTGCTTATGACGTTAAAAAAATCCCATAGCTCCAGTAAACATTGTAATATTCCAGCAATGTCTGGTAGATATCGAATACTCTTGGTTTATTATGGAAATCGAAACAGCGAGTTTTCGACGTCTATATAATTTTGCCACGCCTATTCAACGCTAAATAGCCGTCGCAGAAAGTGGTAGACTGGTTGCTACCAAAAGCAAAGTCTCAACATGACCTATCACTGGAAACAATGTTGTGCCAAACGCATTTATTAGACGTTACTATGTGACTGAATCGATTTGTAGGCAGAAATTGACTTTATATCAACATCGAAATATTTACTAGAACACAGCATATCTATCGCTATACCATTTTGCAGTAAGTGATGAAAAGATACAAAAACTGGAAAAGTCGGGTTCAGTTTCTACACGTTAGTCTAATTTTTGGCAAACACTGAGAAGAGTGTAGCTGACCGGTTTCGACGGAATTATCTTGGAAGTGTGGGATTTGTTTAGGGAACCGATCAAAAGACAAACTGGAACAAACTGCAAACTCTTTTCAATAAACAATATCTGACTAAAAATGAAGTACTACCAGCCAGACTCTGTTGTGAATTACCCTGGACCGAAAGTGCCCTTCACTCGCCTAGTAGAATACAAACATTTCCTAAGTCAGCAATCCCCGCTCCCAACGAGCTTTCTCGTTAAGATGGCGACCAATATTATCCTGTACCAAACGACAGAAACATGGGCTTTATATGAAAAATACAAATCTCTCGCAGAGAAAGAGGAAGGCATTTATTTCTTGGGACGCTTGGCAAATTATAAATATCTCAACAGGGATAAAGCCATAAGCAATGCTCTTGAATCTTTTGATGAACTTGTCATAGAAAACGCGATCCTGAAAAGAATGGGTTCTATGAATGGGTGTGTGGTAAACGGTGTAGAAGTTAGCGTCGGGCATGCTGTTATAGGTTACATAATGTGGGTAGTTTATACACCAATGATTATACCAGGGGCAATTGTTAACGGCGCGTGTGTTTTATTTTTCATGTTTATTGAGTGCGTTAGTCTGAAGTAATTCCGATGGTGTTACGTTCAAAGGGAACTGTCATGGCTTCCGTTTCAGGTGAGCGATAGCACTCGGAGGCTGTTTCTGGTTGTGTGTCCGACGTTTATGAAACGTCGGTATTTCAACGTCTATCTAACGTCGAATTTCGACGCCTTCTGAATTTTGAACGCGACCAAAAGCAACATCTATACAACGTTGCTTACCGAACCTTTTTTAAACAATGTGTCAATGACGTCATTTAGACGTTGAGCTGTAATTGCTACCAGTTTTAATCAAAATCAAGAATAGTTAATGTGGTTTAGTTGGATCGACGTTGCAAACTCAGATCGATGTTGGATAGGCCTTAGAATGTTTACTCTGATATCAGGTTGTACTGTGTAAGAAAGAACTTTCTAAGCAGTTACTTTGCCCGTTGGAGCTGTGAAAGCCACTAAAATTGGAGATGTATAAGTTATAAATGAACGCAACAAATAAATCTGAAGTATAAAAACAGCAAGACAAATAAAAGGCTCGGTATGAAAATTTTAAAATGAATATCGGGATTTTTAATTGCATAGTAAAATGACTAGTTCTGAGCAGAGATAGTTTTAGGAATTTTGGGGTATCAATCTCTGCCAACCTGTTTTTTGCAACACTATTTTCTAAAATATCATCACAGACATCATAGGGAATTTATTTATTTATTTTTCTGTAATCAATGTTGTTAGAAAGATGAAATTGATTGTTAAATGAAACATGTATAATGTATGAAACATTATTGGTGATGCAGTCAATCAGATATGCAGATATGCAGTCGCCATCCCAAGTGCTGAAAGAACTCGCGAACAGAGTGAAAAGTGGCTGTCAACATTGTTATTGTAGCGATATCCCGAGTACTGATATATCGCGCATTCTAAAGGTCTGGCGTCAAAATTACATCTCTTTCTTATGAAACGCACAGTAACACACACGTTATTTTTGTGCTCCTCCGCCCCAGTCTCTCTCCTCCCCCCCCCCCCCACCTAGGGGTGCTTTAACATTCCCGATGACTTCTAAGGATATCTATTTTCATTTGGGATGGAGAATAGTTAAGGAACATTTGTAAGAAAATCGGAAAAAAAGAATTGTCGCATGGTGACAGCGATTTGGAGCATGAAAGGATCTATGAAATCAAGCTCAGTCATAATGCACTCTTTCAGTTCTAAAGCTAAATTAATAATAATAATAAAATAATAACAATAATAATAATAACAATAATAATAATAATAATAATAATAATAATAATAATAATAATAATAATAATAATAATAATAATAATAATAATAATAATAATAATAATAATAAAAATAATAATTATAATAATAATAGTAATAATAATATGATAACAGTGATATGAATCAGTCCAACTGGAGCGTGCAAAGAAGAAAGATAGTTTTATTTTCATGTTAATTTTTATTCGGCCGGTCGGCGATCTTTTATTTTTCTCGAAAAATTAGACTCGGCATTTTTTCTAAATTTCGGTCTCCCGGCATTAGCCAAAATGCTTGTTTCATTTTTTCTCGCCAAATACTGGTTTTACAGTTTTGTAAAACGTCAATGTTACATAACACTTATCAATTTATAGATTGTATAAGGCTACCTAGCAACGACAGACTGTAAGGATACCTAGCGACGACAGACTGTAAGGCTACATAGCGACCACAGACTGTAAGGCTACCTAGCGATTGGCGATTGACCACTTTTATAACAGTATTAGGAAAATGACAGTTGTGCGACACCCCCGCACATAGCATTGACCTTAACCGACCCCACTAGGATATAGTATGTCAGACCTCACGGTAGGAAAATTTTGCGATTTCAGCATATTTCTCAGTTTCAGACATGCTTTTCAGACATGCATGCTCAGACATGCTTTCAGACAAGCATGCTTTCATCATATCTATGCAACGGGCCTGTTTTAGGGTAACAAGGCGTGAAACGGGGTCGTTTCACGGGTACGAGGCATGAAGATAGCCTTTCCAATTTAAGCTGTACTTTTAACCTTTCTGTGCAGAAATTGTTTCCACATGCCTATAAATTTGAAAAAAAGAAACTATTTGAAGAAAATTGTACTACTCCCCCCTTAAAAAACAGAACACTGCATAATAATTAAAATCGAAACAACATCTGCACGGGTGGGAAGTATGAAACGGGCCCGTTGCACGGACACAGGGCATGTAAAGAGCCTTTCCAATGTAAAGCTTAAAAAGAAACATTGGAAAGAACATCTGCCTGGGTGGGAGGTATGAAACGGGCCCGTTGCACGGTTCAGGACGTGCATACACCCCGTTCAAAAGTCGTCACCGTGCAATCAGACCGAGAACTTGCTTACATCTTTACACTTTTTCCTAATACTGCTATAAAAGTGGTCAATCGCCCATCGCTAGGTAGCTTTACAGTCTGTCGTCGCTATGTAGCCTTACAGTCTGCCGTCGCAAGTTTCGTTTTTCTAGCTTAAACCATCTCGGAGGAGATGTGTGAAAACCGATTTGGGTGGAAAGGAGAAAAAAATGGAAAAAAAACAGGTTGGAAGATGGATAGGTAAATCAACCACATTTGCTATCGAAGATAGCCAAGTGGTAATTGCACAACATGTAAACAACAAATAAGCAACTGCGGATGTTGGATTTCTCTCCTCATTATTGTTTCTTATTTTGTATAGTGGTTATTTTTTTCTTGTTCTTGTTATTGCTCTTCTTCTTCTTCTTCTTCTTCTTCTTCTTCCTACTTATCCCATTTTAATCCCCCCCCCTCCCTGCCTAAATAATTTTGTGTGTCATGCCCTCCCTCTCTCGCGGTACGGTTCGTATTATAAAGGGAGAACAAGTACAAAAAATAAGTGTGGTTTGGAAACAATAAAAGCATGGAAGGCCTGTTTGCATGCGACTTATGCGTGCGTTTTGTCTTTCCATGAAACGGGCCTGTTGCATGCCAGGGTTAATGAAGGACACAACGTTTGCATGCTACAACATCTGCATGGGTGGGAGGTATGAAACGGGCCCGTTGCACGGACACAGGGCATGCAGAGAGCCTTTCCAATGTAAAGCTTAAAAAGAAACACTGGAAACAACATCTGCATGGGTGGGAGGTATGTAATGGGCCCGTTGCATGGTAAGAGAGCACGCAGAGAGCCTTTCCAATGTAAAGCTCAAAACAAAACATTGGAAACAACATCTGCATGGGTGGGAGGTATGAAACGGGCCCGTTGCACGGATACAGGGCATGCAGAGAGCCTTTCCAATGTAAAGCTTAAAAAGAAACATTGGAAACAACATCTGCATGAGTGGGAGGTATGAAACGAGCCCGTTGCACGGACACAGGGCATGCAGAGAGCCTTTCCAATGTAAAGCTTAAAAAGAAACATTGGAAACAACATCTGCATGGGTGGGAGGTATGAAACGAGCCCGTTGCATGGTAAGAGGGCATGTAGAGAGCCTTTCCAATGTAAAGCTCAAAAAGATACATTGGAAACAACATCTGCATGGGTGGGAGGTGTGAAACGGGCCCGTTGCACGGACACAGGGCATGCAGAGAGCCTTTCCAATGTAAAGCTTAAAAAGAAACATTGGAAACAACATCTGTATGGGTGGGAGGTATGAAACGGGCCCGTTGCACGGTTCAGGACGTGCAAACCCCTCGTTCAAAAGTCGTCACCGTGCAACCAGACCGAGAACTTGCTTACATCTTTACACTTTTCGAGAGTGCTGTTTTCACTCTCAGACCCGGGCCAATACCCTTTCCCGAAATCTGCTGGTAGAAAACACCATAATAAACACAATTTTTCTCGGAAAGGATATCGGCATGGGATTCGGCGTGCATACACCCCGCTCAAAAGTCGTCACCGTGCAACCAGACCGAGAACTTGCTTACACCTTTACACTTTTTGAAAGGACTGTTTGTGATGAATGATCCAACCCTTCCACCTTAGGAGGCTCATGACACCAACCGTATGACACCCATAGCACACAACAAGACTACCCATCGGGCCAAATTACGTATTTCTAAGTCTATACGATGTCATATTTTGACATTTACGACGTTTTCAGATGTCTCCAAAAGGTATACTTTCAGGCGCATTTTGAGACGTAAAAAGGCGTCCACTGAAAACGTGTAACTGTCTGAACACATTATATACACACAATAAATGTCGAATTTCGCCAGAGGATCGAAAATTCGCTCAGAATCGCTATATCTCTAAGCCTTTTCTGAGATGAATCGATTTCAATGTTTGACCTTAAGTTTGACCTTGAAAAAGTCAAGGTCAACCTACTTTCGCCAGAATTGAGTTTTTATCAGCCTATGTATCTGTGTCAAATTTCGCCTTCCTGGGTTAACCCAACAGGAATGTACAAGTTTTTTTAAATTTTGATCTTGAATGTGGCCTTGAAGACAAGTGTCAAGGTCAACCTAATTTGAGCTATATGATGTACGTATAGGCTTACTTATCTCAGCCAAGTTGCTCTTTCATGGCTTAAAGCGTTTGGAAGCTATGAGAGTATGGAAATGCTGTAAATATCGTCACAGTAATAAAAAATTTCTCTCTTCCATGCATGTTCCAGAACTCCCAAGGGCGTTTTGCAACAATGTTCGAGAACGCCCATTTGTTCCAGAACACCCATGGGTGTTTTTGAACAGAGGAATTTTTTATAATGAGCTATTTTATAATGACCTTTACTGCAGAGCGTGAAAACGAAACGTCATTTGTGTATTTGCTGTGTTGTTATTTCGCGATTTGAATTGAAATAAGTTACTTTCGTTGAACTGTAAAAAAATAAGAGGGAAACGCTTGAAAAGGAGAAAATACTTGTTTATTGAGGCGGGCTTGTGAGGTTTTTAGGCCCCAACCCTTCGGATTGGTGCCTATAAGGTTTGGGGTATCCGTCCGTCTGTCTGTCCGTCGGTCCGTCCGTCTGTCCGTCATCGCTTTATACCCCTATGAATTTGGGGGCGGTTGGGGCCTGCTTGTGTTTCACAAATACTTACTTTTTTAAAAAACCACATGAGTTAAGGCATATAAATGAAAGTATATTATCACTGATGACAGAAAGGAAGGGTAGAAAAGGCAGTTCTACCGCACCCTATGACGTCATAATGACGTCATAGGCCAAAAGTAGGCGTTCTGGAACACTGTGTTCCAAACGTTCCAAACGCATTTCCATGCTAGTGCTACTTCTTCCATTTTAATTCCCTTCCCCCTCCCAACCTAAATAATTTTGCGTGTCATGTCCTCCCTCTCTCTCGGTACGGTTCGTATTATAAAGGGAGAACAAGTAAAAAATAAGTGTGGTTTGGAAACAATAAAAGCATGGAAAGGCTATTTGCATGCGACTTATGCGTGCTTTTTGCCTTTCCATGACTATGCTTGGCTATATAGACGACCAGTTTGTGAGCATACCCCCAAACATTACGACGATTAATCGTGTATGCGGGGCAAGCATCCGGAACTAGGCAGAAATGGACGAGTGGCTGACAAACAACCAAGTCAAGTACAAAGACTACCCACAAAACGGGGAGGAGATGGCGAACTCTCGCGTGGGCGAGGTCTTGTATGAGAAGATTTTCAAACACTACACATTCAAGCAATGGAACATATATCCAGAGAAACTCAACGCGTCTGTTTTGGCCCGAATTCCGTGTCGTGACAACTTCGACACATGGTACTTCTCCGACAAGTACTACGCTCTGCCTAAGCAAGGATACACGGTCTTGAGAAGCTCCTTACTCACCCAAACATCAGGGTGGTGACAAACTGTAATTTCTTTGAAATTAAGGAGAAGAAAAAATCCGGTGTTCGCATTATTTACACTGGTCCAATAGTCCACTATCTCGCTGAGAGCGGTCTACCAGCCCTTCAATATCGCTCACTGAAATTTGTAGAGGAGAATTACGACGGAATGAAGTACTATTAACCAGGCTCTGTTGTGAATTACACCGGACCGGAAGTGCCCTTCACCCGCATGGTGGAATACAAGCATTTCCTTAATCAACACAACGATCGTGCAGGAGTTTTCACGGGAAGATGGCGACCCATATTATCCGGTACCAAACGACAGAAATATGGCTCTGTATAACAAATACAAATCTCTCGCAGAGAAA
The DNA here is from genome assembly GCA_949752745.1 of Protula sp. h YS-2021. Taxonomy (NCBI): domain Eukaryota; kingdom Metazoa; phylum Annelida; class Polychaeta; order Sabellida; family Serpulidae; genus Protula; species Protula sp. h YS-2021. The sequence goes on from OX457024.1 coordinate 19,971,572, forward strand.
GAGGAAGGCATTTTTTTCTTGGGACGCTTGGCAAATTATAAATATTTCAACATGGATCAAGCCATAAACAATGGTCTTGAATTTTTCGATGAACTTGTCATAGAAAACGCAACTCTGAAGGAATGGGTTCTATGAATGGGTGCGTGGAAAACGGTGTAGAAGCTAGCAACGGGCATGCTGTTCTAGGATAAATATGTGGGTAGTTTATACATCGATAATTAAATCAGGGGCAATTGTTAACGGGGCGTCGGTTTTATTTTCCATGTTTATTGTACGACTTGCTTTGAAGTAATTCCGATGGTGCGACTTTCAAAGTGGCCTGTCGTGGCTTCCATTCCAGGAAAGTGATAACACACAAGGAGGTTGTTTTTGGTTTTGTGTCCGACGTTTATACAACGTCGATATTTCGACGTCCAATCTAACGTCGATTTCCGACGCCTTCTGATTTTTGAATGCGACCAAAATAACGCCTATACAATGTTGCTTTGCCAACGTTTTTTTTTTCAACATTGCATCAATGACGTTGGCTAGAAAGCAGACAATTGATTGGGACAAACTGCTACTCTTTCCGAAAGACCGATTCGTGAAGATAAAATAAAATAGAAAGAAAAAGAAAAAATAAGGAAAAGGACACACACTAAGCTAGAATTCTTACCATTCATTACTGTTCTTTGCGTTTGCCATTAAGGTCGTATACACGCGGATGGGGTTAGGGGGCTCTATGACTTCGCGTATGCTAGTGTTATAGTGACTGGGTGACGCCACATAACTCGTTGCGACATCAGATAGACTAAACCTACAACCTTGCACATTGATTTTTGGTGTGAGTTGCCAAAGAAAATTTAACGGACGAATTTTTATCAGAAATAGAAGGTGACAACTTGAAAATAAAGCACTTTGATGACACAGTTATCTTTTTTTCTTACTGCATTATCTGCCAACAGATATTCCTTGTGTTGAAACTCTATCGTGATCACACGGCTACAGCAAAACGCTGGATATAATATAGAAATGACAGTCATCAATTTATATATTTCCTTGCAACGATTTAAAAAACCGACACTTGATTAATGTGAGCCATATTTTACTGAAGGGAGAATTCTTGATACGTGTTGTTCGTCAGCGACACTAGCAGCTTGTTGTCGGTCATGACAGCGCACAGTGGGAGCTGTCCCAGACCATCCAGCTGAAGGCGCGACCATTCTCATGCAGGGCTCAGTGTCTGTAAGCGGTGATTGCTGCGGTCCGCTATCAGGAGCACTCCGTCAGGATCTACACCAGAGAGGAGAGGATAACACAGCCGGCCATTAGCAGCGCCGCGCCTGCCGTGTGTAGCCACGTGCGCCCCGGCGTGTGTGTACTGTATGACTCTGTGGCTGTCAATCAGCGCGACGTAGACGTGATTCTCAGTCACCTGAATGGTATCTACATCGCTGCCTGTGTAGTAGTGAATACTAGTCTCGCCCTGCCTCACATAGCGCCCCCTCTGCTGTGGGTCTGCTTTAAGGATAACAATCTTGCCACATGTGTCATCTAACGCAAACACCTTGTCGCCCATCACGGAGACATCACAGAAGTCACCACCCTCTACCCGCGTAGCCGCGCTGCCGTCCCGGCTGGCCACGAACAAGCCGTTCCGAGCGGCAATAATGACGCCGTCCTCCTGACGTATTTCTCTTATAACATCGGTGACCCCCCTTTTTCTTTTCAATTTTTAATGTATATTCTCAAAGCATTAAACTGTGAAAGTATGAAGGAAATGTCAATTGTAGGTGAGATACCCGCGTTTCCTTTAAAGCATGTCGGAGAGCTTCTTTTGATGACGTAAGAATTTAGGTCACCGATAACGATTAGAAATGTATTCCGAGCTACAAAACGTGTTGTTCAAAGAAGTCGAGTCTCAAGCAAACATATGAAATGCAAACAATCTGGTTATTTGATTTTATTAAATACAAGAATGTCCAGGGACATTGTGACCGGGCGAGGTCTAGTGAATCAAATATCAGAAGACTTGCATAGTCTCCAAAATGTGACAGTATTAGCTTAAAAACCGGTTACTGAAATTTTTCAAAGGCCTGCATTTGCCCATTCTCTGGTGAATCTAAAAAAGTAAATGTCAAAGAGCCATAACGTTGGACTAAAGAAAAAAAAGAATAAAAAGAATACAAATTACTGGCAGAAGAAATTTTTCAAAAAACTTGATCCCCAAAACTGTGGCATGAGGCAAACAAAAAAGACTTTTCAGAGAAAACACCACATATGCAATCAAACTGCAGCAGATAACTCATTTTGGGAGAGTAAAAGATTTAAAATGCCGCCAATCGTCCATTTTTTTGAGAATTGTCAAAAAGTAATTTAGAAAGGGGAAACATCTGGATAGTTTCATACACTTGAGTAAAATCCGGATTTAATTGTCGGAGAAGAAGTAGAAGTAGAAGTAGAATGCCCGTTTTAGTCAATGTTTCGTGGATCTCCAAAATGTAATTTCAAAAGAGAACCGCCTGTTGAATATTATGCAAAATTTGAGGGGCGATCAAAATTGTGGGAGCAATAGCATTTTTAAAACTAGTAGCGATTTTCCCAATTTTGGGTGGATGAAGAAAACACATTTTTCAACAGAAAACAGCTATAGTGAACATTTATTTAAAATTTGGAGGCAATCAAATCAAAATTGTGCGAAAAAAAACTTTTGAAAAATGGTAACAACAAATTTAAAAAATGCCCTCTGTTTGGCCAAGTTTTGGCGAGTCGTGAAAATAGTAACTTTTTGAGAGAGCACTGTTAAGTAACCATCTATGTAAATTTTCAGACAATCAGTTTAAAATTGTAGAACAAAAAGCTCTTGGCAAATTGGCTACCAAAAGATTTTAAAAATGTCCGCCATTTTACCATTTTTTGCGCATCGCCAAATATTTCAAAACAAAGCTACTTAGTAAATATTTGTGGAAAATTTGAAAGGAATTCAATCAAAATCAATTTAGCTAATTTTGGTTGGATCATCAAGAAGACATTTCTCAAAAGAGATCCATCTAGGCAATAATCACTCTGAAAAGGAATCCATTTCAAACTGTAGGAGAAATTTCATTTTGAGAATTGCTTACCAAAAAGTTATAAATGCCTCCATTTGACCAATTTTGGAGAATCACAAACAAAGTAATTATTCAAAAACGAAACATCAAGAAAACAATCGTAAAAAGGGGAAAAGAATTCGGTTCAAATTGTGGGGGAAGCGTTTTGAAAACTGGAAACCAGAAAATTGAAATGCTCCCAATTTGCCAATTTTTGGCAGATCATCAAAAAAAGAAAATTTTTAAGAGACAGTTACCAAAAGAGCAACCGCACAAAACTGGCAAGAAATATCCAATCAAATTGTTGGAGAAAAAGGGTTTCGAACATTGGCTACCAATAAAATAAAAAATGACAAACATATAGCCAGTTTTAGTAGGTCGCAAAAATACTTGTTTTCATGAGAAGCCTTCTTGATGAATATGAGTTCGAAATTTCAAGACAAGCTCTTCAAAATTGTGAGAGAAGATGCATTTTAAAAATTGGCATCCAGAAAAGTTTTGAATGCCTCTATTTGACCAATTTCTGACGTATCACTAAAAACAGCAATTCTTCAAGAGGAAACCATCAGGGAACCAATTGTACATAACTGGAAAGGAATCAAATAAAAACTCTGAGAGGAGAAATTTTTGGTGCACCTTATGCAAGGAAGTTTTTTTGAAGAGAGACCTACATAGAAAGCATTCATATAAAAGTTAAGGAAAATCTGATAAAAAATGTGAGTGAAACATTTTGAAAATTTGCAACCAACACTTTTTAAATGCTCCCTCATCCCATTTGGTCAATTTTTGGATCGGCGGGAAAAGTATATTTTCAGCATAGACTATGTACAGAACAATCTTAAACTTTGAAATTTTGAACTACACTGTGTTCCTGTGTTCGGAATCGTAGAGTGTCCGATTTATTGAGGTTTCATACCACCGAAATGAATGAGAAAAGATACAATATCTTTTAGAAAAAGCGAATTATTCGATTTATGTCAATTTCTCGGTTTTTCTTACTCTTTCACTTTCCTAATGTACGCAAATTCGTACTTGAGGTTTCTCTTTTATCAGTGGAAATCGTTTCTGCAAAACTCGTTAAAAGCTTGGATATCTAGAAAGTCAGCATTTTACTGTGGGTGTCGGGGTTATATATTCTGGTACTCTGGTACTCTGTAAATTCTTAAGCAAAAAATACATTTTATGTGGGATTCCTTAAAATAATTTTGAACTGCACATAAATGGTAATAAAGCATGAGAAGCCATAGCTAGTGGAACAGAGGACAATGAGTCCTACATAAGCAGTAAGCCTTTTGGGTTTTATTTTACACGCGGTAAGAAAAAAGAATGCGGGATATTTGTTAGCAAGGCAGGAATTTTGTAAAAAAAAACATGCTCTGTGTACTGGCGATTATGTCCTTTAGCGTCGATTTCAATTGTCTAGCACACACAGCTGGTTGCTTAGTTTCTCTAATCGCTATAATTTTGAAATGCCGTTACAGCCCTCCCAAAGTACAGTTTTACATTTTCTCAAAGTTTTGGCTCGGTTCTGAATGTTTGAGTATATTCACGTAAAAACCTTTTCAGAAAAAAACTTCAGCAAATTTTTGGCATTGCCAAACTTGAGTTTATGTTCCCATGCTATCCGTTCACATAAATGGCTTTTAGGAGGTTTTTTGCAGGCAAAATTTTCAGTCAAACATCCATATCACTTTTGAGACAAATAGCGTCCCCCTGTATATTTATTGCTCTGAATTCTCAATCATCCGTTAAACGTTTTAACTTATGTAAATATTAGCTATGTAGAATGTTTAATATGTTTCCAAGTATATCGGTCCATTCAGAAGAATCAAAGTGGTGGTCTAGTTATTAATTGTTTTCTCCCAAGTGTTTCACCCCGGTTAACAAAATAATTTTCTCGAAGCATAAATGAAGAACTAAGGATAAGTCATTTTTGTAGTATATATGATGCATACCTGGCAGTGGATGGTAAATTCTGCAAGTAAATCCCTGTGGTAATGTTTTAATATATTTCTTGAATGAAATATATATTTTATCAACGCCACAGATCTATAGTCACATGAAATATAGCAACAGAACTAGACGAGACAGTTTTATCTTAGATAATCTTGTACTCGTAATACGCAAATAGCAAAGTACCCTACAATATAAGTGAAGTGGAAAGAGCCACGTTGATATTTGCACACACGACACAGGCTAATGCGAGCTGTTTTGTTGTTACGATCGATATAAGTACATATCTTAGTAATGTGTAATTGTACAACATAAAAAATACCCCCTTCCTCGTGGATGTCTCTAAATTGTAAAAAAAATAAACGATTTTATCTGAAATATCTCAATTGGCTTAACTATTTATATCAAAGAAGTACGTCTCGTTTGTAAACAACATCTCGACACTCTAAACAGAAAAATCTTTTCTCCAGACCAGTTAAAGCACAGTAAAAAATTCAGTGCACTGCATATAGCCCAGCTTCCTGCGTTCGATATGATGTGAGAACAAGAGTGTTTGCCTGCAGGGTTCGCTGTGGCTTCGTTTGTCCGCGTCCTGGGAGGGCGAAGTCTTGCATGTGGCCATAGAACTAAAAAATGAATGTGAAGAATTGTAATAATAGTCGATACAGCGATACACAGGCCTCAAGAACTAAAAACCTGAAGGCTCATTCCTTAACAGAAAGTTGAATATACGTTGGAGCAGTAATGTTGTTTACGCGTTGCTCATGGTCTTAACCAAAAGTCACACTTTCTCCAACCTCCAATCAGCGTATTTATTGCAAGTTAGAAAATCGGCGTTGTATGGACGTCGGGTAACCTACTTTGCAAAGATATCGGGATCATATCGAAACAGCAATCTCACCACGTTGTCTCTCACAGAAATGGAAGCCATAACAAGGTTATTTCGAAAATGGAATAAAATCTTCGAATTGACTTCATGCATCAAAGAATGACTCAAGACGAGGGGTGGGGTGTTCTTTAACGTTGGGGATGAACTTGGCACCTTGTAATTGTCACTGTCTATGTGATAATTATGGAATAATATTTCGGTATGTGTATAGAGTATCGCCCTCTCGACATCTCTGCGACTTACAGTGCGACTTCCATGCCACCTGCCTAATTCGACGGGTTTAACCTTACACACCGTTCGGAAGGCTTGATCTGCTTGGACTATAGTAACCAACACTAAAATGCGAATAGTTTGGATACTCTAGACTGTTTTATTTGAACTAAATGTTTCAGTAACAATATATAACACGGAGCAATCAGAATTTAGTAATTCTCTACACTTTTGTTGTTGTCAAATATGAGTGTATATTGATTAACTAATTATTAATTGCATGCGGTTGAAGGAGTGTGAGGATTGGGTACCATAAAAACATATCCCATCTGCATCTACTCACAGTCCGCCAGGGACCTACAGTGGTGGGTAGTGAAAGAACATCTGTCTGAGAGCTTCGTTAAAAGCAGCTCCCTAACGATCCTGATATATTTTTGTCATTTCAGGGTGAAGATGTGGCAAGTGACCCAAGCCACAATCCAACAGCACATAAACTCACAAGAGCTGAAAGCAGTCTAACTCCCTTTATTGTGCCACGTTTTTGAAAACAAATCAGTTAATCTTATGTTGGAGAGTTCCACACCATAGCTATATTTTTAAACTGAAAAAAAACAGGTCATCCAAGCTAAACAATTTGACCAAGGGTAGGCTCTGCTCAGCATTATAGCACAGAACCCATCCAGTTGTGGATTACATAGATTGAATTCTTAATGTTTTCGCAGATGGGCAGAAGAACCATCGTTAACAAGAAGCGAGTGAAGGTTCAAGTAGTTTCCTATGTTCTTAGGAAGAGGTGGTAGACACTTATCGCAGCCAGTCTTCGACTCTTTTTACAAACTTATGTATGTGTGAACAGCATTGTGAGATAGTTTAAGGTCGTTGGAAGACTTTAACTTTTTTACGGCAGACGGGTAAAAAATAGATGTAATGCCCGAATTTCATTTTCTTTCGCATCCACGACCGTTACATCCTGCTTCCACTCATCTCATCCAATCCTAGATCATAAATGCCCTTCCGAGACCAGTTCATGCCATCTTGGTCAAGATCAGCTTTCTGGCCGAGGATGGAAATGGGAAAGAAGGAAAGAGTGGCGATATACTCGTGTGCCTAATGGTATAAAGCTAGACAAAGACTGTTTTTATGGGTGCTTGTCGTTTTTGTAGTATCTTAGCAAAACTGTAAACCACGTATGTTTTACGAATGGTGCGAGAAATGTGAGAAGAGTTGGAGGTTAGTGGTGCCAATTCAGGGGGAGAGAAGGTACTTCTTTTATTCTTCTTCTTCTTCTTCTTCTTCTCTCTCCCTCTATCTCTTTGTGCAGTAGCTGTCGAGTCAAGTCCTTCTTTATGTCAGACTCCAGCCGCATACACTTCATCTTATATAATGCCATTGTGATATCTTGTGAGTTTCAAAACACGGCGATTTTCCGAACTTTCCTAGACATAAGATAAGAATCAGTGTGGGTTTTCTCCACAGACCCTCTATGAATTTAAAGTCTCAGAAATGTTTACTTCTCTACCTTCGGTGTGCATGCCAGTACAAACCTAGTTCGTTTTCACAGGGAGGTAAAGAACTTTATATACTCGGCATTTCCTTAATGAAGTAATGCACATCAGTTTCAAATCAGATCTAAAGGTGCAGATAAGCGATCGAAAGCTTTTGGAAAGAAAACATTGCATCTTCGACTCTTTTTACGAGTAAAAGTGTAGTTCGTGTTCTCCACCTTTAGGTCAAAAGTGGTGCCCAGCCAGAATCCGGTTTAAAAACCTGACTGGATACGAGACTATTAGCAACAAAAGGAATGTCTAATAAGGCTATGGGTCTATCGGTTTATACATTTATCCAGGTCAATGTTGTATGGAAATCATGCTTTTACTCGTAAAACGGCCTTTCAAGAAGAAAACGACAGCAGCTTTGTCAGATGAGAATTGAAGTCGCGAAACAATGTCAGTTTTATGGGAAACGTGAATGAAAATGATCAGCGATATTGGCATTTTGCGCGGACCATGTATGTCTTCACCTTCCTCTTCTCCGGTTTTTTTTTCGATAATGCGTATGTTATTCAGCGCCCCCGACCACCGAGCAGAGGGAGGGCAGAGGGGCATAAAATGAGATTCCGACGTATAAGTACTTTTTCTTTGTGCTTTACTAATTCCAAAATGAAGGGAGTCGAATCGAAATACAGAAGTAGCCAAGGACAAAGAGACTGGCTTTGGTGATGTGAATAAACTGTAAAATATCAACTATTCCGTCACCGTCCAGTAATTTTGCTACCGACGATTTCAAAATAATTTTTTCACACCAAATTTTTTATGACTTCAATCTCTTCTCAGCAACCTTTCATCGTGATTTGACTTGCCTACCATTTCCGGTGAGCGACAAGGCAACAGAGGCATTTATTTGTTGTGAGTCCACGTCTATACAGCGATCGATTTTCCATAAACGCCTATTTTCCGACGTCTATTCAACGTTGCACCAAAGGCGTCGGAGAAAGTTGCATCTTGGTTGAGACCAATTAACTTTGCGTTTTTGTGCTCGGTGTTTTATAAAACCACATTTGAACAACATCTACAACTGAGCGAGCATATAAATTGTTGGAGACCTACTTAAAAGTATTTTAACCTTAAAATGACGCCACAGTGGCGTAAAAATCCAATGTTACCAAAGAGATCTGACCGTTCTTTGGACGTTTCAAAAGCAACCTAAACGATATATTTAACGAAAAGTGATGTCGCAATAGCAAGAACTGCACATTAGACTGAAAATGGCACCACTTAAACATTTTGTAGAGCTGCTGATTTGGATCCACTTTATGCTTATCTTCTTCGTTTGAGTTCCTGTCACTATTTTATTTTTTAACTAGTTCGAATATTACACAGGTATATCGATTTTTAGTTTGTATATTGATACGACCCCTTCGTTCTGACTGAGCAAGGAATTAAGCAGGTAAGACATTATTTTTCAAATGCTGTCGACCTCACACCCTAACCCCAACCCCAAAATTTGAGGCGCCTTTCATTCACTGTAATATCATCGTAACAAAAGTCCTAGAACTCACATTCGCACCCCTGTTCATTCTGCCCCCTCCCCTCCGTGTCTGTGTATCCTTAAGAAGGCACAAGTAGCACTGACTCACTCATCAATTAACAAGCGACGACAGCTCATTTTAGTGTGAACTTTTAATCAACAATGGCTTATTTTGGCATTACAATTACATCTTTGAGAACAGTTCTTGATAAATAGTATGAATGGAAGAGAAAGAGAATGTTGGAAGTTGCTTTGTTATGTAATTTGAATTCATTGAAATAAAACTTTTCTGGCTGGGTGGAGAGAGATTGAGAGTTACTTCTCATGAACACTGAAAACTCAGTTCTTCTTTCTGCTAGAAATTCTGGATGATTTTTTCTCATCTATTTATTTGATCCTCTTTATATCGGGTTCCACACAGCGAATAGGAATAAACTAAAAGGGGAAGGAAAACGAAACTTAACACACTTATAGATGACATTGGAATGTTGAGCCTCCTTATTTTATTTTTACCTATGACGTCATAATCTCTGTCTTATGACATATGAAAATTTTAAAACTTAACATCTTAATAAAGGTTGCAGTTACAGCTGCCTAGTAAAGTGCATTATGAGGTTAATTTTTTTCGCAAAGAATTATTTGGTAAACTACTTTTCAGCTGTGACATCATTATTAACCAGCTAGCTTTCCCTTTATTATTTTTTCCGTATTTTCTAAAGAGTTCCAAGATGTTTTTATCGTAATTATATTTATTTATTTCACCATTTTTTGGTTCCGACTTCACTCGACCAAACATTTAGCTAGAAAATGAAACTTTCTCATGGAAAAACATTGACCGTCCCATTTATCAAGGAAGATTGTACACATGATTGCTGCCTTTACGCTCAACATAATTGTTTGTGACGTTACAGAAATTTCATAGCTCCAGTAAACATTATGATATTCCAGAAACGTTTGATAGAGGCCGCACTTGACAACGACGGCTCTTGCTTTATTATGGAAATTGAAAGAGTGTTTGGCTGTCAACGTTAGATAGATGTCGATTACTTGATGTCTAATCAACGTTGCGAACGGATTGTACTCGGTAATACAAATGTCCATTTCCAAACTTTATAGACGAGTTTTCGACGTCTGTATAACACCAATTTTTTAATGCTTATTCAACATAAGACATTGGTTGCTACGAATGCAAATTCACAACAGAGTTGCTTAGTTGAACTAATGTTGTAACAAGGGCGTTGATCAGACGTTAATATGTGGCCGAATCGACGTTGTAACTAGACACCATATCGAAAAGTTCATGGGGACACAGTTATACAGTTATATCAGAAACTTTGCTAGAGCACAGTATATTTAAAGCTGTGTTTTACAGAGTTTAAGTTCAACTGGCATCGTGATGCTACTCTTGGCATATGGGCACCAGTGTAATTTTTGCTGCTCAGTTACAAAAACGATATGGTTGAAAACGGTCTAGTTTTCTATCAAATGTAAAAATCGCTATAAGATTTTGCAGTAAATGGTAAAAAGATACGAAAAATGAAAAAGTAGGGTTCAGTTTGCACACGTTAGTTTAATTTTTCGCAAACACTGAGAAAACTGTAGCTCACCAGTTTCGGTAAAATTATCTCAGGAGTCTGGGGTTTGTTTGGGGAACCGATCAGGAGACAAACTGGAACAAACTGTATACTCTTTTCAACAAACAATATCTGACTGTACGTCTTAAAAGCAAAGCAAAACAAAATATGCACGCACAAACACAAAGAAAGAAATGTCACGGCTCAATTATTTTCTGGGTTATCCATTAAGTGGATTGGTAGGTAGTTGGGGCTAGCGTATTGCGTGCGCCATTGCTTCAGTGAATCATTGAATGGGTGAAGTTACACACTGTACAAGAGACCAGAAAGTCATGCGTAGACACTTTATAGATGGCCCTCTACTCATGTAATAAAACAAAACTAACTCGTCACGAATGCAGTTTGAGTGCTGGACTATGTGTAAAATCTTCAGAAAGTCAACAACGAATTCAGACCTTGCACATGGGATTTTGGTGTTAGCTATCAATGAAAATATGCACCTTCATGCGTGCAATGTTTCAACACGTGTTTTTTTTCTTCTTTTTTTCGCTAAACAAAACACTGTATTATTAAATGTTTAAAAAAATGAGGATTTCAGCAGGAGATTAAAAGGCGTTACAAATCTCCGATACTGACTTTCACCATATATTCTCTGTGGTCAAACTCCATTGTTAAAATGCTTCAGAAAACAGTGATTGGATATAGAGATAACAGACATAATCGCATGTGTTTCCTTATGAAGATTTGTAAAAAGGAAAAAGTGATTAATGTGAGTCACATTTTAGTGAAGGGAGACTCGCTGATTCCTTGTTCTTCATCATCTACAGCAGAGAGAAGAGGATACCACAGCTGGCCATTAGCAGTTCCGCAGCGGCTATGTGTAGCCACGTACGTCCCGGCGTGTGTTTGCTGTACTGCTCTGTGGCTAGTGTGTAACGGGACGTAAACGTGATTCTGAGTCACCTGAATGGTGTTTGTGTCACTTTGTTTGCGGTTGTGAATACTAGCCTCACTGTGTTTTTCATCTCTGGTAGGGATCAGCCTAGAGGATAACAGTCTTCCCACGTGAATCTCTAAGACATATACCTCGTCCCCCATCACGTACACGCCACAAAAGTCGAAACATTCTACTTTCGTGAACGGGCTACCGTCCTGGTTTGCCACGTAGCAGTTCGCAGCTGTAATAATGACGCTGCCGGGCACCCGTGAGATCATACATGACTTTCCGCACTGTGGCACCTTCCAATGTCAAGATGCGTCTGTTATTTGTATTGCATTCAACACACTAGAAGTGCTCATGAATTTTTGTGAATCCATGTATGTAAACTCTGGCGTTAACGCATTTACGAGTTGCGGTAGCCTATGCATGAAACCAAAGAGACGCCGTAGTGTTTTCATCAAGTCGCATATCTGATTGTATATTAGTCTTGTCGTTCCGTTCCTCAATATCACCCGCGCTGTTCCCTGCGTGTTGTGCTGCTGGTAGAAGTGTGGCGGTGGGTCACGTATGCGGCGAAAGCATCAAGAACGAGACAGAAATGCACGAGAGGCTAACAAATAACTATGTCAAGTACTACGGCTCAACTGAAAAGAGATGGCTAAATCTCGCGTCGGAAAGATCTTGTATGAGGCGATTTTTAAGCCCTACTCATTCAAGCAATAGAGGAAATGACGCGTCTGTTTTGGTGCAAATTCCGTGTCATAGCAGCTTCGTCACAAGGTACTCCTCCGATAAGTATCAGGCTTTGCATGAGCATGGATACACGGTCTTCTTTGAGAAGCTCCTTGCACATCGAAACATCAGGGTGTGGCAAAGTGTAATTTCTATAAAATTAACAACATGTCTCGATCATTTACACAGCATCCATCGACCAGCATTTCGATGAGAGTTGTCTACCGGTCTTTCAATACGACAGAAACATGGTCCTGTACAACAAATACAAATCTCTCGCACAGAAAGAGAAAGTCATTTATTTTTTGGGACGCTTGACAAATTATAAACATTTCAACATGGCTAAAGCCCGAAAATTACGCTCGTTTTTTATAGAAAACATGACATTAAAAGAAATGGTTCTATGCGTCGGTGAGTGGAAAACTAAGTAAAAGTTAATTTTTATAGGATAAACATTGCAGATAGTTTCTTGCCGACGTTTTATATCAAGGGCAATTGTTAACGGGACGTCTATATTATTGTCCTCGTTTACGGCATGGGTTTGTTTTGAAGACATTCCGATAGTGCTACTTTCAAAGTGACCTCTCATTGCTAGAATTTCTGGTGAGCAAAAAGTCAAGAAGGTTGATTTGTGTTGTATGTCCGACGTCTATACAACGTCGATATTTCTACATCTGTTAAACGTCGATTTCCGACGTCTATTTAACGTTGGGCCAAAAACGCGTTTTCAGCGTTGTGTCAATGACGCTAAAGTGCAGCCATAGTTTCTGAGGCTTGGTCACGTCGGAATCTCAGATCGATGTTGTATCGACCTTAGAATGTTTACTGATTTCAGGTTGTACTCTGTAAGAAAATACTTTCTAAACAGTCACTTTGCAACTGTGGGGGCCACTTAAAAACGTAGTAGAGCGTTTGTTTTAAAATCATGAATCCAAAAGCGTTCTGCTTGGGATTCTAATGCGAAAACATGTATTGTCTTCTCAGAGTATAACAAACAAAAGCAACAAATAAATATGAAGTAACAAAAATGTCTAGAAGAAATGAAGAGCTCTGAATGGAAGTTTAAAATAAAAAACTGAGATTTTTAATTATGTAGTAAACTGTCTAGTTCTGAGGGCAAATTGTTTTTGGGGATTTTTGGGTGTCAGTCTCTGTTAACCTGTTTTTTAACAATATTTTCTAAAAGATCATCGCACACACATAATATGGTATTTATTTATTTGTTTTTCGACATTGCTACAAAGACATGTGACATGATGACAGTTATTTGGCAAAAGGCATAAAGTGAAGCTCAATCACAATGCAATCTGTCAGTTGTACGCTGAATTAATAATAATAGTAGCATAGTGATGATGATGATGATGATGATGATGATGATGATGATGATGATGATGATGATGATGAAGAAGAAGATGGTGATGATGATGATGATTGTGATGATGATGACGATGAAGATGTCGATGATGATTATGATGATGATGATGATGATGATGATGATGATGATGATGATGATGATGATGATGATGATGATGATGGTGGTGGTGGTGATGATGATGATGATGATGATGATGATGATGATGATGATGATGATGATGATGATGATGATGATGATGATGATGATGATGATGATGATGATGATGATGGTGGTGGTGGTGGTGGTGGTGGTGGTGGTGGTGGTGGTGGTGGTGGTGGTGGTGGTGGTGGTGGTGGTGGTGGTGGTGGTGGTGGTGGTGGTGGTGGTGGTGGTGGTGGTGGTGGTGGTGGTGGTGGTGGTGGTGGTGGTGGTGGTGGTGGTGGTGGTGGTGGTGGTGGTGGTGGTGGTGGTGGTGGTGGTGGTGGTGGTGGTGGTGGTGGTGGTGGTGGTGTTGGTGATGATGATTATGATGATGATGATGATAATGATGATTATGATGATGATGATGATGATGATGATGATGATGATGATGATGATGATGATGATGATGATGATGATGATGATGATGATGATGATGATGATGATGATGATGATGATGATGATGATGATGATGATGATGATGATCCATTTTATTTAACTTTCATTATTTTATTCCAACAGAATGCAAATTTCTATTCGATATTATCTTTTATTTTTTGACGAAAGAAGGGGACAGCGAAAGCTGGAAGTAGGTTAATTGTATAAAATATAAAAATTCATAGGAATAATAACTTTTGTGGCTGGGTGAGGTAGAAGTAGGGATAACTCTAATCTGGTGAACAATAACACCATGAGTTCTTTTAAAACGGCTTGAAATTACGTCTATGAGACGCTATCTACCAACGTGTAGATTCTGAGTGGGTCTTTTTCTCAATTTTTGTATCAAATATAAACATGGCTAGAAGATTTGCACTGAGACTGAAATAACGGAGATTCATATGTAAAAATTTTCTTTCGGCGCAAGTATCCCGGAGAAGATGTAACTGTCCGGCCTGGGTCTAATTATTTCGGAGGGAGGGAGGTTAGGAAACTGATCAGGAGACAATTTATTGAGGCAAACTGCGTACTCTTTTCAGCAGACTGATACGTGACCATCAGCTTAAAAGCAAAAATAAAAACGAAAATAAACACACACACACACACACACACACACACACACACACACAAAGACAGAAGTCTCACTTTTCATTTATTTTGTTTGGGTTATTAATGACACATGTACACATGGAGGAGGAGTTAGGGAGATGAAGGGTTTTGTCTACGCTATTGTTAAAGTGAAAGGGTGACGTTACATATTGTTCCTGTGTAGAGGAGATCAGAAAGTAATGCGTATACACTTTATGTATGTCCCCCTTGTCATGCTACAACACGCGACTAACTCGTCCCGATCGCCGTTCTGAACTATTTCTAAAATATTTCCAAAATTCAATATCAGATAGACTAAGACCTACAACCTTGCACGCGTATTTTTGGTGCTGGTGGTCAAAGGAAATAATACAGAACGATATTTCAACATAAATAGAAGATGGTAACCTGAAAATCAAGGCATGATAGTTATTTTTTTAATCTGCAAACTTCTTAAGTTGGGAAATTCACTACATATCTATTGTGTTAAAACGCCCTTGTGATTGAAATATTGGATATGATACAGGGATTACAGTCATCAATGTACGTATTTCCTTGCAACGATTTGAAAAAAAAACGAACAATTGATTAATGTGAGCCACATTTTACTGAAGGGAGAATTCTTGATATGTTTTGTTCCACAGCGACACTAGCAGCTTGTTGTCGGTCATGACAGCGCACACAGGGTACTGTCCCAGTCCATTCGGTTGAGGGAGCGACAACTCTCCTGAAGGGTTTAGTGTCTGCAAACGGTGATTGCTGTAGTCCGCTATTAGGAGCACTCCGTCAGGATCTACACCAGAGAGGAGAGGATATCGCAACTGACCAGCAACCCTGCCACGACTGCCGTGTGTAGTCACGTACGCCCCGGCGTGTGTGTACTGTACGACTGTGTGCCTAGTGTGTAGCGCGACGTATACGTGGTTGTCAGTCACTTGAATGGTGTTTTTGTCGTTTTGTTGGTAGCTGTGAACACTAGTCTCACTCTGCTTCTCATAACGCCCTTTCTGCTGTAGGTCTGCCTTGAGGATAACAATCTTGCCATGTGCGTTATCTAACGCGTAGACCTTGTCCCTCATCACGGAGACATCACAGAAATTGCCACTCTCTACCTGTGTGGCCGCACCGCCATCCTGGCTTGTCACGAACAAGCCGTTCTTAGCAGCAATAATGACGCCGTCAGGCACCTGTGTTACTGATCGACAGGAACCTGTGTTATCATGTGTGATTGTTTTGACGGCAGCACCGTCCATTGATAAAATGTGAACTGTACCCGTATTGTACTTAACACACCAAAGCTGATCATGTATTTTTGCAAATCGAAAACATTGAAAACCAAGATTTATCGTCTTAGCGAACTGGGTTCGCATTTCCATAACATCAGCGAGACGTCGTGGAATTCTCATCGAGTCGTATTTCTGTGTGCTAACCTTTTCGCTCATTTCCACAACATCACCCACGCTGTTCCCTGTGCATTTTACTGCTGGTAGAAATGTCGCGGCGATTGGCTTGAGATTTGATTCATTCTGCACGCTTCCGTCAATGAACGAAGCGAGACTCTCGCCCAGACCAGTCTGAATGGCACTGAGTAGGTTTGTCCCCTGAGCTGTTGTTAGTGTTGTGTCACTCAGTTTCACAATGTTCTTCTGACTTTTCAATTTCATTTCTAAGTTAGTGATGCTTCCTTCAATTTCAGCGAGTTGCTGTTTCTTGATGGTAATTAAATGTTGCTTAAGTTGTTTGGAATCCTCGCGAGCTTTTCTCACAATTTCTTCGGTATGTTGGTCAATCTCTGCCTCGAGCTGCTCGTATTGTTTGTTAAGCACATTTGCATGTTCTTTCGTATCACATATAGTTTTTTGTGTACTGGTAATGAGCTGTTCCACTTCGTTCCTGTGTTCCTCCACGATTGGAACAGCCTGCTTGAGAGCATCGCTGATGGTCTGTGCCGTGTGGTTTTTGTGTTCCGTACCATTGCACAAAATGCACATAAGCTGTTGGCAGTCGTGACAATTGAGCTTGACCAGTTCTTCGGGATGTGTCGTACAATACACGCGCTTGTCGACCACTGGGGGTGCATTCTCATCAAGTGCTTTCCATAAGTGATTTTTAAGGAAAGAAAATCCATCGTGATTTTCACGACAGGCTTGGCAGAAGTTTTCCTTGCACTCGCTGCATCGCCAAGTGGCTTTTTCTGAATCACATTTATCGCACATTTGCTCTTTCTCCACCAATTCCACCACTTCAAGAAGCTCCTTGGCAAAAAACATTGGTCGGAGATTGTCCTTAGCTGTGAACTTCCGGCATAGTGGACAGTTGTAGCCGGTCTTTCCTCCCTCATTGACAGGCTTGAGGTCATGTACACAGGGTTCACAGTAAAAATGGAGGCACATCAATGCAAGAGGATTGTTGAACTTTCCAAAGCAAATGGGGCACTCGACCATGTTCTTCAGCTTCTCTGTTGTTGCGGTTGCCATTTTCTGCAAAAAAAACCAAGGGATCAAGGATCATTTATTGAGTAATTCCTTTCACGGCTTGAAACGAATTCCTGAAGGGAGGTTTTGTGTATGAGATATTCTGGGCTCCCCCTCCAACTCGCCCCTAGTTATTTTCTTTTTTCTTTTTCTTTTTTTTTTTCTTCTTTTTTTCGCTAAGGACTAACTGTTCTGTTCTTTCAGAATGTTTTAGGGAATTGAAAGCTTACGATGTGTGGATACTAAATTTATATCATATGCTTTTATATCGAACGTGTAATCGTTCAATCGATGTTTCTCTACACCGTTGTACGGTGAAACGTTTGTAATTCTGAGATCCATTGTCACTGGGTAATTATTATTCAGAAATACATTTTGGAGTTTATGAAAGCAGAAGTACAATTGCTACAGTAGAGTCATATGGGAGAAAATAAGACTGTGGCAAAGCAAACAATAAAAAAGTGGTACATCAGTGTCTATTTAGTCTAGACAGCATTGGGATAGGTTTCCTGCTACATGTTGGTAGCAATCTGCCACCGCGTGCCTCACACACACACTCACACACACACACACACACACACACACACACACACATACACACACATACACACACATACACACACACACAGCTATGATTTCCCACAGTTTTCTTTCCCAGAATTTTGATCTCTGAGCTTTCAAATATTCCAGGATTTCACCCCATCACAGAATGTGTTTTTTTTTCAATTGTTTCAAATGACTGATGAATTCCACCTGGCAATCAACATGGATTAAAAATCCGGATATTCCATCATCACTCACTGAAATATGATTTCCTCAGACTCTGTGTAAACAGCAGGAATAAAATTTTTTTCGTTGGTAATTTCCCATACGAAAAATAGTCTGTCCCAAACACCGCGCATGCAAAACATAAAAATTAGGGAGTACAGATAATTAGTATTCAATCAGCAAAAATTGAAAACCTTCATACCACTTAATATCCTAACAGGTCCTTCGACAAGATTTAAATACAGTGTTTCCTGTTTGTCTCCATTTTCAAATTTGATTGGTAATGTCATTCAGTAAACGTCTGATAATTTAAATGAAGAAAAAAAATCAGGCACCCACTTATACAGATATCACACCGACTTGACACTGTATATTCAACGTTGTATGTTAGTCGCGACCAAAATGCAAATTTTCCGAGTAATTAACGTTCTTCATGCAACACTTGAATAGATATTGCACATTAATTTTGGGAGTTTGGTAGCGATTAACAGCAACATTAAACAGACGTTGGAAAATCGACATTGCGCAGAGGTCATTACTCAACGGAAAATGAAGCCATGAAAGTGGGCCAACATGGGGACGGTAAATATGGGAACTTAAAGAGTGCGCAAGTTATTTTCCGTCTAATTGTCAACAAAATAGCGCAATATCGTTAGTATAGTTTGGCTATACAAGAAATTATCCCCTTCACATTCGAGTTTTTTTTTTCATTTTGAAACTTCGAATATTTGGAAGAGTTGAGAAATTTTTCACGAGAAAAAAAATTCGATCTATAAAAAGTCACCCTTTTTGGCAACTGTGGTGACAAACTTCTCCCTCCTCCTCCTCCTCCTCCTCCTCCTCCTCCTCCTCCCCCCCCTCGCTTCAATCCAGATTGCTATAGTGGGAGAAAATTTCCGCTACATTAAGACATGCGATCTATGCAAAAATATCCCCTATACAAAACTTATGAGGGCTGAAACATCGAGCTTTCTCATTGAGAGCTTTCTTCGTAGTAGATTTTCTTCGGTGTTCGTTTTATTGCGGTTTCTTTAATACTGAAATGAATATAAAATAAAAAAAGTCTGAAAAGACTGAAAAATCTGTTTTGTATAGCAAATTGTTCGGTTTTTCGAGACTGTTCGGACCTGAGGTTTACTTTATACATATAAGAGAGAGTAAATGGTTTGCATCGTTTTTTATTTTCATCTTGCACCAGCTTCAATTTTTAGTAAACGCGATAATACCAAAAATATTAAGTCGATCAGCAAAAAATTTAGACACAGCGTAACCTCTCACAAGCAGGTCTAGAGTTAACTTTAAAATCAGAATATTCAAAATGATTCCTACCTTTTCTTGAAAACACCAAAACTCGTGGACCTACAGATTGTAACCAAACATCATGGTCATGACTGGTTTTGGGCTGAACACGAGGACATTCAAAATGACCACTAGCTGCCGTCTTGTATTTTCATCCACATTTCCATGCCGCTAAGATAACGTAAAAATTGCTTGACTGATCCTCACTAAATTTTAGACAAGTCCAGCAAATAAAATGCATGCTTGACCCAAGCTAACGGTTCGGCCTCGAGCCTTTTCGGTTGCACAGAACCGTAAAACACGGTTTTGCCCACATGCCATAAGTGTCTCTATAGTACCAGCAGCTGTCTCATCGAAGACTTGCAAAGACTTCATTGAAAATGTATGCGGCCAATGTTTCGGACCTTTTTCTCTCCTAATGGTCCGTAATTTTGTCTTTACTACTGTTCAAACCATACTTGCACTATACCTACCACATTTCGCACATATGTAGTATTTGATCTGAGGTTCTGCATCTCACTTTTTGTGTTCGTTTTGTTTTTATTTTCACGATCAAAACGTGAAGTAAAAAAAAACAGTAATTTGTATCACCAAAATCAAGGCATTAGGGCTACAACGGCATTTGCACAAGCTTCTATCATGCGCCCGACTGTGCATTGCAGAAAAAATTCTACTCGAAGGGAGACAGTGATTTTAAAAATATTATTTTTTGACCAAGTGCTAAATATATGGCCTTAGAGAAAAAGGTTCTCGTTATTAACTGTTTTCTCTGGTAATTATCTTTACCAACCAAATAATTTCTAGCAGCTTCGATGAACAGTTACGGATAAAACCAAGGGCACATACCTGAGAGTAACTGGCTCTATTTTTATCAGTAAATCCCTGTGATGATTTGCTGATTCAAGCAAATATTATACGTTTCATTAGAATGAAATGGTTCTTTTCACCAGACCTTTTAAAGGAGACTTTCTTGAGATGAAAAAATATATCAGAACAACGAGACACTTAAATAATCTTGCACTGTAAGTCAGCAAATAAGATATACTTATTCAATGCAAGTGCTATAAGTGCTATCGCGATTGATGTTCCAAAGTACATACAGTAAAATCTGTTTAATCAAGGCAACTTTTGGACTGGAATACGTTGTCCGGATCAGCAAAGTTTCAGGATCCCCTACGTTACGCTGAAATAAGTTACTTTGCTAAGTTACTAACTGAACCATGTTTTCGTAAATGAGTTCATCTGCCGTCCTCATATGTGAGTCGCCACCGTGTTCTTTGTATAAGAGCTGAAGATGCAGGTTTTACTGTATACACACAAAGTGTCATTGTAAAAGCTGTTTTACATACAGTAAACCCCCCAGTCTCGGTGAAAACTTTTAGATAAAATACCCAAACTCCTCCATTGACTTTTGCTATTGAAATCAAAGACGTTATGTTTGGAGGCGCATCGATCACAGAATATAGAAAACTACACTTTCTAGTCCTAGTGTGGGATAGCGGCGAGAACTACACCCTCACTCTACACCCGACTTAAACGAACGATTTACTTCTAAAAAGTTGCGTATCTCCACCTTTAAGTGATGGTGCTTGAATCTGATCCAGGGTTCAAAAGCCCACTAAGCAAGTCCCACGTATGGAGATTTCAGGGTTCTTACAGGTTACCAACTACACTTGCACTCTTGTGCTTATCTCCCTTTAGATTCGACTTAAATCTGGTCCCGAGGTAAAAAAAAAAGATACGAAGTAACTCCTAATTGTGGAGATTTCAGCATATGAACTGCACTTGCACTTGTATGTGAAGGAT
Organism: Protula sp. h YS-2021; assembly: GCA_949752745.1. Lineage (NCBI taxonomy): Eukaryota > Metazoa > Annelida > Polychaeta > Sabellida > Serpulidae > Protula > Protula sp. h YS-2021. The sequence goes on from OX457024.1 coordinate 19,992,890, forward strand.
AACGACTGATTAAACGAAGACATACCCTTCTCTGTCTTTTAACTTTTCGAACGCATTTTTACACAGAAAATCTACCTTTCATGGTATATAAATTGCTTTCGGTAGAACTGGTCCAGTTCACAATAACGAAATATCAAAAGAACAAACCAGTGATATGTAACAAATTCAGCATTCAACATGTTATAGACTATAACCTGGAACATCCCAAATGGATTTTCCGCGTGAACCGTTAAGGGAATACGTATAACAAGTTTCAACATGTTTTATTAGACTGTGAGATCTGGCAATAGCTTAAATTTGAAAAATGAGGTTTTTTTGTCTTTGCAAGAATATAAAAAGGGAAGAAATGAAAATTTCGCTGAAATATTTTAAGAGGTGTTTTTAACAGATAACATTGTTATTTCCAGTTCAAATCTCGCGTTTTACACCATTGTTCTAAAAATGACACTTATTTAAAGATTCTATTTTTTCATTAAAAAATCATTCAGCTCAAAGAGAAGTTCTTACAAAATCAATGACAACATCAAAGCATTGGATTGATTTAGAAATAAGCACATTAATAAACAACCTGAACAACATCAATGACTACATCAAATCAATAGAATGGTACAGAGACAATGGTCATAAATAAAAAAACCTGTTCAACATCAATGACAAGATCAAATCAATGGAATGGTAGAGACAATGGTCACAAATAAAAACAACCTGTACAACATCAATGACAAGATCAAATCAATGGAATGATACCGAAACAGTGCTCATAAATAAACAACCCGTACAACACCAATGACTACATCAAATCAGGGAATGAAACAGAAACAACGGTTATGAATAAAGGATCTTGTTTTCAAAGATTTGCAAAAGGGCAAAACTTCATCAATGTGTGCCACATGTTATTGGAGGGAAAATTTTATTACAGGTTTTGTTCCACAGTCATACAAGTTTGTTGTCGGTTCTGACAGAACGCTAAGACTCCGTAACCGTATCTGTAAATGGTGATTGTAACAGTCTGCTATCCGGAACATTCCATCAAGATCTACACCGGAGAGTGGAAGAGACCAAAGCTGGCCAACAGCAGCAGCGTGCATGTGTAGCTACTCACCATTCGATTTGTATGTACTTAACGACTGTGCGTGTGTGTGTAACGTGCATGATTCTCACTTGTATTGGTGTTTGTATAATCTTGTTTGTAGTTGTAAACACGAGTCTTACCTTGCTCAACATATCGTCCTTTCTTCTGTGAATCTGTGAATCTTCTGTGAACGCGTAAGCCTTGTCCCTCACCACGGAGACTTTGCCATCCTCTAACTTCTTGACCGGATTGCTGTCCTGGCTGACCTGAACAACCCGTTCTCAGCGGCAATAATGACGCCGTCGCGGACATCTGATACCAATCAACGGAAAGCCTTGGTAAATGTGTTTAAAGCGACACCTTCTGTTGATAAAATGTGAAAGGTAGTCACATTGTACGTAACACTCCAAAGCTTACCTTGAATTGCTGCCAATCGAAATCACGCAAACCCTGGCGTTGCCGTCTTAAACGAGCTTGCCTTGCCTTTGCATTCGATCGGCGAGCCACCGTGGTATAATGTGTATGCTGATCCCACCACATCTTTCCATAACACCAACCACGCTGTTCTCTGTGTGATTTACTTGTAATAGAAATATGGCGGCGATGTGGTTCTCCACTGTCCCGCTAATGAACCAAGCCAAGCTTTCGCTAAGACGGCTTTAGATGTCGTTGTTTCTAAAAAATAATGCTTCGAGTTGCTCATAATGTTTGTTAAGCTCATTTGCAGGATGTTAGTATCACATTGGATCTTCTCTGCACTCACAGTTATGGCTAAAAGGGAATCCAAAATTAATACACATATACTCGGGTGGGGGCGGAGGGCTTCGCAAACTCTTTCACCAATCTAATTGATTGACTTGGAGATTCATCTTGGTATTCAAGTAACTATCGAATTTATTGGGCATGGACGTGGCTCTCTGGTCAGTTCTACAAGAAGTACGGCAGCCAAAAGCAAGACTGTTACTGTCAGAAGCGTCAGACCAAACAAAAGTGGGGCTGGGTATCCCTCTCTCACAACAATTGGAAGTGCAACATGCGTCACCAGGCAGTGCAATAGCCAGATCGGGCCAGGGCTGACCCTGAACCATTCCGGGCTCAGGAGATGGCAGCGGTAAGAGCTATACAGGAGCAGACCCAGGTTCAGCTGGCTTCCCTCCAAGCGATCATAATAGGCAAGCACAAAGCTCTTCCCTCAACAGTTGGGTCATCGGAACCACAGCCCAAGGACAATCAGGCCACTGATGATGAGTCAGTAGGTCTCCCAGCCAAGAGATACGGATACGCAATCCCAAGCCAGCTCCTCCTCCTTCCTGATCAGCCCCGAATAAAGCACTCTTACCGATCGAAGACGACCAAGAGAAGGTGGTGACAAAGATCCATTACAACCAAGGTAAGGGGCGAGGAGCTTGAATCCAGAAGGAAAAATTTGCGGCACGGTGACCTCAAAAATAGCAAATATCTATGTTTTCAGACCGACAAAAAGAGAATCTAGTTTCTGGCCTTACCGCTTGGCCTTTCCACTGCCCCATATGTGTTTTCAAACCTGATGAAGGTGCAAAAGTTGTGGGCCAGCCTCGTCTTACAGTACTTGGATGATTGGTTTCTGGCTCACACAGGGGAAAATCGGGCCAGGCTGCAAACCTTTCTCCTAGACGAGAAGATTTCATGGTCAGTTTGGCAAAACCATAACTAGTCCCCTAAAAACAAATGATTTTCAAGCGATAGAGGTGGTATTATCGCTACCCAGAGCCTACTCCACAGAAAACAGATGGAAGAGAATTACCATTTAGAGCAGTACTCTCCATCAACCCTGGAACTTGACCAAATGGAGTGTCTATTTGACTCACTAGTAACAATAGAGAAGACATTCCAATTAGGCAAGCTTCACTACAGAAGGTTTCAAAGAACAATAAAATTATCAATGGCTCAGGGAAAAGGTAGTCACAGGCTATTGGTTATTCTTTAAAAACAATCCAAAACGTTCAATGGTGGGTGTCCCTAGACTATCTGTTACCGAGCTGCCCATTTAGACCACCCCTCACTCCCGTTCTGTCCATTCAAACAGATGCATAGGCCCAGGGATGGGATTTCTAGTTCAAAGGAAAGGGCACTTGGTTAGCCCGGCTGAGGTCCAAACACATAATTTGACTAGAACTGTAAGTTGCCTTGCTGGTAATCACTCAGCTACTCCCCAGTCTTGAAAACAGGTCAATGAATGTGATGCGCGGTGACATATCTTCGCAAGCAGGGAGGTAACAGTTCAGTCTAGCAAACTCAGTTAGCGGCTGATATATCCTTTGTCTAGCTAGAGGTCACGGGATCTGGCTCTTAGCAGAAAACATGGTTGGACGCCTGAATATTCTGGCAGATATGGCCACCAGAGACAGCTTACGCACGGGATGCTGGTCGTCTCCGAATACCTTTGTTAAATTTGGCTCAAAAGAATTTACACAGAACGAATTAACTGAGCTTTATTCTACTTGCCTTTTGTTGCAGCATTAAAAGTCATTTCTAATCCTGGTTCTCCATCTTTTACAGCAAATGCTACAACCAGAGGGAGAGAGAAGCCACGCCGACAATCGTGGAAGCTTCAGACAATCCGCTAAGGCCAGGATCAGAAGAGCAAAAGCAGCCCAAGGCAACTAATGCTCAGCAACACCAAGTACTTTTTCTTTGAATGGCTACTGATATAAAAGTGGCTCCGTATTGTCAAGCCGTCGGTCGGCTTAGAAAAGTAGGTAGAGGCATTTTCCCCACTTCTTATGTATACTCGGAGAGTTTTAGTTTTAAATCAAATTAATTTTTCTCAATGCTGTGTGTGTTGATTTAAGTGAGAAAATATCTAAGATTTATTTTTGTCATAAATTCTAGGTAATGTGTTTCTACCATTCATGTCAAATGTTAGGTTGATCTGTAACAGCAGTTGGTGAACAGATTGTTCAAGTTTAGAGATCGTGTGATTTTAGCATTAATTCAAAGTAGTAGTTGAGATATTTCATACACCTGTCCGTGTGTATTTTCCGTTGCTATTATTCTCGTTGCCATTTTTTCCGTTGCCATTTTTTCCGAACCCCGTCTGTACATGCGTCCAAGCAGTCAAATGGGTGGATCCAACCCAGCTCTTCCCATATGGCTATACCCATGAACCACTTGCGTTCTCATGTGTAAAACAACTCCGAGTAAATGGCTCCACCCACATAATCGGGTCCACATGGTAAGATTGTAAGAATGGAGATATCCTTGGTTCTGGCTCTACCCAAGTGGATTTTTCACTGTCTTTCTCACCTTCTAGAATCTTTTACTTTAAGTATATATGATACTGTACATTGAAATTGTTATTTTGTTAAAGGCTCATTAAAACCTTAAGGGTACTTTGATGTCTTTTCTGTACTTGATGTCTTTTCTTTACCCGTTCAATATATAAATATATATATATATATATATATATATATATATATATATATATATATATATATATATATATATATATATATATATATATATATATATATATATATATATATATATATATATATATATATATATATATATATATATATATATATATATAGAAGTAAAAGTGTAGTGTGGGTTTGCTCCAACGCCAATTTCTAATCCTTTCTAAAGGTGGAGATAAGCGGTTAGCTTTTGCGAAGTAAAACTGTCGTTTCATTCATAAAACGTTCTTACGAGTAAAAGCGTATCTCGCGTTCTCCACCCTTAGACCTTTCTTACACCGGCCCTTTCTTACACCAAACCCGCTAAGGCGGGGTTTTACCGAGATAAAAAGGAATGCGGATAATGTGTTATCGCTCAGTCTTTCAGACTTGAGTGTCTCCCGTTTGCCTAACAAGGAAATTTTTGGCAATGTTTATTTACATTTTGGGCCTACATTCAGTTCACAATTTATGAGTCGATTACCATAAATAATTTAAACCCGTCTAAAGGTGGAGAACGCGAACTACGGCTTTGCTCTTAAAAAAGCTTTTTACGAAATAAAACGACAGTTAAGCCTGGCGATCTCACGAACCCTTAATGTCTGCTGTTTTGTTTGATCGTAATTAACACAGATTATAGAACTGATTCTAATGTACTGAGAATTCAGTTTTGAGTTATGTCTCGAACTGGGGGATCCTGACTTGTCAGCATTGGTATTATCACCGTAAGCACACAGTCATACATAACGCTTTGTCATTGTCACCTCTGATCGTTATCAATACCGGATATCAACCTTTGACAATATGGGCTTTATTCGAATACGAGCAATTTCTCCTGGTGTAAGTGTGTGTATGCGTTTTTTTCCTTACCACAAGTGCTGATTTCGTTACAGATACACATACAGTAAAACCTGATTAATGTGTTGGCACAGCGTTGGAACGGACAAATTTGTTCAGATCTGTCAGATTTGAAGAACACTCTGGTTATGATATAATGATACAATTTCTTTACTGATGAACCGCTGGTGCACTAATGTGTATTTTTGCTATTTTTCACTCCAGAGTTTTTGAGAACATCGATTATTTCGAACACGGCAGGAGATAGAACAACTCTGAGCTCTTTTTAAAATTCAGTCTCTATACAGAGTAACATAGTGATAATATTTTCGGTTTGTATATAATATATAGGAGGTTAAAATTACGCCTTCAAGCAACCCATAAAAAATATTTAAAATTATCTCGGAAACCTTTGAAATTTTTAACCCCCCCCCCCCCCCTGTAAAATTTCTCTATATCTACCTTTTTTTAGAAATAATTGCCGACGCCAAGTTTCAACTCACCGAAAAGGTCGTGTACCTCTTGTGTAACCTTTTGTTTTTATTTATACGGGAAGAAAACCGTTCTCGAGATAAGGCGCCCTATCGCTTATAGTTTACGAGATACAAAATCACGCAACCTTTTTGATCTTGAACCGTCGAAGTCAAGATTCAGATGTTATTCACTACTTAAACCGTATATGTTTGAACATATTGATTCCTACATCTAGCTATTTTTCGTGATAAATAGCTGTTTTAAATATATTTTGACCTCAGTTTATACAACATTGGAAGATAGACGATGTTTCGAGTTCCATTTGCAACCGAAACGCAAAGCTAATTGCGGTAAAATTCACGTCTGTCAACCATCAGAGGAGATGATAGGTCATCATTTTAGGTGAATTCTTTTTATCTTTTTTCTAATTAATTATAATTATAATAAATAACTTTAATCAATATTTATTATAATTCTGAATGCAATTTCTAATAAATTATAACACATATCTTTTTAATCGATTGGTCAATTGGTTCCTTTGTGAAATTTCCTCTGCGAAACAGTATTTTTTTCAAAACGACAAGTTTTTATATACCGTTTCTGCTGTCCGGAATTGCCCAGCCTGTTTATCCAATGATGCTGGTTATTTTTCATTTATGAACTTCCGAAGGGAAATTAAGCAATTGCAGTTCTGTGATCTCAGTTTAAGAATCGACTCTGAGGTCACGATCAAAGAAATGCTATACATGTTCAACGCCTTGTATTTGTTGTGTCTGTCAGTTGCAATTCGGTGAATATTACAATTGCAGTCTTTAAATTTCACCTCTGGCATGTGCTTACTTAAACGCTAAATGAAAAAATACATCGTTGAGATCGAGATGTGACGTAGAGAAGTTCAGTACAAAGACATTTAACAAAAACAAATAACTTAGACGTTGTACCGTGATTGATGGCTAAAAAAACTTAAAAGAATTTCAACCAAATTACACATTATTATATCATTTTTCCCTATTTCTATTTGGACTATCAGTAAAAGACACAACCCACAATTTGGCAAACCAGTTATAAAGATATCCCCTACAATTACAATTCATTTCTATTACAAATGTCATGGATGCCAATCTCGACAAAATGACGCTCGGCAAAATGTCGCTCCGCTAAAAAATGGTTATCCCGACTAAAATAGATTGGTAGAAATGGCTACGCGCAGCAAAGCCCAGTGTTTCAGAGACAGCTTTGTAAAACCGAGGAGTGAGCGAAGCTGATTAGCAGACATGGCCGTAGCGGGTGGGGCGCGGGGGGGGGGGGGGAGAGGGTTGGCGGGGGATGTGTAGAGAGGGTTTGTTTGTATGATGATGCTGATTCGCAGAAATGGCCGTGCATGACGGCCGGAGGGTGGGGCGGTGGGCGGAAGCGGGGGGTGTCGTTGAGATGGCGGGGTGCTTGTTTGCCCCAAGCACTGGCCTTCTGAAATACAAACATAAACAACAACATAAAGAGGTATGTGATATAAAAGCCTTATGAAAGATGCTTTAAGGGAAATAACGAAAACAAATAACCAATGTAGGGTTCACAAAATTTTCCACAACAAAACCAAATTACAGCAGTAAAAACTACATTGTCGGCATTGTTTTCTTTTTACATATATACTTACCAAGTCAATTATCTTAATTATTTGGATGGAAGATTGCTTTCTGTCTGGCCTGAAGAAACTGTTATTCATATTTCACCTGCAATCGAGCTTAAACGCTGTGATTACATTTCAATTTGGGGTTCATGTTTATTTTAGCGGAACACGTTCACTTTTAAGCCTGCGCACAATGATTGCTAGTTCACAAAGATACACGCTCCTACCGTACTGTTCTTTTTTTCTTCCTCTAGTTGTGGTAATAGGACAATGCAGGCAAAAGTGTCGTGCCATCTATAAACGTGCTGTATCGTGTTGTGTAAATTGAGAAATTTAAAACATTTCTGAATAGATTTATGCGATAATATGAAAATTGCAATTTTGTTATTCGAAACAACTATTCCTACACCTGTGTGTTTTGAAAGAGAAGCATTTCATATCACATAATGCCAAGCATGTTTGGGGAACATTTTTGGAAAATAACGATCTTAGTTGTTGTGCTGTTGTTAACTTATACAGCGGCACAGGAGGAGTACACCTGTCCGAATGACACGGAGAAGTGCAGCGCTGAAAACTGCACCCTGCCTGACTGCAGGTGCTGGGGTTATGATACGCCGGGAAATCTCTCCACCGATGATACGCCACAGGTATGTGTGTAGTCACTGTGTGGAAATAGCACCATCGGCGGTGGTCCGATTTCCAGAGTGGTCCCATTTGCGGGGCTCTTCTCAATGGAAGGCACCTAGGACGGTGCTGATGAAAAGTGGTCGTTTTTTTTTCAAGCAGACCCATTTGCGGGACGGTCCTATTCCGCGGCTCCTATGTAGTTGTTGAAACGCAAAAAAAATGGTTCTCGCTGGTGGAAAAAACTGTTAGAAATTCCGGATTTCCTCTGTTTATGTGATTTTCTGGTAACTCGAGCCAGCACGAAATGTCCAGACCAAAGTACTGCCTTCCTCCATCCCTCTTCAGGTCTTTAACGTCTTGTTGAAACGCAGACCGTACGGAAGGCATGATGTAGAATGGCAACTAGACACGTAACAAAGTCACCTTGTTGTTGATCAATTCCGTATACTGACAAGTACCACTTCCACATACTGAGCTTTGGAAAGCCGTGTTTTATGTATAATGGGATTATATACCTTCCTGTTCCTATATGAATCTCTTTCCAAACCTGGAAATAAATATTTTTGCTATAACACAACCTCGAGTTATTCGTAGGCTACGCTATTTATTTATTTTTATTTATTTATTGCTGTATTTATAATTTTTCATTTTTATTTTTTATTGATTTTATTAAGTTATCTTTATTTATATATTATTACTGTTTGCTTTTAGATTGTGTTATTTACATTCATGAGAGGCTTTAACAAAGCAGTCTACAGCAACATCTCTACAATATTTAAAAACAACCGTAGAAATCCAAACGGGGCCCGGATTTCGGCCACTCTGTACGTCACGGGTGAGGGGACAGATTACTGTGCCGTACGGAGATTGTGGGAGTCTGGCCACGAGATTGCATCACACGGCCTATCCTATAAGGCTTATCAGGATCTGTGGCGAACAGCCAACCAATCAGAGTGGGTCATAGAAATGACGGGTCAAAGGCAAAATATTAGTCAAGAAACGGGTATCGATGAAAGTGAAATACGCGGCATGCGCGCTCCGTATTTTCAATCCGGCGGAGACGAAATGTTCACAATGCTCGCGGAGGCCGGATTTCGATATGATTCTTCGCTACAGTATTACGACTCGGACTCGGAAGGTAATCACGGATGGCCTCTTACTCTGGATTACTCTCCGGGTTATGACGAAAGCATGTCTTACCCGTGGAACAGCAAGTGTTTTAACGGGATTTGGGAAGTTCCTGTGTTGGCAATGAAGCCAAATAACAACGCCACTGTATGCAGAACGATTGATACTTGCGAGCTTTTTGAATTTCTACAACTCAATCGCACGCCAGCGGTGAATGACACATTGTTGTTGTTTCAAAGAAACTTTTATGAGTATTATAACACCAATAAAGCTCCAGTGATGTTTAACATAAACGCAAACTGGTTCAGCAGGAGTAGTGTCGTGGCGGAAGCCATAAGCGAATTTCTCGACGAGATTCTCGCATATGATGACGTATACGTGGTCAATACCTGGCAAGCGATCCAGTGGATTCAAGACCCAACACCTCTTCAGAATCTAACCTCATTTCAGCCCTGGGCACGATCCAAAAGACCAATCAAAGACTGTGAATTCCAGAAGGTGGATGACATTGCTTATGACGTCATCCAATCAGACAAATCTAAGTTTGATTCGATGCTTGAAACCATTTTCACTGGTAACGGACTGCTGGCGTTAGAATTTATTATTTTAATTGTTAGTGCGGTTCTTCTTATAGCAAGAGATAATTCAGGCGATTGAAAAGGATTTGTAAGTTAGTCGTGTCGAAACACGGTTGATGTCAATGAGAAAATATCAGAATTTCAAAGATATAGTTGTATGACAAAATTGGAGGAAAGAATTAACTTTTTCTCCCTTTCTTAAAGTATTCCGGAAAGTTTGGATCCAGATTGTTTGCATTAAACGGATATATATACACCACTTTATACATGGACAAAGAGGGTATAATGCCCTGCTTTTCGCCCCAATTATTAAGAAAATTGTACCAGTCACACAGGATTTTTTTCCACGAAGAAACATGGCCGTTTCTAGCACTTTCTACTGATATGTTGTACCCTCTAAATGTGACATTATGTTTTCGCCGTCAGCTTTATGCGTTCAGCTATATATAGAACTTTTCAAATATTTCCTCAAAAAATTTTGCAAGTGGACACCCGATAAATATAAAAATCGATTACTGGTGGAGAGTTTCCAATTCACGTCACGAAATACACAGGAAATGCTACTAAAAGTGACAAGGTTTATTGCAGAGGTTGAAATCTGATGCAGAAGTTTCCTATGACTGTATAATATAACTTATGTCACAATCATCATTGTCAACTCTGTTCTACCGTTATTATTATTATTATTCTTATTATCATTATTATTATTATTATTACTGCAATATTCTTGTCCTCATTTTTATTATTATGCATTTAAATATATATATATATATATATATATATATATATATATATATATATATATATATATATATATATACATATATATATACATATATATATACATATATATATATATATATATATATATATATATATATATATATATATATATATATATATATATATTGAGAGAGAGAGAGAGAGAGAGAGAGAGAGAGAGAGAGAGAGAGAGAGAGAGAGAGAGAGAGAGAGAGAGAGAGAGAGAGATTTGTGCAGGTCGTGCCCTTCCTACAGTGTCTTCATTTTATAAGCTTTGGCCTCGAGACAAAAGATGTCAGTGAGATTGTTGTGAATTTTATTTCAATTTCCTTAATAAACAACATTCTGTAAACTAAATCAGCGAAATTCAACACCCCCCCCCCCCCCACCCCTCAGGTCCTCGACCCCCGTATCTTGGCAGAGGACAAAGGCTTTAGTCTACCGCAGACTAATTCAAACCATGGAAATGAAAACCTTTACAACATAAACACATATTCTATTTTTAGAAGATATGGGTGGTTTGTCGCCCAGCAAACATGTTTCAAGCACATCAAACGGTCACGTGACACGAGAACACGTGGCTTTGCGGTGGCCCGGTCAATGGACAGAACATGCGCCTGCTCTAAGACAATATCCCCCCATTCTATTTGGCACATTTTCTTAACTTAATCACGCATCGATGACACATTTACTTCTATTGTTGATACCGCGTCAGGAACATTAGTTTGGTTAAAGTCGACTCCCGGGGTTGGAGCATGAGGGGAGAGGATGGAGGCGGAGGGTGGGGGGGGGGGGGGGGTGGCAAATATACAAACAGGTTACCGATCGTGCCCATGTTCATAAACGCAGAATGTCAAGCTTTAAATAATTTGTTTGTCAGTCTGTGAGCCCCTTTTGTATAAAGTTGGCACTCCACGTGGAAAGCCTCTCTCCCGAAAATTACCCTCCCCCGCCCCCGCTCCCTCTCCCACCCCTTCTCCGCGTTTTTCTATGACACACGTAGTAACACATACGCTACTAAGTGGCCCCCGGGGAGGGGAGGGAGGAGGGAGGAGGGAGTCGACTCCTTCGAATATACATTGCTGCTGGTAAGCAAAATCCCCAATCTCATAAACTGTGACCAATGAAAATATTTGACTGGTGAATTCAGTCAACTGGATTGCCTTTAATTAGAAAAAAGAAAAAAGAAACATCAGACACAAAATGCGTTTTTTAATGGGATTCAAAACGAAAACATCATTTACCATCAAACACTGACTGAAAGCCGATATCACAGCCCGAGGTCACACTTAACTTATAAACAACTTAGTTATTTACAAAGCTATCTCATTGTCCTAACAACAGAATGATATTCATATACACATAACAACGACGCGTGACAACATCGGACGTTCCTCTCACAAGTTGTTTCGGACACACCGTACAGTGTCATTTTACCCATTTGACTACAAGATTGGCAAAAATGAAACTAAGCTCGGCAATTTCGGTCTAATTCGTAAAAAAAAAAAAACAGAATAACACATAGAATTGCCTAATTTTTATGACGTTTGAATATAAAACAACAGTCTTTTATTGGTGTGATGCATTTCTCAAGAACTCCTAAAATCGATTTGAAAAATAAATATCGCTCCAAGCATTTGCCGACTGCAAGACTAGAATGTGAGTTGGAGGGAAGGGGGGGGGTCATTTTATTATTTAACAATGTACCTATCCTCATAATTGTCTTACGTTTAAAACCTTATTTACATGTATGTTTATTTTGTGTGTAAGACTATGCGTCTGTTCTTCGTGTTGGCTTGTCGTTTGAAGGTCTTAAATGCAATAAAATATAGGAATGCCGCTCTCCCCCTACCCCCCTACCCCCACCCCCCCTCCCCACCCGGAACAATAAGATGAAAAATGCCATGATCGCAGACATTGTTACAGAGAGGTCCCGAGATAGGACCACTCCGTCCTTGCTTCCCCCCCCCCCTCCCGCCCCTCGAAAATATGACCTCTTGTCAGTATTCCCTTTCTAATCTGTCATATCTAATCTGTCTTATCTAATCTGTCTTATCTAGCCTGTTCCCAAAACGGTGACCCACCCACAGCTGCGGCGTGCAAGCACGGCATTCCAGGCAATCTGTTTAAATCACGACTCCAAACCCCACCCCAACACACCCCCCCTACCCCAATCCCCGGCAACGCAACCCATTGGCACGATGCAGTAGTTATGACTGAACTGCTGGAATCGTGGGTGTGGTAAATAAAATAAACTGTTAACAATGATGCTGTGAAGGAAATCACAGGGACACCAATTTCACCCAGAGCATTTCGGCGAGTTCTCTCCCGTTATAAACCCTGGTTAAAAAAATAATAAGCACACATGGAGTTCTATAGATATAAATTGGACACATCTGGATTTTCTATAAAATGGCGTTCTAAGGGTGCAGTCTTTATCCTATAATTTCAAGATAATTATGTGACTTTGAGCAGAGTTCTTCAAGCTTCTGTCGGATTTCCTTCATGGCTAACCTCTCTGGCGGGTGCTTTCTCCAACAGCCGAGCATGATTTTGTTAATATCTTCCACGCACTGTCTCGGTGGTTCCAATAACCTCCCTAACTGGACTTGTTGTATAACCTGTATTTGAAAATAAATAATAAATAAAAAGGATATTACATATCAGACTTGGAAAAAGTACTTTTCAGGAAACAATTGTTACGGAAACGTTTCAGAAATTGTTTGAAATCGGTAAGGAACAAAGGCCGAATACGGGAATATGTGTATTTTGCATGTGAATAGTTTTGTTGATGCAAACGATTTCTAGCTGTCATTGCAGTGGACCTACACTTCAAAACAATGACGTCACTCGCCTTCTAGCATTACTGTGAGGATCATATTTTTTAACAGTATATCGAGATGGCTTCGTCTGGTCGCAAAAGTTTGTGTTTTAATGCAGCTGTCAGTAGATCGGGCATAAATTTTGGTTCCGAAAGAGCTTCATAGCGTTCGTTTTTTTCACAGTCATCGGACGCCAATCAACTTCCTTTTTAGCCCAACATCGCTACTTTTATGCGTAAGGTTGTTATGTCGTTCAAAATACCCACAACCAAGCACATAATTCCTCCCATTTTCTGAGTTTGCTGTTGGTTCGCTGAGAGGGTTACCTCGAGACTTAACTCTGGCATAGCTTGTTGGCTACCGGTACTCTCCCGTAGCAGGTGTGTGCGACTCACGTCCTAGCATGAAAGGGCCCACAGCACACTTGGTGCTCACGCAACCTTTAGCTATCAAATGTTATGGCTATCGACGCACATACTGCAATGAACATACACAAATTTGGGGCAACCAGCAACCAAGCTCTAGAAACAGAGCAACAGCGGCACGTGGATTCACTGCACAAACAATCCAATGGCATCGTCCATAGTCCCAAATGCCACACCAGTGTAGAGATTGTACCACTAGACCGGAGCGGTCCCACATACCACAAAAGAGACTGTACCACTAGACCGGAGCGGCCCTACATACCACAGAAGAGACTGTACCACTAGACCGGAGCGGCCCTACATACCACAGAAGAGATTGCACCATTAGACCGGAGCGGCTCTACATACCACAAAAGAGACTGTACCACTAGACCGGAGCGGCCCTACATACCACAGAAGAGATTGCACCATTAGACCGGAGCGGCTCTACATACCACAAAAGAGACTGTACCACTAGACCGGAGCGGCCCTACATACCACAGAAGAGACTGTACCACTAGACCGGAGCGGCCCTACATACCACAGAAGAGACTGTACCACTAGACCGGAGCGGCCCTACATACCACAGAAGAGACTGTACCACTAGACCGGAGCGGCCCTACATACCACAGAAGAGACTGTACCACTAGACCGGAGCGGCCCTACATACCACAGAAGAGATTGCACCATTAGACCGGAGCGGCTCTACATACCACAGAAGAGACTGTACCACTAGACCGGAGCGGCCCTACATACCACAGAAGAGACTGTACCACTAGACCGGAGCGGCCCTACATACCACAGAAGAGACTGTACCACTAGACCGGAGCGGCCCTACATACCACAGAAGAGACTGTACCACTAGACCGGAGCGGCCCTACATACCACAGAAGAGACTGTACCACTAGACCGGAGCGGCCCTACATATCACAGAAGAGACTGTACCACTAGACCGGAGCGGCCCTACATAGAGCAGCACCGGCCTTACTATCACCGGCAGAGAGTAAACCATGTACTCCAAAAAGCTGTGACCACTTAAGCTGTCCCCAGAAAGCGCGTCCATTCCCTCTCTATCTCGCTGAAGACCCCAAAACCTGATGTGCGCCCATCCCCTCCCTATCTCCCTAACGAAACCAAACCTAGATGTGCTCCCATCCAGTCTGCATGTCCCGCACATACCCAAACTAAATGTGCGCTCATCCCCTCCCTATCTCCCTGACGAGCTCAAAACCTGATGTGCGCCCACCCCCTCCCTATCTCCCTGACGACTCCAAGACTAGATAGCGCCCATCCCCTCCCTATCTCCGTGACGAGCTCAAAACCAGATGTGCAACCATCCACTCCCTATCTCCCTGACGATCCCAGGACTACATGTCCCCTCCCTATACCCCTGGTGATTCCAAAGTATATGTGCGCCCATCTCCTCCCTATCTCCCTGACGACCTCAAAACCAGATATGCGCCTATATTCACAGGTGGTCAAAATTTAATACATTCGTGAGGCCGCACAACGCCATAGAGGAGTTGAAAAGGGGAAACGTTACGGAGAGACCAGACCGCTGCATGGGGTCAAATGTGACGTCACCGCCCCAGTCACAGACGAAGTATCACGGCAGAGTAGATACTGCTCCTCAAAGCAAACGCCCCCCCCCCCCCCTTCCCTGTATTCTGTGGAAACTGCTCTGTCTCCAAGGCAAAGGAGCTACAGCACGCCAGGAGGTTGATCTCCTGGATTCACTTTTCAAGCGCCGACTCCATCCGACTGAACAGCTACACCATTCGAAGAAACAAAAAAAGCGTTTTTATTTGCTAATACCGTGAGATTATAACTCCAACAACTTAATTCAAAGATGGTCTCATTTTGGGAACAGTTTTGTAAGTGGGTCTTATAACAAGGACACAGCATAAAAGCTGTCCGAATTCGAAGATAATAAGTAATAGTTAGTTTTTATATACCGAATTTCCAGATAACCTGCTCAAACCGGTTTACAATGTGAGCATACATGTATATAATTATTGGTTACCAGTTTTTTAAACTCAGGATTATTATAACGTCGACGTGCCCATATGGTGTATCCGAAATCCCTATCTATCGGCACATTCGCCTGACAATAATGCAACCCCAATTTGGTATTAGAGGACTATATGGTACACCGACATCCCTGGCAGGTTTGGCAAATTGTCATGACTCGTGACCACGAGCGGGATTCGAACCCGGGCTACAGAACTACAACTGCATGGCTGACAAGCGTCTTTACCACTCGGCCACCGAGCCCCCTAAGTCTTAATCTGGAGTGGTTTTGTCAACAGTTGACAAACTGAATATCCCGCATATATTCCGAAAACATGTCTAGAACTTGATGAGCCCTTCGGAAAGAAATCCCACGATAACATAAGAATTTATGATCAGTAAAGGTTTACACTTGTTAATGGCACTACTCCCAATCGAAAGTTATTGAAATGCAGTGGGTAACATTTGATATGAAATCGGTTGGTGTGAATTACAGGCTCCGATAATTGTTCTCAAAATGAGTCGCGTCCGATAATCGTTCACTGCCGTATTAGCCTGGATAAAAATTATCGAGTACAAGGAAGAATTTCAGAGACAATTGAAGGGGTCCATGCATAAACTTGATAACTGCAGTTATCAGCAGTGGAGAAAAATGCCTTTGAAGTTTGAAATTTTAGTAACAAACATAGGTTTTTCCCATCGCATTTTTCTCAAAAATGCCCACTTCTAATCGGTTTTGAGGTACTTATATGTGATAGAACAGAGGCCAAGAAATACCGTGGTGGTAATAGTGCATTTTCCTGATAAGTGGAGTTATCAAGTTTATGCATGGACCCCTTCAATTATGATTTCATGTGTTCATTTGACACTTTCTTCGACCTTCCTCACACTCGTGTGAAGTATCTCAGCATATTGTGACAGCATAAAGTTTTACACAAGCACACGAGGTTATAGATAAGCCAACCTCAAATTATTATATTTTATGAATTTGCTTTTCCTGGTTTATCTTCAACAAATCAACTTCAGAATTACGCACAAGATTAAAAAAAAATTGTCTAAGATAACAATCAAGGTCGCAACCATCAAATTTAAGAAATATCGGGTAATAGAAACTATTCTCTTTTGTCCGGTCGAGGTCATTTTATGCGATAACTACTGTACTTATATCTTATGCTTGCCATTTCATAATCTAGACCGACGACGCGTCTATATAGCAAGCTGCAAAATATAGTATAATATAATATAATCGTAATGCAACATTGAGTTATGTACCTCATGATTGGAGAGTTCATACCAAGGCTGTTTCCCGTACGTAAAGATTTCCCACAGCACTACCCCGTAGCTCCAGACATCCGACTCGACGGTGAATGTCCGGTATAGCAGGCTCTCCGGGGGCATCCAGCGTACCGGAAGCATCGCCTGCTCGCCAACCTGGATCCATCATCAATCATATGCCTTATTGTCAACAAATTGAATTGCTACATGAATTTGGGTAAATGCTGTAATCTACTGCTCAATTCTCAAATCAAGTATTTTTTTATATTGACTAGAATGCAAAAATAGATAGAAATATTTCAGTCATCTGTAATCAAAACGCCAATTAAATGACGCATTAAATTATATATTGAATAAGTCAATACATTAATTTATAAGCAGACATGCCTTTCAGAAACGAAATTATTTTGATAAAATGTTTCCAAGTCGACACCATCACCCCTCCCCCTCCTTTTCCCTGCATTCTGAAATCCTCGTGCGGTCAAAAATGATATATTAACAATCAATATGTGTTAAAATATGGCTAACTTTAATTTTAGTTTTTTTTTAAATTCTACCCCGTTGAAAGTTTAAACCCAGATGACCATCAATAAAGTGCGTACTGCGTACCAATGGATGGTCCTCTAAGTGCGAAAAAATACCTTATAATAATCTGTACAGTAAACATCACGTGACATTCCAAAGTCGCCTATCTTAACAGCAAGCTTGTTGCTAACCAGGCAGTTTCTAGTGGCAAGGTCACGGTGGACGAAATGCTGTTCGGCGAGGTACTCCATACCGCGGGCGATCTCCACAGCTATGTGCAGTAATTCGGCTACGCTGAGGATCTTTGTCGTCGCTTTGGCTTTACCCAGGAATGAGGCATCAGGGCCGTGACACCTGCAGGATAAAGAACATCGGTGAAACTTACGGGTGAACACTGGACAGTGTCACCCACAGTAGCGACAGGCTGACACTGAGTGCTACTTTCAATAAACCCTTTTAGGCGGGTGGGGGGGGGGGGGGGGTTGTAACATATATTCCCTGTCGAAAAAAGGAGGAAGGGTTACTTTGAGGTCAGATGAGATCTTTTGGAACTACACCCTGCGTCCAGCAACAAAAGCGACCCAAAAATTATGCTGCACATATAATATACAAATAAATATATAAATAAATGTATGAATAAATATGTACCAATATATAATTATATAGGGTAAAATTTATAAGGGTGTTCGCGCTTGGTTGAAAAACATGGTATTTTTGCACCCTGCCCCACCCCACCGCCCCCTCTCCCCTAGTGGTCTTGTTTGATGAAGATCTATTAATAAGTGTTTCATAAGTTAATAGCTGTCTCAGATAGGGGGTGGGCGCGTGTATACTGACTGACAGAACACACACTCGAATAGAAATGAACCCTTAATTTCAGGTCAATAGAGCTCTCACTGGAATTAATTTAAAGTAGCTGATAGCAACGGAACTGAAGTATCAAGTCAATGCTATCTGTATCGCAGCAGAGCGCATTATTCGCAAAACATTTCGCCAAAAGTAGACCGTAGATTATTGCGCCTTTGGCTACAAGCCTGACTCTACCCGTGGGGCTGTAGCTACCTCAGGAAGTTGTTGAGGTCTCCGTTCTCCATGTACTCAAAGATCATCATGAGTGGTTCTTTTTCTGCACACACGCCGTAGAAGAGCACTATATTTTCATGCTGCAGGGTTGTCAGTAACTCGGCCTCGCGGTCGAAATCCTTACGCGCGTCTTCTCGCGTTATATCCTGGGAAAAAGTTCAAACAGTCATGACAGGAAAAGGGAGGCGTTGGGGGGGGGGGGGTACTGTCTTGCATATTTAAGGTGTTTTAGGTAACATAATTGGATTTTTTAAACCGAGCTTCGGAATTAGCTGTTACCCGATGCGATATTTGTAGGATAACATCTCATTTAACGACCCATTAGACTATGTAGCACTCTATTAAGATATCGAAATATGAATTGAATCGATGTGAAAAATAATCGTGTCCCAGGGTACGGGACAACTGCTGCCTGGCGGATACCTGGCGTCCTGGGGTACAGGACAACTGCCGCTGGCGGATAACTGGCGTCCTGGGGTACAGGACAAGTACCGCGGATAACTGGCGGCAGTGGATAGGTCCCGCCCATTTTAGTTTCATGATTATTTTTCAGAAAAATAACGCACGAGATGAAAACATTGTCCTGTTATATTATCTGATCTTATGTGTTGTTATGTGTTGTTATGTTATGTTATGCTATGTGCTGTTATGTCATATGTTATTGTGTGATGTGATGTTATGTGTTGTTATGTTATACAAGGTTGTGTGATGTTTTACATCCCCCTTTAAGAAGTGCTTCCAGTTGAACTGTTGCCAAGTGTTAAGCCAAATGTCTCGTGTTATTGGAAATTCGGTAACATCGCATGTTACTTATAGAAACAATTTAAACAACCAAAAAGCGACCCTTTGAATTGCGATCAAATGACGCCACTTATCCACCAATCAAATCTCTTGTGTGGACTAATCTCTAAAAGCTACACTCCTTCAAATCTAAAAATATCTATGAAATTTATCACAATTTAAGACCCTTTCTAAAGTAACGACTTTTCGAAAGTGTGGCGAACACCAACAGTACGTTTTTGTGAACTTTCACAAATATATCAGCTTGTAAACTAGTACAGAAAAAATACTATTGTTGAATAATAATATACACTTAGAGTATGCTCAAAATAATCACGAATAAGCTGAAATATCTTTGTGACATTCCAGCTCAAAGCTAAAAATAGCAGAAAAATGCCGAATTTTCGAATGTGACTTCCACATATTACAGGACAATGCTATTTTGACGGAGGAAGATATTGATCGGACGTCCAATAATGACGTCAATACAACGTCTAGAGAACGTCACATGTTTACATGGCGTAGGTATTTCCTAACCTGACGTACTTTGAGTGTTTTGACAGCCACCATTGTTAAATCTTCCCCGGGGTGAAGGCCTCCGCACAGACCCAGGTACACGCGGCCGAACGCGCCCTCGCCCAGCTCTCGCACAAAGTGAATCCTTTCCCGCGTTATATGACGCACTGATCAGACAAAAATATACACGATATATAATGTTTTTTTTTTAAAGTTGAAACACTTTTCTCGTCTATAATATTTACAATGACGGGTAGAGTGGTTTGTCCGATTGCAGTTATTGTGTGGTAGGTGATGAAAGATACACGTTCCCCCCAACCCCAACCACCCATCGACCCAAGGAGAATTTTTGAGAATGCACCCTTGAACTTGTAGGAAGTCTTTGAAGAAAGACCTGCGCTATTTGTGAAGCTGTTTTTCTGTTGATAGTAGTTTGGATTGTCCTGCATTTCGACGGTCGTCAGGGGCGCGGTCTCTCTTTGATTGCCTGGCTGACCACGTGTGACGTCATCGCTTTTCCACCACATGCAGCCCTTGACGATGCCACCATTAGGACGGGAGACACTTAGGCGCTTGCGATATCGGTACGTCAGCGATGACGTCACAACCAGCAATAAAATGGCGAGAATCCCGCCAATGGCTATAGCCACTCCCGTGTATATCTGCACAAGTAAAACAAATTCTATGTACAGCTGCCGTAACGTTTAGATTAACCAGTTCTTACTGACATTGTCATATTATATAATTTTACATTATATTATATTGCTGTAAATGGAACATCTTCCTCATTTTTAGCTTTTTTTGAGGCAGGTTAAACTGCCCTAAATTCATTCTCATGCGGGTGGTCCAAAATTAAACAATAGAAAACGTAGTATAAAAAAAAATTACACGATTTCAATATGCGAAAATACGTATGAAGCAACAAGCAAAATTGGACCGAGTGTCCAAGTATTAGGACAGCGCTAACATGGTAACGGATCAAGGAATTTTTTTCATTATTTTTTCTGTTATTAATTTATTATTTAGCTTTATAATTATTTATTACTGAAGTGCCAAAAAATACCGCATTTAAACACCTCAAAGTTTTCGGAAATTGAAAGAAAGTGCTTTATTTTGTCTTCCCTTTTTCGTTGTTTAGGCACTCGGAAAACATTCTTCAGAACCAGAACGACTACTGAATATTGGGCTGTATTATCTAAAGCGTTTTTTTTTTCTTACCCTTTGTGGGTCGCCCACAGGCTGATTTTGTTGGTCAGATAAACTGTCGCCCAGTGGTTCGTCGGAAGAACGGTGACCAATTCCACCGAGGGCCAAATCCTTCATGTCATAGCCTTCTCTCGGTTTGTCGAATTGGCGTCCCGTAGAAATAACACAAACATGTGTTTGATTACAGGTATCGATATTTCAATATCACCCCCTCCCATCCCTACCCCCACGCCAGTAAATATTGTGACGTCTGAGCAACGTCTGTTTGAAGTTTCGCCTTATATCGACCAATTTCAAATAAGTTTAAAAAGTTGCAGTAGGCTGTTTTTTTTCGTAGCCACCAAATCTCCACGTCTAAATTAGACGTCGGTATATGGTTGTATCTGCAAGTAGAAACAAGCCCCCCCCCCCCCCCCCCCACCGGTGTTGTACAGATATCGGGGACACAACCAAAAACGATCTTTATATACTATCGCTTACTGGAAATTAGGAGTCATGAAAGGTCTTTTAGAAAATACACCAGAACCCCGGGACACGACCACCCCTCAAATACGATTTCGCCAGAACCGAATTTTATCCATTCATTTCCATTATAACGGAACCCTGCAAATACGACCAAAGACCACTTTACTCAGTCCCAAATTCATTTTTAAATCCGCAAAAGTAGACCATAGTTTACTTCCTATTGGGGTTGACTTGAGTTGTGCAGAAACAAGACACATGCATGCCAGCCAGTCCGGGGGATTAGCCCATTCTCAAAGCCAACGATGCCGTGTGATCTCAAATAGAAACAGACATTTGAAAGCGTCTCCTGTACATGAAGAGCCTTTTTACTACGGAGATTTGTTGGCAATAAGTGCATACTTTATACAACGGCGGGGGTTTGGATCAGAACTATAATTACAATAGGCCGATTAAAGCACTAACTGCATCGACATCTCTGGTTCTGGATCCTTACAATGATTGCAATGGATTGTTTTAGGTATCAATTGCACCGATATATACTTAACACCTCAACTTTCAGCTGAACTCTGGTTCTCAGTTCGCCCCTGATTCTATATATGTTACAAGCAAATTGTCAAATCAGGCAGATTATAATCTGCCTGAAAATTTCAGGCAGATTGTAAGATTCCTGGTTCGACCAGGCACATTGTGATCTGCCTAAATTTTTTAGGCAGATTGTAATCTGCCTGATTTTGGAGCCTGACAATTTGACAATTTGCCTGAAATGAAAGGAACGTTTGTAATCATGATCCACGCCATTCATAACCGGCTGTTTCATGCGATTTGGTTGTTACCTATTCAAATATGTGACCGTAAGAATAAAAGGCGATTGATCTGATCAATTGCAATTAAATAGAGGAAAATATTCGATTATGATCATGCATAACACTAGTTTTTGGTATTTACTCGCGCTTTTTGTGGGATTTGGTTGTCATTTATTCTAATATGTGATCGTAGGGATAAAAAGCGATTGATGTGTCTAATTGCAATTAAATACATGTGAGTTTGTTTCATGTGATTTGTTTACCACTTGCTTTCTTTTATGCCTTGAGTTATTACACCTGCATAATGCTATGTTTAAATGCAATTTCTAATTGCAATTTCTTGATTAAGCAAATGCGCGACTTTTTTGCTGATTGCTTTGTTTTGTCTTGATTGATCACACTTTTACAATAGTATTGATGTGATTGAATGCAAGTTTAAGAAGATATGTATTTTTCTACTCAACGAATGTTGTTTAAAAAGATGAGTAATTTTTACAGTGAATAAAATTTGTTGATTATTATATGAAAGAATCCAGCCAATAACGTTTTAGTTAAAACCGCTTACAGCTTGATACCTGATGAATACATTTACAGCGTTACATACTTCTTTTTTTTGTTAGTACAAAAACACCATAGATCGATACAATTGCATTTAAATACATTGCTGCAGTTGTCAATGAAGACATGCGATAAAAGTAATAATAGAAAATACACGGCAATGAAATCGCATGAAACATGCGAGCGGACCAATTGTTCACTCCCATTTAATTGCAATTGACCACATCAATCGCCTTTATTCTTACGATCACATATTTGAATAGACAACAACCAAATTGCATGGGGGATCACGTTCCTTTCATTTCAGGCAAATTGTCAAATTTTCAGGCTCCAAAATCAGGCAGATTACAATCTGCCTAAAAATTTTAGGCAGATTACAATGTGCCTGGTCGAATCAGGAATTTTACAATCTGCCTGAAATTTTCAGGCAGATTATAATCTGCCTGATTTGACAGTTTGTCTGTAACATATATACCGCCAAATTTTTACTTGCATCATAAAAATTAATAAATGATTTTTAATTTAAATATTCATTTTGACACAAAGATGGCGAATGTTATCATGTAAATAAATGATTCACCAACATTCAAGAGTGCATTATGATCCAATAATGTCTCAACATAGGCCACCTTGCTCAGAACCCCGCAAATACGACCACCTTGGCCCAGTCCCGCAGGTGGTCGTATTTCCGGGGTTCTAGTGTAAACCAAATATAAGAACCAAAAGGACGCGCAAATTTTTTATCGACTACTATTCAACGTCTTTTCCTCGACGCCTATCCTTTTCGAGTGGGAAAAAACGTTTTTTTTCTTTCGCTTTCATATACAATAAAATCCCGACGTTGATCCTGGTCCATCTAACATCGCATATCCATCGGATCCGTTCCAATTTTTACGCTTTCCAGCCCTGTGTTTGATCGTCATAGGACGGACATAATTGGTGGATACAGTTGCAGAGCAGACTGATATAACAAGCTCGGTAGCTGATATGATTTAGTAAACTGAACAGTTTGGCCATGTTTAAGACTCAACCTGGATCTAGTAAGTAATTCATAAGACACACCGAAAACCAAAGACATCATAACATAACATAATATGACCTTTTTATAGCAGCTAGGGTTAATCTTTTTATTTGTGTAATTCTTAGCAAAAGGATATATTTTTGAAACTCTTTTGAAAATTAGCCATCAATTTCTCTTTCAATCTCGATAATTAGGGTCTAAAATATGTAGAGACGACACTCCATCCCAGAACACCGTGACAAGATCACTGTAAAAAGAACACCATGCCATGTACAACAGCATGGCCTCATATGTCCATACTAACCACCCCCCTTCCCCCCCCCCCCCGCCTCCCCTCCCCACCGCCGCTGATTACCAAAGAACCCGGCTTCCCTTTCAGTGCATATGTTGGTAGTGCATTACCCGCAGGTGGTCTAGCTTCCGGTATTTCCATGCACGCACAACTATGAGAAAGGGTATCCGGACATAACGGCGACAGCCAAAACGGCGACGGACATAACGGAGAAGACCAAAACGGCGACGGCCAAAACGGCGACGGCCATAACGGCGACAAGTGCAACCCCGGACAAAACGGCGACGGAGTTTTTTTTAAGTTTAAGCTTTAAAATGCTTATTAAAAAAAAACAAAAAGTAAAAATGTTGCCAACACAGTTTATTTAACCATCAAAGATAAATAAATTTGAACACAGTGCAGCGTTTCTGCCAACGTGCCCTTCCTGCCCTCCCTATCCACCTCCTTCCTGTCATCAGTCACTGTCTCAGTAATCTACTCAAGGAATGATTTACTCACTTACCTTTTCTCAGGTAAAACTAAAAATTATTTTCTCAGGTAAAATAAATTTAATCTTATCTTTCATTGGTGTGGATTCGTATATATGTTACAGGCAAACTGTCTAAAATTTCAGGCAGATTGTAAAATTCCTGGTTCGACAAGGCACATTGTAATCTACCTATAATTTTTAGGCAGATTATAATCTGCCTGATTCTGGAGCCTGAAAATTTGACAATTTGCCTGAAATGCATTCATAACCGGCTGTTTCATGCGACTTGGTTGTTACCTATTGAAATATGTGCTCCTAAGAATAAAAGGCGATTGATGTGATCAATTGCAATTAAATAGAGGAAAAATATTCGGTTATGATCATGCATAATACCATACTTCGGATTATCAGCAATTTTTATTTTGCCATTTATTGATGTGGATTCACGTGCAAAAACGGATTAGTGGGCACAGTCGCTAAATAAGATTGTCTTTCAAAATGTACTTAATTACCCACCACACAATGGATTATCGTATAATTGCAATTAGGAATATATGAGAAAATAAGTGTTAAATTTTTTTATCCATTTTATTTTGCCCTTAAAATTTAAATATTGGTTCAGATTATACTTATCTTCAAGTACAAATGAATTGATTTATCTGGCAACACTATTCTTTATATTTTGATTTTCAACATTGAATTATTAATCTTCGTCGCCATTTTGTCCGGGGTTGCACTTGTCGCCGTTTTGGACATGGCCGTTTTGGCCGTCGCCATTTTGATCTTCTCCGTTTTGGCCGTCGCCGTCCTTTCCGTCGCCGTTTTGTCCGGGATTCATGAGCATGTATTTGTTGGAACTTACTGGGCATTGACGTCACGCGCACGTTGATAGGGAAGCTGTCCGATCCGTATTCGTTCGTTGCTATGAGCATGTAGTATCCATTTAAGGCAGGGAGATTACTCCGGATGCGTAGCAAGCCTTCCACGCAGCCCTCCGTCTTCTCGGTAAGGGTATAATACACCTTGGATATCTTGTCATCCCGGTCTGGGAACGACACCCGCTCCCCGTTTACTTTCCACTTTATTTTAGGTGTTGGGGCACCGACTATTTTGAATGTGTAATATGCCGCATACAAGACTGATCTATCGCCCTTTTCAAAATACATTATCGCCGGTTTTGCTGAAATGAAACAAAAGTATTGAGCATTTTTTGTATGACATATTTTATTAAAAATAAGAATATATTAATAATATTAGTTAAAAATTTAGAAACTACTTATAGTTTCAATATATTAAAATTCTGCATCCGTTTTTTTTTTATTCTTAAGAAAGCAAGAACTGAATTTCGACACAACACATTATCTTTTGTATTAAAAAATCTTCCCATACGCAAACCCATATCTCCATAAATACGCATTACATCACAACCTAAATGATTGAGTGTGTTGCAGTGAATGCAAAGTTCGTTTTTTTTTAACAGAACAGACTAGCGGCAGAAGCACAGATGACTCCCGAAATAGGACCACCCCACAAATTGGACCATCTCACAAATAGAACCACCTCACAAATAGCACCATCTCTCAAACAGAACCGCCCTACAAATAGCACCATCGCACAAAAAGGACTGCCCCAAAATAGCCCCATCTCACAAATAGAACCGCCCTACAAATGGGACCACCAAACAAAAAGAACCATCTCACAAACAGGACTTCCCCAGTAATAGGACCACCAAACAAATAGAACCATCCCACAAATAGGGCCAACCTACAAATAGAACCAGTCTATAAATAGCATCGATCCACAAATAGAACCATCTCACAAATAGGGCCGGCCTACAAAAAGGACCATATCAAAAATAGAGCCCCCTACAAATAGGACCAACCTATCAGTAGAATCAACCTACAAATAGGACCGCACCACAAATAGGACCATCTCACAAATAGGACCGTCCTACAGATAGGACCATCTCACAAATAGGACCGCCCCACAAATAGCACCGTCCTACTTTTCACTGGCGTCCTAACAGGTGCTTAGCATTATGAAGAACCCAAAAATAAAACCACCCCGGGAATCGGACTAGTGGGCAGTCCTAGTTCCGGAGTTCTTCCACATAAACACATAAAAGATACATAATGTCATGCGATATGGACCGTGACATGGATGACCCAGTTCTCTTCCTTTACAAAGGAAATTTACTTTGAGGAAATCCCCAGTGTAAATAAATGCCACAAAAACATTTATTTCAAAAGTCCCTAGGCAAAACCCATAACATTTCAAACTTAAAGTTAAATCATTTATTTTTACCAACAATTACGAACACTGTGTGTCACTTTTTGTGTAACACTTGAGAAGTCTGGTAACAAAACTGCTCACTTCGAATTACGTGAAGTTTTCAAGCTTTTCAGCTAAAACAATACAGAAACTTAAGAGAGCGGTTTGAAGAAAAAAAACAGCGAATAAAAAAGATGTATAAGAAGTTAGACAGGGTGTGGGAGAAGAACAATGTTTTATTTAATTTAACCCACACAAGGAAATTTCAGTAAAAAACGAGGGGGCTATGGTGATGCGGGTGATGCATGGTGTCAAGTGGGAGAAGGAGGGGGTGTGCATGGAAATGGTTCACTCCCACTTTCAATCTTGCAAAATTTGTAGTTTTTCTGAAGTTTCTGCTCTTTTTCCTTTTTTTCTTCTCTTTTTTGTCGTTGGGTGGTTTTGAGAAAACTCCTCCTACACTGTTTGACACAGAAAGACAAAATTTGGTCCACACGCAGAGGATTACGAGGTCTCGGTGAATCTGCAGTGTGTACCTCAGCGGTCAAGGTCAAGATCAAAGCTATTTTTTCTACACAAACTCCCCCTAACCTTTGAATCAGTGGAGCTTCATATTTAGTACAATTATAGCAAATCGTAAGGTCTCGGTGAAACAGCAATTTTTTATACTTTGACCTCAAAGATCAAGGTCAAATTGAGGTCAAAATATTTCTTCAAAACACCTTTTTTCACGAAAAGTGGCTGGAAAACCCAGATCCTAATCTGAACACATAAAGGTATTCAGTAGGGTAACCCTGCATCCTGAATCTTGACCTTTAAAGTCAAGGTCAGACGTCACGGGACCTCGTGTATCGTTAACGACAGGACGACTTATCTCTAAATGCTCATGTACGACCTTTTGTCCCTAAATGATGTCACATAAGAAGCTGACTATTATCTCGAAAACAATTAGAGAGAGAGAGAAGAGAGAGAGAGGGAGAGAGAGAGAGAGAGAGAGAGAGATAGAGAGAGAGAGAGAGAGAGAGAGAGAGAGAGAGAGCAATTTTGGGCTCACTTTCCATCCGTTGTCCCAAAATGTCGACAAAGAAGGGTATCTTTGAGTGACTTTGGCCTTCTCGGGCATAATGTAATATGGATATTTTATATGGTTTCTGCAAGGGAGCCATTTCGTTATCTAGCGGAATTCGGTCTAATTCTACATAGCTTTATGCAAATTAATTCGCATACCAAGAACTATAAGAGTCACGCTTTGCTCTAATCTTCCAACCATATTTTCAGCCACACACTTAATAATGCCGTTGTCCTCTACTCGGATTCTGTCTATCACCAGACTCAGATTACTGATATCAGAATTAACCTGCAAAAATTACAAAATACTGGTCTGTTTCAAATATTTATGTCGACGTTTTGCCTCACAGTTTACGACAGATCGGGTTTTATTTCTGAAATGACTTGAAACAGAAACTGTATTAAATATTAAATATTAAATATTAAATATTAAATATTAAATATTAAATATTAAATATTAAATATTAAATATTAAATATTAAATATTAAATATTAAATATTAAATATTAAATATTAAATATAGAGGAAACCAAAATACGCTATCTTCCATACCTCTGATCTGAAGTCTGGAGTTGAATTGATTGAAAGTGTTTTCCACGTCAGTTGGACATTTGGAAGACCACTGGCCGCACAGAATAGTTCCACGCGCGTTCCTTCTTCCACACGCACCTCTCTCTGAGATACTTCGGGGTGAGACAAATCTGTCCAAACAGGTAACTGAATGGTTCACTCTCACAGTCACATACCTGGTTTTACTCAAAATAATAATGCTCAAAACGCATTTAACTCGCTATCAGGATGCCGGTTAAACTTTAATTTGAGGTTTCAACTTTCGTTCACCAGCAAGCGATAATATCCATTTGACACCTTTCTTCAAACGCTGATCGATTAACTGGAGTGCATAATAAACGTAACATAATAAATAAGTAACAAAATATGAACAAATAATCACAGAAAATGCTTGTGATTTGGTGATGACAAAAGTCTATGCCATATTATTTAGTGATGTTTAGACAATGGTTAAATAAGTTATAACAGCGGCGTTTTAAAGAAATCAGATTCACAACCAAAATAAATGCCAGATCCTATTTTCGTTTAGACAGAGTACGTTGTTTCGACTAGCCTTTAAGAATATTTCTCCAAGGTCTCTACAGGTATGAACGCCGAAGACTCACTGGTAAATTGCTGACCTACCGCACTCGTCTCCCGACGTGTCGTTTTGATGTGTCTTGTAGCTTGGGAAGCTTTTACACTTCAGATGATGTTGTATCTCCTTAGATTTATTGTCATTGACCTTCAGCTGCATCCATTTATTGGAGCAGTTACACACCAGAGGATTATCTGCCAGGTTTCTACGAAAAATCCCCAAAAATTGAATTGTGGGATTTAAGCTTGTCTTGTGCATTAGAAGTTTTAAAGCTATTGTTTCATGCATTTGCTGGTTTTGTAATATTGAATTTATATTTATATTTTTATGAGATAAATTGCAATTATGCGGCTGCTGACAATCCTACTTTTAGTGAACAAAAATTGACGTCATTAGAACACAGAGACAACATCAAATGACAACGGAAATGACGTCATTCAGAGTGAACTTGCCAGAAAAGCCATCAAACCAATTAAAACTGGAAAAAAATATTTCAAATTGGGAAAACATTTATTATAATGTGTTTTACTATTATTTTATTGCTTCTTTTTATTAAGTACTTCTGTTTTATTAAGTACTAATGTTTTACTAAATAGTTATGATTTACTAAGTACTTCTTTTTCATTAAGCACTTCTGTTT
Source organism: Protula sp. h YS-2021 (assembly GCA_949752745.1). Taxonomy (NCBI): domain Eukaryota; kingdom Metazoa; phylum Annelida; class Polychaeta; order Sabellida; family Serpulidae; genus Protula; species Protula sp. h YS-2021. Next base: position 20,022,787 of record OX457024.1, read on the forward strand.
TGAGTGCCAATTAAGAACACTGACAATATATATAAAATAATGGTCACATTCCAAAACCACAAATAGTAAATCTCATGGCAATAAAAAACAAAAACAAACAAACAACAACAACAACAGAATGCGACTCATCAAACGATGAAATACACGAAGAAAATGTAATCGCCTCCTAATACCCTATGCCCACTCGACTGTCACATCGATACAGTATTTTGTTTTGTCTAAATTGCCGCCTACCCAGAAAACATCCTGTTATTTTCGCAGGAAGTGATTAAATTTTACGTGTTTTTTTCAGTATTTAGAGGTCGAAATATTTTGCTTGCTGTCACAGAATTGCAGGAATATTTTAAGAACAACAATAGAGTTCAAAAAGAGCACGGCAAAATTTGAGTAATAAGAGATTTCATTTCTTTGTTTTTTTTATTAGTTTTTCACTGATACTTCCCATCGCCACCCCCAGCCCCCCCCCCCCCCCATCCACAACTAAAAACTAGTAAATCAGCTCTACAGCACTTCTGAAAGCAAAGCAACAATAAAATGGTGGAGCCTTCCCGACGGGGTGTTTATGGATGGAGTGTTTAGGGATCGTAAGTAATTCAGTGTTTCGATTGGGCTATTGACTGGGTTGTATAACTTACAAGAAGGTCCACGGTAGTCCATCCAGCAACTGCCAGGAGAACACGATGATCCTGTTATCATCCAGATACCTGCCAAGATAAAACAAGGAAGAAGCAATAACGAATCCTTACATGGGACTCACCCTGCAAACAGGACCACCGCAAAAAACAGCACGTTTGCAATAGTTCATCTCTGCAAATGTGATCACCGTTCAAACTGAGTCACTTAAATTCAGTCCCACTGTTAGACCTTTTTCCATTGGTGGCCCCATTTCCACTGGTTGTCCTATTTCCAAGGTATACCTTGTATTTTCATCTGTTTGATCCATTTGCAATTGTACCATGAAAACTAAATTGTCACAGATCGAGCAATTTCCTGCAAACAATTTGCGAGATGTCTGTATAAATATTAAATTCATACATAAAGGTTACTGTCATTTATTTATCTCCCAATGGGAGGGAATTCCTAAAGCACAATAGCACGACCAAGAAACTGTTACAATATGGGTGTAGGAAAAAAATGGCAACGGAAAATATGGCAAGTGGAACTAATGGAAACGGAAAAAATGGCAAAATATCAAAATACCAATTTTATCACATTTATCAAATTTATTCTTAAGCGTAATATCACGAGCATGTTGCTCATTCTAGACAACGGCTCTAATAAATGTATTGTTGTGACGGCACCCGAACATTCATAGGATTAGAAATACTGTATACATATGGTTTAAGTTTTTTTGCCTAAGGCAGCCCAAATAAATGTTTTGTTACGTTGACACCTGAGTATCCGAAAGATTAACCGCATTGTACACACAGCGAATAAGTTTTGCCTGATGCACCCAAACTAGATGTATTTTTACTTTGGCACCCGAGCACCCAAAGGATTAACGGTGCCGCACACAGGGATTATATTTTTCCATTTTTGCTTGCACCCCAAATACCCTCACATCAAGTGGCATTAAGTGGTTTTGATTGGACTTTCTTTGATACTGAGTAGTCAAGATAGGCAAATTCTTTGTTTCGACTGAACTTCAGTGAAACCTGCAAAATTTGCCATTTTTTCCTTTTTTTACTTTGCCATTTTTTTTCCGTTGCCATTATTTCCACTTGTCATATTTTCCGTTGCCATTATTTCCGTTGCCATTTTTTCCGTTGCCATTTTTTCCGTACTCCTACAATATAGAAGGGCTAAGGAATGTACTGTAAATGGTATTACCACAGAAATACTCACAAAGTCTTGAGTCCGGATAAAGACAAAAAGGCACGTTCGTGAATGCGTGACAAGCCGCAGTGTCGTATCCGTCTGTAATGTTATCATGTTAATTAATTCATCAATTAATTAATAATTAATTCATTAATTTCGCAGCATTTTTTTTTATATAAAATGTGACATGTCGCCACATATGTCTGCATGGATTGTTATCAAACTCGTTTTCATCTGAGCATTAAGAAACTTACATTTACTAAACTGATTAGCAAATAGCCGCACCCAGCCATCTCTATTCAGAAATAAAATATGAAAATCGGTGCAGAAAACACGAAAAATTTAATAATTTGAAATCAAGTTATTCTCGTATTTTCAATGTGCGAAAACGTTTTGCAATGGAAAAAAAAAAGAAAAAATATAAGAAACTTGCAAAGTGTAACTGTAAACAACGGGTGCAATCAAGAAAATGCTGTGTCGATTTAACGTTTATTTATTACAATACATTCTATCACATCCCGTCCCTGGAAAAAAACGCCGGATTAAGTCTCAGATTAATTGACAGCAGTGTTGGGGTGGGGTTGGGGATGGGGGCCGCTGTACATGTTTGTCTGGAATATTTTATTTCTTTAAATGACAGGAGCTATCAGTACATTTCACTTTTATCTTCTGCTTAAATGGTGGCGGCGACTTTCATCTGGGAGTCACAATAGGTTAAAACGAATGGCTTTAATTTCATTCTGATGCAGTTTGAGTTTCAATCCCGTGTAACTTCCGTCATGGCTGGCATGCAGATACGAACAAAGTGTTTCATCACAGAGTCCTGATTTGATAAGGCAATGGTCTGATTGTGCCATCATAGTGCCGACTTGTGTGCTAAATTGCACTTTGTGTCAAATTGGAAACGGTTGTTGTCAAGAGGAAAAGGGGAATCTAGCATTTCTAAGACCTTTTGTGTCACTTGCAGAATGTCCACAAAAGTAAACAACTGTTCTTGACTGGGCACCTGTTCCTTGACTGGGCACCTGTTCCTTGATAACATCCACCCAATTGATAAATGGAAAAGATACCGAAGAACAGGTACTGAGGAACAGGTACTGAGGAACGAATCAGGCACATGCTGTGTTTTAATATGTCTAGTTTACTATGTCAAAGATAGCTGGTAAATTTCCAGCAAACTGAAGGAACATATTGTTTATTAGGTTATACCCATAGTAGGAACAGGAAGCAATACATTGGTAACACGCGGTTCAAAGTTATTGCACAGTCACGAAGAGAAAAAAAAATCACTTTCAAATCTGTTGTTACAGATTGCAGAATGCTAAAGAAACGCTAAAATATGCCTAATATAACATATCTCTCAGGTTTTCCATTCAACAAAATATAATCTACAAAAACTTACAGATCAGTAAGGGCAGCATAATGTTGAAGGCTGGTTTCACCAAGACTGACCAATCGCGGCTGTTTTTCTATCAGGCTGGAATCAGAACAAAAGAAAAACACGTCACTGTTAATTTCGAAACAGAACAACATTTTTAAAAATAAAGTTTTCTGGCTGGTAGCTATAAATTTGAATTTTAAATTACTTACCCGGCCATAGAAAGTAAAGATACGAGCAAAAGCTTTTTGGATGATATTAAAAGTATAAATAATTAAGAATTGTGACTTTGGGTCCTTTTCGGCTGCGTGACGTAATCTTCAGTAAGCTATTACGCTGCATAAATAAGCAAGTGCCATCTCTGTCCAAAGAAGAGACATTAAAAGACACTGTATGTGTGAGCAAGTGCCATCTCTGTCTAAAGGGGAGATAGTGAAAGACACTGTATACATGAGCGCCATCTCTGTCTAAAGGGGAGATAGTGAAAGACACTGTATACATGAGCAAGTGCCATCTCTGTCTAAAGGAGAGATATTGAAAGACACTGTATACATGAGCAAGTGCCATCTCTGTCTCAAGGAGAGATATTGAAAGACACGGTATACATGAGTAAGTGCCATCTCTGTCGAAAGGGGAGATATTAAAAGACACTGTATGTGTGAGCAAGTGCCATCTCTGTCGAAAGGGGGGGGGGGGGTATTGAAAGACACTGCGAAACTTGGTGAAAGCTTGAAATCACGCCTGATGTCTAGAAGGAATATGTCCTAAGGAACTTCCTTTTGTGTGTACTGTCATTTTCGGGGTATTAATATATACATAATGCATTGGATTTTGGGCTCATAAAGCATTTTATATTTATATTGTGAATGTCAATGAAAACTATAGTTACGCAAATTGCGTAAAACCTGTATGAAAGGGTGCTAGGATAATGACTTAGTCTCTTTTAGCAGTGAAAATTGTAGGGGCGGATCTGGAGGGGGGTGGGGTTCAGGGCTACAAATGCACCACCCCCTCCCGAATTCGAAAAAATATTAGACTGTTAAACTTCATGCTTTCACATTGAATTTTGACTGGGAAACTGAGGACTTCGAGTGATTATTAAAGTTGACCTACCTCCACCCCCCACCCCCACCCCCCACTTGATCAAAACCGGTATCCGTTCCTGCAGATGTGACGGAAAAGAAAATTTGGAACAATATCTTTAGATACTTCTTCCTTTGTAGAGCCCCCAGTGGTAATAATCTCTCCGCTTCTAATTCAACGCACAATTTGTCATGTACTCGTTAGTCCCTTGGCATCACTTAAAATTTTACCTAAAACTATCATTGCTATTCGAGCTGAGGTCATTCTGTATTCTTATACTTCAAATTTCATTTACTGATTTATTCGTTTGTTTTTATTTAATTATTTATTATGTATTTATTTTTGTTTTTGTTTTTTTTGTTTTTTTTTATGTTTTTGTTTTTGTTTGTTTGTTTGTTTTTTAGTAGTTTTAAATATTTTTTGTGTTGAAACAATTATTAAATGGCTTACAGCTGCCACCTGACTTTTTGCAAGTATCACTTTTTCCCGTGCCGTTACGCCATAAAATTAAATGTTGCTTTACATCAGTTACGGCGTTCACATTTCTCACAGAGCTCACTAGCTCATCAGTACTCTCACTGATAGGAAAGACCACGAAACATTTACTCAGGCAAAAATCCGTATGAATGGAACAAAAAGCGTGAATTTTAAACGAACTCATCTGTTTCACAGAATTGCGATATGTAAAATAACTTGTGGAGTTGAATAAAATATTCCCAAAACTTTAAACAAATTTTTCTGATATAACTGCGTCCTGGGTATCAGTCCTAAGTACATATTTCATCTTCTGAAGCTATTTTACGATTCAGGCTGTTTGACAGATAGCGTGTTGAAGTGCGAGGTGTCACACCAAATGGTCATGAATTGCACTGGCTCAGGCACCAACATTAGATGTTACAGCGGATATCATCCAGACAAGCTCATTCACCATGTCTTTTTTTATACTATGTTTTATACTTGTTTCATAAAATAGTCAAATTTAGGATTTCAATTTTTTGTGACTCTTATATTTGCATTTGTTTTCACGAACGGACACGAGAGATTAAAAGGTGTGCTCTCTCGATGTTTTCCCCGTTACCGCTATCCCTGCATCTTTATTCATATTCTTTGAAAATACCCAAAAAACTCGGCCTGATTCTTTTCGCTACAAAAAAAAACCAAATGCTTACCTTCATGTACTGAAGCGACTGTTTAAAAATAGTTTTATCAATGTGATTGACGAATCAACCCCATACACTTGGCTTCAGTTTGTTCATTATCTTCAGTTAAAAAAACGTCCCAAAATGGAGCATCCTTATCGCTTTTAATGGAAATGTAACCAAGTGGGATCTGTTTGACGCAACTGATAGGACAATGTTCTTTTTTAATCAAAAGACATTTATCATGACTAAAAGGTAAATGCAAAAGATTGTGCAGTCGTTTATATACCACAAAAAAGAAAAATGATCCGGCAGTTCATTGAATTTCCTCTCATGAATTTTTTATCCATATGGATGTATTTTAATACTCTATCTTTAAGTATAATGTAGCATATAATTATTTTAATTAATGTACATCAACCTTAAATAACCTATACAGTTTCTAGTCACTATTTAAAGTTTTTTTCTGAACGCCAATGCAACGTCAGTGGCATTGATTTAAAAAAGTTGTCTTTAATTAATCCAAGGCTAAAATGACCACAATAATGTTACTTAATAATTAGTTAACAATTATTATTATGGCGTATCTTTTCAACAATACGATCAAGGTAAATCCGTATTCTTATTTACCATAAATTCCGAATTCTAATGTCTTGCAAAGAAGCTGTAGAAAACGATTTGCGAGATGATACTTTAATAAGTATTTTTATAGCAGAAAGCTGTGTTGATAAATAGCCAGAAGCACATAAAGAGTAAGCCTGCAAAATCGTTCATCTCCATCCAAATATTTGCGTCTGAAGACGATAACTTTTGAAAACTTCTTTATCACTCTATGTCCTGAACAAACCAATGAAATAAGTGCAATGGTATGCATAGTAAAAACAAACCAATGAAATGAGTGCAATGGTATACATAGTAAAAACAAACCAATGAAATGAGTGCAATGGTATACACAGTAAAAACAAACCAATGAAATGACTGCAATGGCATACATAGTAACAACAAACCAATGAAATGAGTGCAGCGGTATACATAGTAACAATAAACAGTACATCCAATAAATAAACAATATATTTCAGACTGGCGGAACTAGAACTAATTTTAAGTTCGTGTTTTGGAAAGAACAATCTCTCTCTTGACATCTTTTTGTGCATATGTAAAGTCATTCACTCCCAGCATTCGAAAATGATCCGTTTCTATAAATCAGATCTACTTGTGTAGCTATTTTGCGATGAACAATTCCACAAAATTCTGGAAATAAGTGCAAAAGGAACAATGATCAAGTTATACGTCATTTCATTAACAGGGAGGTTCATAGGGATAATATATCCACTAGCCTCCTTCTAAAAGCCTTACATCCAGAACTCCTTTCCAGAACTCTTAACCGAACTCTGTTCCATTAATATAACTCTTTAACAATTGCATAACTACGTCTTGTCGCGGGAGTTCTGAAACACTGATCTCGCCTCCGACTGATAGCCACCATAACCCGAGTGCTCTTACAGACACTACTGAAAACAATTACCAATAAATCACAAACAAAGGATCCCAGATCAACTTTCTTATCGCTTTAAAACGGAAATGTGATCAAGTGGGATTTGGTGCTTGAATAAAAATAACAATTAGTGTTTTATCCGCAGACACTGTCATGAATGTGTCTTACAAAGATAGACAATGTACAGCTTTACCAGCAGAAACGACGCCAGTTTCAAACTTAAATGCCGTAACTCACCGGTGCAGACTCTGTACCTTGAGCCTGGCCAATATGTCTGCACAATCCAATCACCACCGTGAAGAGCACAGTTACTATAGTCACCTTCTGAGCTACATACGAAGGTCACAGCATTAAAAAATGGGTGTTGGAGTGTAAAGGTATTATAGAGGTAAACATGGTGTGATGCTCCTAATGCTGACATTGAAACAACATTGTTTCAATGTTTTGATTTAACGTCAACGTCATTTGGATCAAATTATTTTTATATGCTCTAATGTTGGTATCGGACAATGCATGCACAACAAGTTGCCTTCAAAGTTTTTGCAAAGGTTGGTAAATTGAAGAATGGTAAGAAAAGATATACTGGCAAATATTCGTCTCGCTCTGATTTTTATTGTACAAAACTGTGTTGATGGATAGTGAGAAGGACATAAAAGTGTGCGTCATCATCCTCGTAATCATCGCTGAACTTCTTTGCCAATTTTCGTGCCAAGCTAAAAAAGTAAGTTGCGTGACATGGTCTATTTATTGCCGGAAAACCAAAAACAATAAATTTCAGGTTCATTGACACAGGGCAATTACAACCGCAGCATTCAAGAGGTAACCGAAGAACTGGTTTTTTTTCATATTACATACCAGTTTTGTCCAATTCCAGATCAAGCAATCCAATAGGTAAAAAATTTCCAGAAATAGTTTGAATATACCTAATTAATTATCTAAGTATATAACGCAAACAGAGAAATCTGGAATATGCGACAATTTCATTAAAGTAAGCTTCACGGCTTAACATTGCAAAACTGACCTGTGCAAGTTTCGCCAGTTTGGGAGAACATGCTACTGAAATGTCTAGTTCGGTAAGAATGTGACTCTATATATATATATATATGAATGTGCATAGCTGTACATTGTCTAAACCTGGTCCTCTCAGCGTTCTTTAAAGTTGCAAAATCAGAATACAATTATGGTGCTCATAGTTTCTTAGCCTTTTACTCACATGTGACACAACTGTGCTACAATATCATTTACCAAGGAAAGTACTGCCCTGAATATCAGATGAAACGTTACGATGCTTTCAGAGAAACACAAGTGTCACTGTCTTCCTTTAAAAGGGAGTCATTATTTAATCCCCATTTATCTCGCAGCATTTCATTTCCCACATCTATGATATACCGTCAAAATACAAATATATATATATATATAAGATATTTAAGATCGGATATATGAAACTGTCTTATATAGATATAATATAATTAACTGAAAATCTTATTTTTGTCTTTGGGTTATCCTGTAAATAAAATAGTCTCTACAAAACATTATTGCTACTGATGTAACCACGGAAATAGATAGATATGGTCTCATTTTACGCTCAGACACAAACAAACCCCTCGTGAAATCTGTTGAACATGTAACATATACAAATGACTGTGTCTTTTCCTTTTTTCTAATTTAAAGCAAACACCGATGACTACAAAGGGTTTACAGTTAAATACCCAGAAACTTTGTATGCAAATTCATGTCGATCTACTTTGTTTAGAATCTAAGATACCATCTATAAATTCTTTTTTCCTGCATGCGTTGTTTTATTATTCTGCAACGACATATTTACAATGGGGATATTATAACAATTGAAATTAGAATACTGGAAATATTGGGACCGCATGTGGTATTATGTGTATGTCTGAAGACAAAATATGCTTAAGATAAGATAAGATAAGACAAGTTAATAAGTTATCTTAAGATAGACAGCTACTACTAATTATGTAAAAATCAATATCCTATTCCGATCCTTTTCGAGTCTCTATGGGTGACGTAATGTTGTAATTACGTCACGTAAAAAATTGGTGTTCTTGACATTCCGTCTTTGTGTTAATTAAATACTTGCAAAAAAACGTACTGACATAAGATCAACAATAACAGCAGTCCCATGACATGTGTGCCTTAAACGCTAAGCTTTGTTTCTGTCACATCTACCCGAATGCCTTGGAAATATATGGGCTGCATTTTATGTGGACACCTGCGGAGTACATCCTTAGTGTAAAAATAGGCCAAATACATTTAAAGATAAACAACGACAAAAATATTATTTCGTACAACATAAAGCAAATCCTATTCAAATCGTCTTGTGGGCATCTTGACATAATCTAATTCCGTAATTAAAGCTCTCGTTACTCATAGCACTTGCAATTAACAAAGGTGCGTGTAATCGAACTCTGTTTGGTAGTCACTGTGAAAGGTTTCTTAAAGCATTTCAGAGCAATGCTCCAATTTTATTAACCACATTTGATTACTGGGTAAAAGGCATAGCCGTATATCTACTTTTGATGACGTTTTCTCCTACATTGAAATATTATCTGTCATTGTTTCAGAAAAGATTCACTTTTAAGTAATGTCAGTTATGCGGTTGTAATGGTTCATACTAGGCAAGTCATATATATGTTGCTTTAAATTTATCTTCAGGGTCAAATCCATATCTTTCTTCTAAATCAATTTACGTGGCACTACAAAGAGGCCCAGAATTAGGACGGAAGAATAATGAATATGAATATAAAATCTTTGCCCTAGTTTTGCTGGGCATTTTTATATCCCCCAATAGAGTCTTTTCATCTAAGTGATTGGTACAAATAGCCCTTTCCGGTGGCATTTCCGCAGTTTTTATTACTCTACAGTTAACAAGAAACTATTCTGCTAATAAAGGACTTATTGCTAATCAGACAACCCGCTCTGTATGCAAATCTTGCATTCGAGAGGTGACGAAGAAAAATCATTGCATTTTTCAAGAAACTTTCAATGTGAGCATTTACAAATTATTTTCAGTTTTATATAATTTAAGAATATTCATTACATTTTTAAAGATCCTTCTTAATTGATTTTAGCTGATTTTTTATGTCCACAGACCGTAAGAGGCAGCTACATAAATACACACACACACACACACATACACACAAATATATATATATATATATATATATATATATATATATATATATATATATATATATATATATATATATATATATATATATATATATATATATATATATATGAACGTACCTATGTATGTTACATGTCACAACATATTATAGCAACAACAAAATTAGAATGTGTAATAAACAGCCGACTTTTCATAAAATTATTTCACCGACGGAAAAAAGAACTTTTCAGAAGTTCAGCGTGACATAGGGACAACTCCTCCTGAAGTATTCCTATTATTTCTGTGATAACAGTGACTGCTTCCTATTTAGGTTAAACCAGCAACTTTTTTTTAGAGAATTCAGGTGTTACTACTCCCAAGACCCAATTAAGCATCTGTTAAGTTTTTATTTATATAATATATCAGAGGCACTATTCACAATTACAGGGTACCATTTAAGAGAAAATATACAACAATATCTAACTAAATGATGTGATGCGTTCAAAGGACACTTAAACGTAGGACAGACGAAATAATTGTAAGATAAATGTGAAATGCAGTCACTTTATAAATCTTTCCACAATTCAATGTGTATTTTAAGAGCATTTTATTGGACTGGAAAGGATAGTCAAGCTCCAAATTACAGAAAGACAATCGTTTAGGTGAAAACATTAGAAGATCTTTTGCATTGCTGGCAAACTTTTAAAGGTGCATTCCTAGCCCAAGTCATATAATACGAGAAGTTATGCTTTAATGACGAAAATGCAGTTTTTAAAAGTCTCTTTTTGCTTTTTGTTCCTTTATCTTTTTATCTTGTTTTGTTTACATAAACTTACTTTTGCGAAACGTATGGAAGAAATACCGCATATTCCATTGCTTACATTTCAAACGTTAACAAAGTTCATTATAATTAAAAAATTAGAACATTAGACAACTTCTCTTAGCTTATTTTACATACCCAAAGTCAACAAATAAACAAACACAGACACGGTCTTCGTCGTTCTGAAAACACTTCTCCTCCCAGGCACGTTTATCTTAAAAACCCTCGAAACTCTCATTGCAAATGCTACTTTTCTATGAAGAGAAAACACAGTCATCCAGCTCCCTTACATTTAAACATATTTTGCTCCAAATCAAAACCACCACACTTAAGTTCCAGTATAATAGCCTAAGATCAATGTATTAGCAACAACTAACTGTTCTTTTTCCGTAAATGGTTCGGTTCTGGTTGTGTTGGGCATGAAAAAATGAAGAAATCTTATGAAATAAGGAAAGGATCCAAACTTGGAGCTCCTTACTCCAAACGTATCTACTGCACTAAGCGGGTCTAGGACTGGATTGACTTGACAAAATGATAATCTTATAAAACAATAACACATATTTTTCACCAACACACACCAAACAATCCCGATGTATACGACAATTTGAAGTAATTGTTTTGCCAGATGTTTTGTTCTTCAGAAATGTTGTAATTTTTTGCTCTGAAGGACCACATTATAATTTATTTAATGCCAACTAATTGTAAGTCACATTATTTAGATGCGACTGGGCGTTGGTTGTACAAGGTAACTGTAATGGTGACTTTAATTAATAGTTTGTTTTACATTTATAATAGATTCTTAACATTTTAGGCTGAATTCAGATTAAATTTAGGTGAAGTTCTACAATGTTTTTACCAAGGCATTATGCAGGAACTAACCAGATAAATTCATTCTGTGAAGCAACTAACAAGGCAGATACATTCTGTGAAGGAACTGATCACATAGGTGCATTCTGTGAAGGAACTAACAAGATAGGTGTATTCTGTGGAGGAACTAACAAGATAAATGCATTCTGATAAAACTTCGGTTCAAAATACAATCCAGACAAAAAGTGGGCATTTATTTTAAACAGGAATGCCATTACAAGTGCTGAAAGGGGTCAAATATATTGCTCAAACCTCAATAACCTAACACTTATATGAGAAAAAAAGGAAAACAAATGTGACATTGTAGATTAACCAAACACATTCATTGCGGAATACTTGTCTGACACTGCCCAGTAAACCAAGGTTTTCCCGTGTACTTTTTTACCAGCTACAGACAGTTACAAGGCATATGGGTTTCATCATGGGCCTTCATCAACCGTAACCTAACTTAACATTTCCTGCAATTAGCTTCACCAAGCGTGTCAAATAAAAAAAAATAATACCAAATTATTTTTCGTGAGACATCAATCAACATTTTAAACAGAAACTAAGGAATACCACGTGATTCTTTTAATCCTGAACACTATCATTCAGAGTTTTACTTCATTCCATAACTTGCTATGTGAGGTGCAAAGAGCAATGGCTATTGGTTGTTTTACAAAACTATTATTACACCCTTCAAGTTCTTTTGCCGTGAGAAAATATTTGATAAATTTTGTACTGATCAATAACGTCGTTTCTAACACAATTTTAATAGCTGACCATAAGAACACGAACAAAAAGGATCCAACACATTTTAAATTGAATAATGTAGAGGTCTGTATGGCTCACATTTTAAGTTATACAAGGTGGAAAAAATCCAGCATTAAGGAGTTATCAAGCGTAAAGTAGCACATTCTATGAAAGCTGTAATTATGCGATACCATTATTCAGTTGCATAAAGAAGCCAATATCTGACATTTTCGAATACTGAGCAAATATCCCAGATCTGATAATTATGTTAAATTTCCACGATTTTTATAAACATAATTACTTTTATTTAAGTCAGTTCACAGGTTTCATCCTGCCAAATGGCAAGCGGAAGTTAATTCAGTAACAGAGCAGACGATATCGGAAGAAAGGTTTCTGATATAAGAAATAAACACTCTAAACAAAATAAAAGTACTGTCAGAAAACTGAACTTGTTTACAATCAACCCAGTTATTTTAATGGCTTCTTCGCTAACAAAAAACAATCGATGATAATAAGAACAAGAAAACGATGACTCTTTAGTGACAGCTTCCATCCAGCCACGATGTCCAGCTGATTTACTCACATCTCTAGCAAAGAAACAAGCAAAATAAAGGTTAGTTGAACTTGAATAAAGCTAGGAAGGTTTTGGGGTAAACTTGCTTCTTTTCGCCATTGTACAACACACAAAAATACAAAATAAGGCATAGTGAAGGCACTAAAGGTACCAAAAGTCCAACACTAACAAAACTACATAATAAAGAAGCATTTTTGCACAATAAGTACGACAGTAGAAGGGACGGGATGGGGCTGGGCGCGGCACAAAAACAAAGGGAAACATGGCGTAGCTTCAACGTGGGGCTGAGAGCTAGGGTATAACTTATACATCAAATACGATAAGATGGACGGATGGGCATGGAGGCGGGTGAAGCAAATACGTGACATAAGTATAACTTTTACGCCATTGAAGCGACGAAGGAGGGAGGTGCGGCAGGTGGCGAGCAAGGATGTAACTGATACATTAAGTACGATAAGATGGGCGAATGGGCATGGAGAGCGGGCGTGCTAAACGGGACATACGTATAACTTCTACGCAATTGAAGAGGCAAAGGAGTGAGATGCGGAAGGTGGCGGTCAAGGATGCCACACATACATTAAAATATGATAGGGATAGAGGGCACGGGTGCAAAAACATGGTATACATGCAGTTAGACAGAGAGGGGCAGGAAGGAAGATGAAGGCAGGCAGAATGTTGATGTTGCTGCTCCCTGCGCTGTATGGCTGCGATTGTTAAAGAAAGCGTGAAAAGGGTGGTTTATATGCTTACAGCAACTCCCTCGAGAGTTTGGCAAATGAGAAGAAGGCCTGACATACAGCATTAGGGCGAAATGGCGACAAGATGTCTGGTGGGTATCCAGACATCTCGCATCTGGACATCTCGCATCTGGACATCTCGCATCTGACAACTCGCATCCGGACATCTCGCATCTGGACATCTCGCATCCAAATGAAAAAGTGGACATCTCGCATCCGTGATTGCTCTGCTTTTAAGGGGGAACTTTAATACTGTGTTTGGAAAACTTCATACAGAAAATAAATAACAGGAGTTTCCAAAACGTAAGTTATTTGAGTAAAAATAAATTATAAGCGAGATTTTGTGCTTGACGATATTAACAGGGGTTTCCAAAGCGTAAGTTATTTGAGTAAATCAACTGAAAAATCTCAGTTCAGTTTACGGATTAATTAAAGAGTTAGACTTACATTTGTACTCAGTGAGTAGTTCAACGTTCTGTGCAGCGCGAATCCACATATGCTAATCCCTCGAAAGAGGCACTTAAAAGCATGTAGGATTAAATGAACGTGCGGCGGATCAGTATTAAGAATGAATCCACATCCACTAATCCCACTGATCTATTCAATTTTTTAAAATTTATCTTTGATTCGCGGTTTGAAAGGGAAACGTGCACAGGTTCGAAAATGCGACGGGTAATATGTAGTCACGAATCCACATCCCTTAAGGTAGGGTATATAAAGGGAAGATATTGAAGTCCAAAATCATGGGTTTTGCTATTGAATTGTAAAATTAGAATGGAATTCATCGAAAGTATTCGGGGCAAACCTAAGCTTTGTGTCGATGGTTTCATACACACGAACAACAAAACGAACAAATCTGGGCGAATTTACTGGAGATGCGTTCTTCGCCAGACTAACTGCAAATCAAGCAAAAAATCACGGATGGGAGATGTCCACTTTTTCATTTGGGTGCGAGATGTCCAGATGCGAGTTGCCGGATGCGAGATGTCCAGATGGGAGATGTCCAGATGCGAGTTGTCGGATGCGAGATGTCCAGATGCGAGATGTCCAGATGCGAGTTGTCGGATGCGAGATGTCCAGATGCGAGATGTCCAGATGCGAGATGTCGCGGATTCGTCTGGTGTGGATATCGTGCTTGTTCACTGTCAAGCATTTGGGTTGCCGAAAGTTTGCCAATCATGGGCTGAGTTTAGGATGGTTTTTTTTTTCAACCAATCATAAGCCATGGAAACTTGTTGCTCCATTTTACTTAGAAAATTTAACTTAATAGCATACTCTCGCGACCGCTTTAAACAAAAATGAACATTTTATTTCAATGACTAAAGATATGTTCATTATAATGTTTTAATTGACAGCATATATTGTACACTAAACGATAAAATATAGGACATGGAGTTTTATATACGATTGGCCAATCACTGAACCTGTCAGGACACAATTCTTCTTTCAACTCAAAGTATTTTTTGGCAGCTGGCCATCTTAGGTATGAAATGATAACTGGGCTCTTTTTAAAGGAATGTGGAATTTTGTTATAAAGATATTCCGGAACCTCGGCACAAATCATCCACACGGCACAAAAGGAAATGATTAAAAGTGATAAGTAACTTATAATCTAACCAGAAACAGACAGCTTAACCAAGTGTCATGATCCATACGTCTTAAGCTTCAAGCTAATTGAACGCTGTAAATTATCTATCTATCTATAAATTATCTGACACAGGAAAAAAATACCATGATTCTGGTTGAATAACGGAGCGCTGTCTAAAGGTTATACTTTGGCTTCGAATCAATCTCTGAACTGGGAATTACGTTTTGCGTTGTAAATAACCTCTGAAACAATGCTTCGTTGATCAAAATGAAGTTGTTGTTGCTTCAGCTGTTTTGTTGCGTTTGTTATTGCTCTTGTTGCTTCTCCTTCTTCTTCTGTTTCTATTGTTGTTGTTGTTGATTCTATATTATTTAACACTTGACAAGCCTTTGGCTTGCAAGGGTTATATGAATTTGTGCCAGCAAAATTCGTCCTTTTTTTCTTCTTGACACTCTTCCCGATTTTTTGTGTCTTCTTCTTTTTCTTTGTTAAAACGCCATGTGAAAAGAGGGTATTTTTTGCAAGTAAATGCGTAGCATTTAACGACAGCACAGAATACACATTCGCTCAGTGAGCTTTGTGTGAGCTCTCACTGCGTAAATAGATAACAAGGCGTATGCCTGATTAGTCAATAAAACTTTAAGTCAACAACAACCATACACTACACGGCTTATAAGACGTATTCAAGCTGTGTTGTTTGCAATATATTATTAACACTTGACAAGCCTTTGGCTTGCAAGGGTTATATGAATTTGTGCGAGCAAAATTCGTCCTTTTTTTTCTTCTTGGCATTTTTTCCGATTTTTTGTGTCTTCTTCTCTGACACTATGGGCCCTACGACCATGAAACTTGGGACTTATGAAGAGCTTGATCTGAACATGTGCATGTCACTTTTTATTTTCGTCTTTGATTTCGTTTTCTTTGTTAAAACGCCATGTGAAAAGAGTGTTTTTTGCAAGTAAATGCGTAGCATTTAACCCACATCACACACAGTTGCTCAGTGAGCTTTGTGCGAGCTCTCACTGCGTAAATAGATAACGCGGCGTATGCTAGATCAATCAATAAAACCTTAAGTCAACAGAAACCAAACACTACTCGGCTTATAAGACGTATTCAAGCTGTGTTGTTTGCAATATATTATTCAAGAAATAACCCATTGAAGGAAGTATTTGTACGTTTTAATTTTTGTCAAGTGTTTAACATTTCGCCAGCGAAGTGAGGTTCTAGTTCAAGAAATAACCCACTGAAGGAAGTATTTTTGCGTTTTAATTTTTATCAAGTGTTTAACATTTCGCTAGCGGAATGAGCTTCTAGTTGTATGTTATTTTTGTTCACTTTCCAGAAAATAACCAAAAAAAACTTTTTTTAAATGCATCCTGTCTCGCCCTCCCCTAACACAGTATGGCAGGTTACTGATGACCTATTTGTATATTTCTAGTCTGACAATGGTGATTTTCTAGTACTATCCATGTCCACATTCCAGCCTTTGGTATCAGTACAAAAGATCTGTTGATCATGACAGTATTATGTTTTAATTGCTTTACAATCATTAGTATGTAACTCACATTATCCCGGCCCGTCTGTCCTTCGGGTAGGACAAAAAGGTTAGCCACAGGCCTTAAAAACTAGACATCTTTATTAAATTGACCTCCATCGTTATCTAATATTAGAGCATATTGTATTTGCCTGTTGATGACGTCAAAATAACCTAATTATTTGACAAAAATATCGGGGAAAATTCTGTTGCGGATAAACCATCCTTGACCTCGTCATGGTTGGCCTCAGATCATTGATTTCATTTTTTACTGAATGTCTTTCATGAAATTTTCTGTCTCATTTTACATGCAATTCAAGGATTTTTTTTTTAAAAAGTTGGAACTTCAAACATGTCAGCGACCCTTTACCTCATTTTATGTCATGATTTTGGCCAATTTCTTAGATTCTGAGCAAACAACTCAGCAGCAAAACTAGGGGGTGGCTTTGACAACCCTCCGTCCCCACCCCCCCTCCCCTACCCGTTCTACATATATATATATATATATATATATATATATATATATATATATATATATATATATATATATATATATATATATATATATATATACATATATATATATATATATATATATATATATATATATCCCGCCATCCCGAAACTCAACCCCAACCCCTTTCATCCGATTCCCTGTCCCTAATGAGATATGCTTTTGTGTCTCTAAAATGTCAAATTTTCATAAAAATGACACCATAATTACCTCAAGCTGTCGCCCGCCTAATCTCAGCCGAGCTTTCATCAGTGCTCAGTCCCCAGTAACACCGATGTCACACGGCGCATCTGTCTAATAATTTTTTATTTATTTATTTTTTTTAGTGATTTTTTATAATTTAATTTTTAGCCACTTCTTAATTACCATTCGTGTCTTGATTCACCTACTTTAGCCAAAAAAAATGATCTTCCCAGTCGTACTTTAAAATCTCTAGAGCTTCACTTAGAACACTAAGGGCACGTAATGACGTCATTAGTCACATGTCTCCTCACCGAAATACATAAAACATTTAGCCTTTAAAGATCACGAAATGAATATTCAGTCTGTCAGACCAGAAAAAGCACACGGAGAGCTACCACTGGCACATAGTCGGCTCTGTGACTGTCTGGTTACAGGTGGGTATGTCAGCCTGGTTATGGTGCTTTGCTGGTTATGACAGCCTGGTCACGGTACTTTGCTGGTTATGACAGCCTGGTTACTGTACTGTACATGTTATGACAGATTGGTCACTGTACTATACCGGTTATGACAGCCTGGTTACGGTACTTTACCGGTTATGACAGCCTGGTTACGGTACTTTACCGGTTATGACACACTGGTTACGGTACTTTACCGGTTATGACTGCCTCGTTACGGTACTTTACTGGTTATGACAGCATGGTTACGGTACTTTTCTGGCTATGACAGCCTCGTTACGGTACTTAACTGGATATGACAGCCTCGTTAAGGTACATTACTGGTTATGACTGCCTGGTTACGGTACTTTACTGGTTATGACAGCATGGTTACGGTACTTTACTGGTTATGTCAGCCTGGTTATGGTACTTTACTGGTTATGACAGCCTGGTTACGGTACTTTACCGGTTATTACAGCCTAGTTACGGTACTTTACTGGTTATGGCAGATTGGTTACTGTACTATACCGGTTATGACTGCCTGGTTACGGTAGTTTACCGGTTATGACTGCCTCGTTACGGTACTTTAGTGGTTAAGACTGCCTGGTTACGGTACTTTGCCGGTTATGACAGCCTCGTTACGGTACTTTACTGTTTATGGCTGCATGGTTACGGTACATTACTGGTTATGACAGCCTCGTTACGGTACATTACTGGTTATGACTGCCTGGTTACGGCACTTTACAAGTTATGACAGCCTGGTTACTGTACAATACAGGTTATGACAGCCTGGTTACGGTACTTTACCGGTTATGACTGCCTGGTTACGGTACTTTACTGGTTATGACTGCCTGGTTACGGTACTTTACCGGTTATGACACACTGGTTACGGTACTTTACCGGTTATGACACACTGGTTACGGTACTTTACTGGTTATGACTGCCTGGTTACGGTACTTTACCGGTTATGACACACTGGTTACGGTACTTTACCGGTTATGACTGCCTGGTTACTGTACTTTACCGGTTATGACACACTGGTTACGGTACTTTACCGGTTATGACTGACTCGTTACGGTACTTTTCTGGCTATGACAGCCTCGTTACGGTACTTTACTGGTTATGACTGCCTGGTTACTGTGCTATACAGGTTATGACAGCCTGGTTACGGTACTTTACCGGTTATGACACCATCGTTACGGTACTTTACTAGTTATGACTGCCTGGCTACGGTACTTTGTCGGTTAGGACTACCTCGTTACGGTACTTTGCTGGTTATGACTGCCTGGTTACCGTACTTTTCTGGTTATGACAACCTGGTTACGGTACTTTACTGGTTATGACACCTTGGTTACGGTACTTAGCCGGTTATGACAGCCTGGTTACTGTACTTTACCGGTTATGACTGCCTGGTTACGGTACTTTACTGGTTATGACAGCCTGGTTACTGTACTTTACCGGTTATGACTGACTCGTTACGGTACTTTACTGGTTATGACAGCATGGTTACGGTACTTTTCTGGCTATGACAGCCTCGTTACGGTACTTTACTAGTTATGACTGCCTGGCTACGGTACTTTGTCGGTTAGGACTACCTCGTTACGGTACTTTGCTGGTTATGACTGCCTGGTTACGGTACTTTTCTGGTTATGACAACCTGGTTACGGTACTTTACCGGTTATGACACCTTGGTTACGGTACTTAGCCGGTTATGACAGCCTGGTTACTGTACTTTACTGGTTATGACTGCTTGGTTACGGTTTTTACCGGTTATGACAGCCTTGGCTACGGTACTTTACTGGTTATTACAGCCTCGTTACGGTACTTTACTAGTTATGACTACCTGGTTACGGTACTTTACCGGTTATTACTGCCTGGTTACGGTACTTTACAGGTTATGACAGCCTGGACGGTACTTTACTGGTTATTACTGCTTGGTTACGGTACTTTCATTTCATTTAATGGAAGTACAACCCAGGTACAGCGGAAGAATACACTTGAATATTTTTTTTTCAGAATTCAGGAAAAAAGTTCTATTTTTCTGTGGAGCATCCAGCAGTGCCGCTCTTCACAATACCGATACCTTGATTATTGCAGTGACAGTGTGAAAGAACACTGACGATTCACCCTCAGGTGGTTGCTGTGAGGGGACCGGAGGAGGTGGGGAGGTAATGAAGGGTGGACACTGCTAGCCGGAAGGAATTCAACTCAATTACGGCTACAGTGGATCACATGAAATATGACCACACTTTTGAGATTACGCCAAAGTGGTCCTTTCCTCGATGTGGTTCTATTTCTTAAGTCTATTTCTCAGTTCTGTTAAAACTAGTCCTGTTTCCCAGATGGTCCTTTTGTGATGTGATCCGATCCCGGGGTTCCACTGTCATTAAACTTTAAGCAACATTCCGGCATCCCACGCATTTCAGAGATTAGTTGTGGGTTTTTAGCTTTTATCAGTGAAGTTCACAGCACCCTTATGCAGGATTTCTTTATCTATTTTAATTGCACTTTCAGTCAGGACTGCTGTCCCTGGGTGTCGTTGTATCTTTGAACACAATCCAGGGTTCTTTTCACATTTCTTTACCCTTATCGCTTATCATAGAAAAACACGTAAACGCCGTTGTGTTTTTATTAATTATGAGAATATTACCCTTTACTCTGAAATGTTTTTTTTCACTGCCAAGTCTCATGAAATCACCCCCACCCCACCCCACCACCACTCATGCAAAGGTTATACCCCTCCAATACCGCTCTCAGTCACATCAGTCCTTCTCATAGCAATTTGAAGGGGGCTTGTTTGATTTTACGTCTTCTTTTTAATTATGAAATATGCTTTGAAATTCCACTTGTTTACGGAAGTACCTCCTCAATTAACCTGGAAAAGGAGAAAGTGATTTTATAAGGTAAAGGGTTCAATTCGACATAACATGTCACTCTTTTTTAACGTTCTTTTTACCAGGTCTTGGTCAGAATATCATTTGCGTTGAGTCTGAGAAAAAAAGTTTAAGAGTAGGATATTTTCAAGTTAAGTGTATTCATAAAAGCAATTATAAATCTACAAAGCAATTTGTCAAATTGCCACTTGACTAAGTTAACGCTTGTAACCAATCAAGTGGTGGGAAATTGTCACATGACGTAAGCCCAGGCGGGGAAGCGTCCTGTGTGAGTAAATGTCAGGTCAACGAAACACGACGCGACACTTTAAAGACGAACGACGCATATTTCAGCAATGAGTGGGATTTTATCAGGTATATATGCAAATCTCGGCATGTTTAAAAGAGACAGGAGCCTTTGAGATTTTTCCTTCTCCACTGCTAATTTGAACACTCGTTGATTGATTCTACCGTGACATGTTTGTAAAAGCTATTCACCATACCACTGGGCATTCGGAGGTGGGGGGGGGGGGGGGGGGGAGGCAAGGAAGGGGATGTCGGAGGGCTGAATTTCGTTTTCACGGACACCAGTCCCGTCTCCGATGGTGACGATGTTGACAGCGGACGCTTTTAGCTTTATTTTTACTCTTGTTCCATGGGCGTTTTTAATAAACATTTAACCTTAAAATGTTTTTGTGCACAAAAAAAATCTTCCTGAAATTAATGCATGTCAATGCAATTACTATGGCGGTGTATTCATCCAAAAAATCAAAACCTACACACTGCAAATTTAAATTTTTTTCTCTCAGTCATTAAAATGGACTCGCAACAATTTATACCGCCATACACAAACGTTCTTAGAAACACCGACGTCACGTTTAATTATGTTGCGCCAAAAAGCTATGGAGAAGTAAAAGAGCGAGAATAAATAGTAACTGAAATGTGTAAATATTATATGTTGTGCGACAGTAGAAATTTTCGAGAAGCCAGCTTAATGATCGTGAGAAATAAGTAAAATTTACAACATGTACGTTTTTCATTTTTGGATGAATAAACCTACCAAAATATTTTCAATTCTTTCTCGAACCACTTTTTATGTTATCCAAGACTACTATTTTCTACACGTGGTTTTTATTATTTTGAAAATAGATTACAGAATTGCAATGCCATGCATTAACTTTACGTGTCCCGAAATTAATTTTTTGGCTTTCCAAAATATCCAACAATCAAACACATGATAAAGCTTATGTTAAAAGACAGGCTTTACATTTAATTAAATTGCGCGAAAAAAATAATGGCGCAGTAAAAGAGCAACATGCTGTAAAAATGTACAGCGTGTTGGTTTTGATTTTTCGGATGAATACCACAATGGACAGCAAATCATCCGTAACTGAATTCAACGAATAACGCTCCTCCCCACCCCCACTCCCAGACGGAATATTTACCATAGAATTGTTGCTACATTTAGACTATTCAATACAGAACGGCAAAAGTAGCCCAGCTGACTGTCTATAAAAACGGAGAAGCAATAAACGAAATATGCCAAAACAATCTATGTAAGGTCAATTTTGACTCTGAAGAACGAAACTGAACTGAGTGACATTTCATACCGATCTCAATGGAGAGAAGCAAAAACAAATTTACTTTATTAGCAAAACTATCGTTTTATTTCGTAAAACGAGCTTTTACGAGTAAAAGCGCAATTCGCGTTCTCCACTTTTAATGGGTTCCCTTCCAGTAATATTTACCACGCAATATAAAAAAGAACTTTTTGAGGTACTGTTCAAGATACTCTAACCCTTCCATCCATCCTTTGGCCAATCAGAATGCCCGAGACGTCGTCTGCTAGTCTCGTATAAACGACATTCCTTTTTTAGTCCCAAAGGCGGTAAAACACGCCCAGGCTAGTTGGGGATGGATGGGATGGGTTAAAATCAAAGATAAAAGTGGAGAACGCAAATTGCGCTTTTACTCGTAAAAGCTCGTTTTACGAAATAAAACGATAGTTTTACTTCGCAAAAGCTTTGAATTCGCTTATCTCCACTTTTAATGGGACTTGAGTCCGGAGCAGGGGAGCCTGCCATTCTTGAACTGCCCAAAAAGGTCGCGAATTACACTATGGCTTGTAAAAGCTCATTGCATGTAAGCGAGGAGTGCTGTGCACTCGACGCAAAAGAAGAAATAAAACTTGTCAGCTAAGTTTCAATTCTTTAATGATTTCCTAAATAAAGTCCGGAGGCGCACCATTCCGGTCTTTCAACATAAGGTAAAATCGTAACAAAGTAAAAATATCACAGCAACTGTCAGTTGAGATGAGAAGGCTTCCAACCATGCCATCATCTTTTTTTTTTTTGAGAACTATCACCATCCCCCTCCAACCGCCCACCGGATGGATCCCTACCTCAAGTTCTCACTATTCACTTGCTATGTATTGATGAACAATTAGGTTTATTTAGAAGTACTACAAAACGATCGTAAATCCATAGGAATTACGCAAATAAACTCCTTGACACTTCTAGTAAAGTGACTGAAGTGTCTTACAAGACATGCAATTCAAACTTGAAAAAAGAAAGCGAGTCCGCTGTCTAACTTTCTTCTTCTCATTTGATAAATTACCACGTTTTATTTGAAATAAACTCGTAGCGATTGACTAGATAGTTCTAAAACTACTGTAAATTGTCATAAAATGAAAAACAGAAAAATTTTGCTTATTTATGACTGTTTTCCTATATGGGGCCGTTATGGTCCCATAAGCCCATAATGACACTATGGTACCTCATACCATGAACCATAAACCGGTTTTTCGGCCTTCCGGCTACAACGGGTGTACGGTCACTGGGTACGTCTGGGACCGACATGGTCCCCCCCCCCCTTTCTTTCTGAAAAACATGAAGAAAGGAGATCAAAATTTAAGCATCCGAGTAGCCGTAAGACCGAAGACTGGGCTGTACTCATTACACATGCGATCCTGAACACTTCGGAGTAAATAAATGCTTAATTAAACATAACCGTCCAGCGTTCGTCCGTAACTTAATATAAGCACGGAACCGAAATGGTCCGGAGGACCTGAGCGAAAGGCGAAATGTTCAGAGTAAGAAGGAAAAACCTTCTTGTAGGTTGTTACTTTCGTGGCTTGTTGTTGTTGTTATTGTTCCCGTTACGGCCCTTGGAGAAGTTACTCTTGTGCTTGCCCTTGTTCTTAAACTTGGGAGAAGCATTCCTACAACAGAAACACTCAGCCTGTAATGGTCGTTTCTGAAGCCAAGAACGGTCCTAATGAATATAAGCCAGACAATTCATCTTGAGAAAAATCTTTCAGATAGTATTTAACAAACGAGTTGGGGGAAACCCAACAACCTGTTTTTAATATATCCGAAAGGGACACGTTACGTACCGCCCTGAGGGAATTGGCTACTTGCCTTACCTGATGGGCTTTGATGTTCGATTCCCCTAACGGGTTAGGGTCGATTTGTGCATCGTCATAGGCTGCCAAAATGATCCTTTTAATATAATTTGAGATCGACTGTTTCGAAAGATCTTTGCTAAATTTCGGCATAAAAGAAATGATGAGAGCCTTCTGATTTTTTATCTGTAGGCCTCTGACATTTCTAAATACTGTTGCAGCGCTTTGACGGGACACAAAGAGACCAGACCGTCTGAGTCGGGGTCATCTGGTAGGGATGGGAGAGTAATGTGATCGAACGTTCCCATCCCTTGGGTCATGATGTGGGTTTTTCCCATGAATCCTGCTCTAGGGACTAGGGTGACCTTCTCCCATGTACCCTTATCTTTATTTACCTTTCTGTCCAGGGCATGGATTTCGCCTCTTCTTTTGCCCGAAGCTAAAGCCAATAAAAACGTGAATCTTAACGTTACGTTTTTTGCTGAAATCACGTCCTTACAAAAAACATCTGGGCGCTGAAGATACTGTAAGACTAACGATAAATCCCACTGCGCTATGTTGGATGGGCAGGGTGGGGAGTTTATTTTAAAATGTCTTACTAGCTGTGATAGGGATGTAT
This sequence comes from Protula sp. h YS-2021, assembly GCA_949752745.1. Lineage (NCBI taxonomy): Eukaryota > Metazoa > Annelida > Polychaeta > Sabellida > Serpulidae > Protula > Protula sp. h YS-2021. Next base: position 20,047,708 of record OX457024.1, read on the forward strand.
CTTCGCCCGGGTCGTAGCCTGTAGACGCTTTGAGTCTTGACCCTATAGCGGCCCTATAGCCCTCGATGGAACCTACCTTTAATTTCACCTCCGTGAAAAGGTGATCGAGGAAATCCGCTACCACTGCTGGGCTAGCCTGAAACGGATCTAGCTTAGAAGTGCTACACCAAGCGGCAAATTTATTCCACTGCGACCTGTAAACTTTGGCCGTCGAGCCCTTGTGACTGTTTACTATTTTCTCTCTCACCTGCTTAGAAAAACCCTTGTTTTTCAGAAAGGCCTGGTCAGACACCATAGGTGGAGGTTCAGTAAGCGAGGGGAGGGGTGGAAGTGATGCCAATGGGGTTGTGATAGCAACTCGTTGTGGCATGGGATTGGTATCGACCTTACTACCTTGCAATGGAGTAGGAGGGCGAACCATGGGGCTTCCGGTGTCCATGGGGCAATGAGTAATAGGAACGGTGGTTTCAACTCGATTACTCTCTGCAAGACTTGCCCTAAGATTGCTTGTGGGGGAAAGGCATACAGTACCTCGTCCCGTGGCCACTGACAATTGAGGGCGTCTACTGCCCAAGCTGCTGGGTCCGGGCAAGGAGACACGTACCGGGGAATTTGGGTGGTCATAGCGTTTGCAATCAGATCCAGAGTCGGGGCACCCCATGGAGATTGGTGTGTCACCCACTGAAAGGACCGAGGGGATAGGCACCACTCGGTGTTGATAACTTGACCCTGTCTGGAAGCTAAGTCCGCTAGGACATTTAATTTCCCGGCCAGGTGACGGGCGGAAACGGTCACCTGTTCCTCCCTGGCCTTTGTAAGAATTTGAAACGCAAGTTTGGACAGGGACCGTGATTTGGTACCCCCCTGCTTGTTGAGGTAAGCTATGGCTGTGGAATTGTCTAACCGAAAGAGGACTGCCTTGTTTCTGAGTTGGTTGGTCAGTTTGGTTAGGGCAATCCAGACTACCCGAAGCTCCAGCCAGTTTATGTGGTAGGACTGAAGCGAGGGTGGCCATTTGCCCTTCCATACCTGACCATTCCAATAAATTCCCCACCCCGAATGGGACGCATCGGTCTGAATCTCTATCTCCGGGGTGGGGGGCTGAAATGGCATTCCTTCGGACATAATTAGAACGTCGCACCACCACTGTAGGGCTTGTAGGGTTACCTGTGAAACTTGCATCCTTGCTGCGGGTGAACGACCCTGATGCAACGCCCATCTTACCTGGCTTTGAAATGGCCTGTAATGGAGACGGCCCAGGGGGACTGTCTTCTCTGTTGCCACTAACAGGCCAAGGAGAGATTCCATGGCCTGTAATCTCACCTTCTTTCCTGGGGAAATACCTTTTATGGCATCTGCAATTCTCTGGCGGCGTTCTGGCGTAGGGAACGCCTTTGCTATTGCCAGATCCCATAACTCCCCTAGAAAGGTAATGGACTGTTTGGGGGTTAGTTCGGACTTGGCTAGGTTTACTACTAGACCTACCTCTAGTGCCTTGCGAACTAAAGACATTGTATGATTCTCGGTTACCTGCCTGTCTTGATTCGCCAGAAACCAGTCGTCCAGATACTGAAAGACTAACATCCCTTCTAGACGTGCCCATGTTTTCAGTACTTTCATGACCTTGGAGAAAACGTACGGGGCCGTAGCCAGACCGAAGGGAAGTGCCAGAAACCAAAATCGTCTTTTCCTTACTTGAAAGTCTAGGAATTTTCTTGCCGAGCGATGAAGAGGAATATGGAGGTAAGCATCGGAGAGATCTATGGAGGTACCCCACATCCCTTCCCGTAATGACCCTTTTATCACCTGGGCCGTGTCCATCTGAAAGGTGATCACTCGGAGAAAACCGTTTATGGGGGAGAGGTCGATTACTAGCCTCCACCCTCCGGATTTCTTGGGAACCAGAAAAACCCTGCTGAAAAAAACCCATTTGATTTTCTGGCATTTCCTCTATCGCCTGTTTCTGAGACAAGCTCAATAGCATTTCTTGGAGAGCTCGGTCTTTTTCTGACCCCTTGGCGTAAGAGGTGACTAGTTGTCTTGGCGCATGGGCGGTTAGGGGAATAGGGCACCTGAGCCCGTTCCGGTCTCGTTCGAAAGGTAGGAAGTAACCTCTCTTTAACCAACGTACTACCCTTCGAGACGCCCCCATTTCTGCCCATTGCTGCCAAAACTTTCCTAGTCTCCCTCCTACGGGCAAGGAGGCATTTAAGGAAAGTAAATTTTCCAAGTCTTTTAAGTTTGCTAAAGTATCGCCAGGGGATGAGGGAATCTCGTGACGGTACTTTGATTGGTTGCTACCTGAACGACTGTGGAGCCGGACCCTCTGTCTTGCTGCCGGGGCTGGGTTTCGGTTTCTTGACAGGGGGCTGTTGTGGCTGCGCACTCGGCTTAGACTGTGCCGGAGAGGACTGTTGTGGTCTCTTCCTCTTCAGTGGGCGTTTGAAGGAGGAGCGAGACATCCTGGACATCAGGGCATAATCTTGCGAAAGCGAACGACTTTCCTGGTTCACCCTCTCTATCTCGGCGGGAGGAAATAGCTCTCGTTCCTCCAGGATAGGGGCATGGCGCAGATCCCGTAAACCTTTGACACTAGACCAGCAGTGCTGGAGAAAGGCATCTCGACGTAGGTAGACCATTGACGTCATCAAAAAAGTGGAAAGTTTGACCACGTCTCGGGTAGCTAAGGCCAGGCATTCCATCAGTTTAGCAGACACGGGATCACTAAGGCGAAGTTCTTCCCAACGCGACTTTAGTGCTTTAAGTGCATGATCTTGAAATGACATAATGTTCAGGATGTGGCGAGAAGATGCCTCGATGGTCTTGGCGTCTTTCTCCACTAACGGAATGTCTGAGTCACTACGCACTGTGGGCATCCAGACTGTACGCTTCACGGGCTGTTCCAGTGCCTCTAGGGGAATTTTTTCATCCGCTGACCGATATGGGCCTGGTCGTACTAGGCAATGTTTAGATAAGTGGAAACGCAACAGTGTGCGACCCTCACCGGCGTCCATCTTCTTGAACTCTTTCGCGCGGACCGTGACAGCATGAGCAATGCCCTCGCTGGTGGCTAGTGCGATAAAAGAGTCCTGTTGTGGTGGAGCGGCCTGAGATGTCATACGAATGGGCGAATCCTCCTTATCTAAATTTGGGGAGCCACAGGAGACCTCTGCTAAGCGGGCTATCTCTTGAATGGCATCCCTGAACGGCACGTCTTCTGGTGCAATCGTAGAAGCAGAACTCGAGGGGGCCGCGTCCTCGACCGATGGGGCAAGGTCTGTTGGAGAGGGAGTACGGATGGGCCGTCTGCCCGCTGCCGCTGGATCTCTCCAAAGTCGATGCCCTTGGCCGGGAGAACGCACCTGCTCCACTGCCCGTAACGGTAAATGACAACGGGAATGTACTGACGTACCCTCGGATTCTTCTTCCCCGTCTTCCACCTCCGACTCCTGTTCATCAGATGCTGCTTCTGGGAGTTGGGATTGTGGAAAATGTGACATGTGGGGTTCCCCTACTGGGGTGTAAATTTCTTTCTCCCTGTTGCTTGGGACTGCTGCTAGGGGAGAATTTTCCATCGGCCCGATTTCCTCGTCATCTTTCAGCAATGCAGAGACTTGGCCCAAAAGGGGCACGCCCACGGAATCCTCCTCGCTGATGGTGACCGTTTCGGGAATATCCACGTTAGAGTCCAGCGGGAGGTGAGGTACAGGCGAGCCCGACATCGCTGCCACTGACTGAATCTCCAGAGGAGGACGAGAGACCGTAGCTCATGGTTTAGGCTTTTGTCTTTGGCTAAGCAGACTCTCCTGCTTCTGAACTTGATTCTGTAAATCCAAAAGTTGCTTTTGCAGTTGCGATTGCATAGACAAGAACGCTGAAAATTCACTCGGGAGACGCTGTAGGTGAGGAGGGGGGATAAGTCCTCTCGCGGGGGAATGCCTAACTGGCCTGTAACCGCCGAAAGCACTGTTCCCGTATCCTTATGCGTTAAAGTCACTTGTTCCTCAGACGGGGACTTAAACGCCCCTCCTGGACTGCCACTGGGTTTCACTCTAGGAGGTGAGGCCCATGCCTCGCGGAGACGATCCCGTTCTTGCCCTTCCGGAATGTCCAATTCTGCTACAGTCTCAGAAAATGCACGTCCTTTACTCTTGGATTTTTTATGTCTCTTAACTGGCGTAGCGGATTCCGATTCTGCACCCGTGTCTACGTGTACGGGGGTGGAGACCTGGCCCAGAATAACGGAGCTAGCCTTTTTCATGGTATCCTGAATAAATTCACGAGTAACAAACGAAGCTGACGAAAGGAATTTGCGCTTATCCCTCCTGCGCTCGTTCTTGGTCCTATTCCGTAATAGGACTTTCCAATCCTCTGGAGTGAGATCTAGGCACTCGCCGCACGGGCTGTCTGGCTCGCACAGAGGTATTCCACTATTCCGTCTGCAGCGGTCGCAGATGGAGTGGGGGTTACACGCAGTTGGCGGATGGATACACTGAGGCAGTAACGGTGGAGAATGTAGACTGGCCTCTGTCATATCTGAAATGCAAGCAGAGAAAAACAACGGTGAGAATATGTAGTATAAAACAACGCACAATACTACATTTCTCAGTGCTTTGCTTCAACTGCAAGCTTTAACCCTCCAAGCTGTGTTTACAATTGCTTAAACACCGCAATAACTCGCTGGGTCTAAGGAAAAGACGAAAAGAGATGCTTCCCGGAACGGTAGCGTTCCCGGGCCGTAACGGGCTGGACCGTAATGGTACTACCCGTGTCGGATATGGATCTCTCTTGCCTCAGATGCACCTGAGACCATCGGACCGTAACGGGTTTGTGAATCCCGTTGGACCAGAATGGTCTTCTCGCACCCGTGACCGTATGACCACAATGGGAAAACGGTCCTGGCAAAGAAAATGACCCTCAGACGTCACAGAAAACGTCTCTTTTCGTCGGAGAACGCTGTCAGACTTGCAGAACCTGCTCTACGAAGACTGAGAAGCGACCCATGGAGTAAAGCTTAAGCAAAACTGGCCATACCCGCGATGACACAGCTGGCTGATAAAGCTTGGAGTCTGATCAGTTCCAGCAGCCTGAAAAGATCCTACTCCTAGACGAACTGAGGTGGAACTGGTAAGTTCCTCGATCTGAAAGAAAGTGGAGAAAGAGGCGCACTTCTCGGGACTAGGAAGTGTCTCCGTGATCGCGCAAACTCAACCTAATCAGACCGAAGAGTAAGATGTCGAATTAACACACTTCGGCTCCATAAATTTATCCCAACGCACAAAAATAGATAAAATAATCCATTAGGCAGTGAATTAAGTAAAAATGAAGCATTTCGCACCTTAAACCAGTTCCCTTGCTGCAAAAAAAAACCGGCAGCACACAGAATGGCGTGTTGTACAGACGCCACGCAAAAAGGGAATGTCGTTTATACGAGACTAGCAGACGACGTCTCGGGCATTCTGATTGGCCAAAGGATGGATGGAAGGGTTAGAGTATCTTGAACAGTACCTCAAAAAGTTCTTTTTTATATTGCGTGGTAAATATTACTGGAAGGGAACCCATTAAAAGTGGAGATAAGCGAATTCAAAGCTTTTGCGAAGTAAAAAATGACTTTCACGCACAAATGTCACATGACGCATCCAGTCTGTTCATATTTTCCTTTTTTTCTGTCTTTTTTAAAGACACTTTATAATTAGCATCCGTGTATTGATTTCTTACGCACTTGATTCAGCCAAAAAAACATCTATCTTCGCAGTCGTCCTATAGGATCTTTAGAGTTAGAACACCAAGGACACTGAGTGAAACCTCCAAAATAGGATCACCCAAGAGATTACGCCAAACTGGTCATTTACTTCCAGGTCGTCCTATTTCTCAGGTTCCTATTTTTTTTAGTTCTGTTAAAAGTGGTCCTTTTTCTCCATGTACTCCCTTTGTGCTGTGGTCCGACCCCGAGGTTCTGCTGTACGTACTCTAAGCACTTCAGAGGTGTGTTTCGGGTTGTTGATCACACTGGCCTTCTTGCCCCTGAGTTCACAACACCCTTACGTGGAATTTGTTGCTTATTTGTTGTATTTGCAGCTATAATAATAGCTTCTGTTCCTGGACCTTGTTGCATCATCAATCACTCCAGGCTTCTTTTCTCAATGTAAACTACTGAAGCAGTTAACATTACTACATGTAATAGACACTCAGTTAATAATGTTAAGATTTATCAATTTCGATAATTTTAATCTTTACTTTAAGATGTCTCGTTTTGCTGTCAGTCCTGCGAAATCCCCACCCCCTCCTCCCCACCCCCTCCTCCCCATCAGCTCCTGCTTGACAGAGGTTGTTCACATTTACGTATGAAGGACGTTTGTTTTTGTTTGTTTTCTGTTCTCTTCGTTTATTTAATTACGACATATGTTTTTCCCACTTATTTATATAAGTACCGCATCAATTAACCTGGAAAAGGAGAGATCTGATCTTATAGAGAAGGGTTCAATTTGACATGACATGTCATTCTTTTAAAAAACATTCTTTTTACCAGGTCTTGGTCAAAATATCATTTGCGTGTAGTCTGAGAGAAAAAAGTTCAGGGAATGATATTTTCAAGTTCAGTATATTCGTAAAAGCAATTATAAATACACGAGCAAATGGTTAAATTGCCACTTCACATAAAGCTAAAGCCCAAAGTTAAAGCTTTTAACCAATCAAATGGTAGGAAATTGTCACGTGACGTAAGCTCAGGCGGGGAAGCGTCCTGTGTGCGTAAATGTCAGGTCAACGAAACACGACGTGACATTCAAAAATTGTACGAACGATGCATATTTCAGTAATGGGTAGGATTTTATTACAGTCAACTCCCGTTCTACCGCCATGGTTCGTTCTAGAAGAACTGCGGTGTTAAAACGAAAAGGCGTTGCAATGAAAACAAAAAACACGATTTTAGGAATCTTATGAGCTTTATTGTCACCAGTATTGTGAAGCACTATACACTTAACATTCTATTCTTGCAAGCAGAAATTACAGATCGGTTCTCAATCCAAAGTTTTGCAACTGCTTGTGCTAAAATTCACCCAAAATACAACGTGTTCACATTTTCACCAACGAAACAGTCACTGAAGTAGAATTCTACTTTTTTTCGTGAAAAAAAATCAAGGACAGACTATTGTTTAGAAGCCTGTACAGACATTTCTCAATAATTAATATGCTCTAATTTTAAACACGCGTTATGTCATCAACAGATGCTTTTTGTGTTGACGCCAAATCACGTAAGACGCTTTGAAATTCAATGTGTTTTTTTTTTCGTTTCGAAAGCATTCGGTGACTTATTTCGAAATCTTTTCTGATATTTTAACTATCCCTAATACAAATAACTGTTTGAGCAGCGCACCGGAATGCTGCCACACTTAACTTTGACGAACTGATGCGTACAAAGCTGTAGAGTGCGTCGGTGGCTGAATTCTTGAAATACAAAGGGCAGACTATTGGTTTTGAAAAGTGCTGACAAAAAAATGATATTGTCGTCTAAAACCCACAACTGCCACAAGATCTGATTAACTGAAAACAACTTTTCCTTTATCAACGATCCACCCAATAAAGGATGACTGCGAATTAAGTGAGCACTTTTAATGGGCAATGACATCCATTATTTGCATTGTTTAACTTCAATGTTGTTCAATGAAATCAATGAGACATAATATACAAACATAAGAGCTTGAAATTTTGGAACCTTTACAAACAACAAAAACACAGAAGCACAATTGAAGGGGCCCATGTATAAACCTGATAACTGGACTTATCAGCAGTGGAGAAAAACGCGTTTTAAGTTTGAAGTTATAGTAACAAACATGAGTTTTCCCACCGCATTTTCCTTAAAAATGCCCACTTCTAATTTTGAGTTTTGATGGGTAAGACTTATATATGTGATAAAATAGAGGCCAAGTGCATTTTCCTGATAAGTGGAGTTATCAAGTTTATGCATGGACCTCTTCAATTGTTTTCGCAAGCAATCCGCAGACATTCCTCAAATTTCTTCATTCACCGAATAAAGAAACAGCGTCGACAATTAAGTAACGGTGGTCGCCCTATTGTCTAGCGAATACGCCGAGTTAAGAGAGCACCTATCACGGAATTCAACATTAACGCATGTTGTTTCTTCAATGCACCCCATGAAAAGGGACGGCGATATTAATTAGGAGTCAGCGTTCAGTGTGACTGATGACAGGAAATCATCCGTAACAGAGTTCAGTGAGCCATGCTGTATTTTGTACCCGGCACAATAGTGCAGTATGTTTTTATGATTATTCCGTGTGTCGTTTGAGACAATCTTATTTGTCCCCCTCACACCCCCTCCCCCCTCCCCACGACAGGATATTTACTGTAGGTTAGCTATTACATATATTCAATACAAAAAAATTGCAAGACAAATATTTTGCTGGCTATAAAAATGCGCAAATAATAAATAGAATATGTAAAGTCTTTCTAAGGGTCATTTTCACACTGACCGGAATGGAGCTGAATTGAGCTTCATATAATAATATATTGATTTGTGTGCCACATTTATACTGACTAAATAGGAAATGAAATGAACGGAACTTTTACTAGTTTTACGACGCAGCTGTACAGGTTTTGAAATTATTGATCTCTGTCAGTAGGGGATAAATGGTATTGTTCACTAACTTTTTTAACAAGGTCAACAATTGTTCAACGTCATGATGATTGACAGGTGACTTAGGGTTATGCCGCTTAGGACAGTCTTAATATGATGCCATGACGCCATAACGTCATTATGACGTCATGATAGCGTCATGATGACGTCATTATAACGTCATGATAATGATGTCATGATGACGTCATTATAACGTCATGATGACGTCATTGACACTTGCGCGCGTTCTATCAATCACCATCTGGTCCAAAACTGTCATTACAGTTCTGGGCCACCCTATGACGTCAGTATGACGTCACTTCCTGACCCAGAACTGACGTCCATGTGACGTCACTGTTTTACTATCCCAATGGGGGGTTTGAAAACAATGACGTCATTGTTTTAGAAACCCCATGGGGGTTCTAAAACAATGACGTTACTGTTTAGAATCCCCATTATATATGTGTTAGAACCCCCATTATGTATGTGCTTGAACCCCCATTATATATGTGCTAGAACCCCCATTATATATGTGTTAGAGCCCCCTTTATATATGTGCTAGAACCCCCATTTATCCCCTTCTTCTGTCTACTATTTCGTATTTAATGAGCGGAAAGGATTTTTGGTCAGCAAAAAATGACTTTTAAGTACAAAAATTCCTGTCCTTGTAGTGTTAGATTTTTGACAAAGTTTATCATATTTTTTAATATTAGCCCTCGTACCTCGTTTCCGTCTTTTGGAAGCTGGATGTGTGCTGGAAAGTAACGTTCATGGCAAATGTGGAAGGAAGTAAATGCTTTTCAAAAAATATTTTTAAAATTTATTCCATCTTTAAACCGTGATAACAGTGGCCTAAAAAAACATATTCTTTAGTAAATTAATCAACCATAAACTAGACCGATTTCCATAATGCAGGGTTCTTCGTAATGGAAGGTATTACTGTGAAAAAAAATAATCTTTTAAAACAATACTGGTGTAGTTACATGTTTTGCATCCGATTCTTGACTGGTGTATCGCTGTACTTTTTTGTGGTTTAAAAAATGTAAAGATCTCACAGACAAGGTATTATTAACTACTTTATATTCTTCAATTTATATGTCGGTTTTGTGCCGGTCCATCACTGCCAAAGCGAAATGTATGGACTTGGGTTGTATATTACAAAGTTAAGCGTTGATGAGTAAATTGTATTCTGAGTAATGTCCCTGGTGGAATGTCTGTGCTGTCAATATGCACACGTTCTTCTCCTGTGAAAGTAGAAATGTGTCAACTACAAATCAAGCGATTTGCAATAAACACAAAACAAATTTGTTTTTCTTTCAAGGTTACCTGCGTCCGTATTTTACAGCAGTTGTTTTTGTAGCTTGTTAGAGCATCAGAGACCATAACATATCTTCCGGCACTATAAATAAATCACGTACTAACCTTGAGTAGGTTTTCAACATGAAAGACTTTCATTGTACTGATTTAGTACAAGTTCATGAGCGATGCATCAGTCACCCCGATTTTAGACAGTTCAGCTTTCAAAATATAATTTTAAAATAACAAAGAATTCTGACCCCAAGAAGGGATAAGTAAAATATATTTTTATAGAAATAGGTCATGTAAGATGTATTTGCACTTTAGTAGTATGAAAACGGGGCTTCTGGCGCACTTTGTGACGTCATACTGTCTGGAAGTGACGTCATCATGTCTGGAAGTGACGTCATAGCGTCTGGACCGGAAGTGTTGTCTGGAGCGGAAGTGACGATAAGCGTTAGGATAGGCGCGGCCATCCATGAGGTTATAATGACGTCATGATGACGTCATACTGTCTGGAGCGAAAGTGTGGAGCGAAAGTGTGGAGCGAAAGTGTGGAGCGAAAGTTGTTTGATAGTGTTGGCCGAGTCAATCATCATGAAGCCAACGCACTCCACCTGTCAATCAGTGTAACCATGGCAACACTAAAAACTGATGACCTCCCCCCCCCCCCGAAATTGAGATTTTTGCATATTTATCCGTTTCAGACGATTCTGAACATTTTTCATTTTTTGGGTCGACCGACCCCCCCCCCCCCCCTCGAAATTGAGATTTTTGCATATTTATCCGTTTCAGACGATTCTGAACATTTTTCATTTTTTCGACCAACCCCCCCCCCCCCGGACATACTATGTACCGCCCCCCCCCGGACATACTATGTACCGACCCCCCCCCCCCCCCGAAATTGAGATTTTTGCCTATTTATCCGTTTCAGACGATTCTGAACATTTTTCATTTTTTCGACCGACCCCCCCCCCCCCCCTCGAAATTGAGATTTTTGCATATTTATCCGTTTCAGACGATTCTGAACATTTTTCATTTTTTCGACCGACCCCCCCCCCCCCCCTCGAAATTGAGATTTTTGCATATTTATCCGTTTCAGACGATTCTGAACATTTTTCATTTTTTCGACCGACCCCCCCCCCCCCCTCGAAATTGAGATTTTTGCATATTTATCCGTTTCAGACGATTCTGAACATTTTTCATTTTTTCGACCGAACCCCCCCCCCCCCCTCGAAATTGAGATTTTGCATATTTATCCGTTTCAGACGATTCTGAACATTTTTCATTTTTTCGACCGACCCCCCCCCCCCCCCCTCGAAATTGTGATTTTTGCATATTTATCCGTTTCAGACGATTCTGAACATTTTTCATTTTTTCGACCGACCCACCCCCCCCCCCCCCCTCTGTAAGTGAGACATTCATATACATAAGTAAAATTCTGCTGAGTCAGCAATTTTTGAACAAAGTTACACACCATATTTTGATTACATGGAAGTAGTATAAAAGCATGAGTGAAACATGTCAACTAGTCAACTAGTAATACATTGTGTGACGAGAAAAGACTTCACAATGTCAGCATTACTTCTTGACAGATGTATGACTATGGACGACGTCTTCAAAGTGAATTATACTAACTATGTGTTTTCAAAGCTTCCTACTTTTGAATGGGATTGGATGCAGCAAGTGAAGAATTTACATCTGCATTGGGAAGCTGTCGGAAAGACTATTCCAAGTGATTTCATCGACTCGTTTCTGCGTGACTGTGAAGATCTACATATACTATCAACTTATAACATTGATTTAACATTTATCATATCAACTTACGACATTGATTCAGCATTTATCAACGCGAATACAATTTGGGCAGAGGAGCTCATGTTAGTTGTAGCTGCAAGAATCATTTTACTTTATGATGATGATGTTCCATTGACGACGAATGTATCAGACCTTGTTCGATTCAACCATGGACGAGTTGAAGTGAATTCAAACGTTTGCAAGTTCTTTGAAAAGGGAGCTGACTCAGCAACCAGTTGGGTATAAAAGGGAGTGAACTCAGCAGAGTGAAGTCATTTCTCAGCAGACAGTTGGAGGGAGTGGATCATCAATACATTGTTGCAGCCATGGAGAACAAGACAAGCAGCTTTAAAATTAGTGCAAACTTAACCATTACTGTGGAGCATGGAGAATATGGGCCATTTCTACGCATCACACGTGGAGAGAGATGGTGTGCTTATTCACCATCTTTGTGGAAGATTGTGTGCCAGAGCTTGAAAAATTTACGAGACATTGGCTTCAAACTATACTTAACGCAAACGAAGTGGCTTGAAGTCATTTCATACTTGGATATGCGTTATGTGAGTTTTGTGCGCACGTCACGGTTTGAAGGGAAAGAATACACACATCACATCAACATGAATGATGGTGAATGGGAGACACTGCTTCAGGAGATGGACAACATCAACTCAGCCCTATCACCATGTGAGGAATGTCATGACAAGAAAACGATCATCAAGCTGCAAAAGGATGGTCGGATGAAGGTGTCAAAGCTATCCAAGAAAAGGCTGACTGAAGTTCAGTTGGAGAACATGAACGTACAAAATCAACTTGGACTTACCTGCGACTATTGTGGTGCTTGTGGATATGTGGAAGATTATCATTGCCACTGCCACAAGTATAATTGCAAGTTGTGTGAACCAAACAACTTCTGCGGCAAGTGTGGAGTACTTAAAGTCAGTGAAGCAAAGTAAAAAGCTCACAAGACACACTGAATCAAGATGGATGCATGTTTTAAAAATGCTTATATTGACTTGATGATTGCTAAACTTGCTTGCTGTGGCACTCCAGACTATCAACTTTATCATTTGGATGCTTTTTGGGATGTTGTACATCATAGTCTTGATGTGATTGAACTACATTCAAGATTTCTTGGAGAATGTCATAAAATTGGAATAGAAGAAGATCCTGACTTTGACTTTGATTCTGCACTTTATTCTGCTCGTACTGATGTTGAAGTATATTTCACCGTAGTGGATCATTTGAGAGATTGTTGTAAAGAAGAAGAGGAAACCGAGCAGCTTTATCAGGTAAGAGAACCTTTTAAAACATCTTTGTAACAACATAGTGAATTGATAACAATGTTTTTCTTACTAGCAAATTTAGTTTTATGTGAGTGGTTTCAACGTAAACAAAGAAGGAACATGATAGAAGAGGCAGCAACTATATTGAAATATATTTTATTACAGGAAGAAACCGACATGTCAGAATAAAACAACAGAAACAAAGTCAACATGGAGAATCTTGTGCTATTCAGCGGTCATAAGGACGTTCTTTCAAACATGTTTCCAACACGACTTGAAAAGTATGGACATGTGTTCAACTCAAGTGAAGCTTTGTATCAATATGAGAAAGCAGTGTTTCATCACCGTCAAGATATTGCTTCAGCCATTGTGTCATCCAGAAATGGATATGAAGCAAAACGTATTGCTAAAGGGATAAAGCCATGTCCGTTATGGCATACAGTAAAGAGAAGTAAAATGCAAGATGTTTTACAAGTCAAATGGAATCAGTGTGTATTGTTTCGCAACAAGTTGAAAGAATGTAAAGACAAAACTTTAGTTGAAGCAACGTATGATCATTGGTGGGGAGCTGGTGTGAAACAAGTGTCATCTGGATATCCTGGTCAGAATATTATGGGAAAGTTGTTAGAACTGTTGTGTGAGACTTGATGTGCAGACGTGTGAACATGGAGAAGTGTGTTAAGTGAACAGCAACTGGAAAAAACTTGCTGAACTTGACAGACTTGCATTGCCGGAGCAGCATAACCTGACAGACTTGTGCTACATTGCCGGAGCAGCATAACTTGCTAAACCTGACAGACTTGTGCTGCATTGATTCAAGACTCACAAGACTGCATAATGGCGGATATGACACTGAGACAATATATTGTGCAAAAAGCTTATTGTGAAGAAATGTTATCCGCTGTAAAAAAGTTTGCTTATTTAGTCTGTCCTGCTTGCCAACTTGAAGAGTGTTCAGAACATACTTGTCATACTGCATGTGTTTATACATATTGGAATGAAGCTAAATATTACATTCATTTAGATAAAGTGTTAGATAATGCAAATCAACGTTGTGAGAAATATGGTGTAGATGCTATTACATTGGATGAACTCAGTCATTGGTTAGTGTTCATTGAAGACCAATGGTCTCCAGTGATTCATACCATTGTATCTATACTTGATCTGTAAATATATGTTAGTTATAAATACATGTTAGTTATAAATACATGTTAGTTAAGTTACTATATTAGTTAAGTGATGTTGGTTGAGTTATAAAATAAAAGCTGTTCTGTTGAGAAGGTGGTTTTCATTCGGTGTGACCATGTCGACGTGGAAAGACTACTTGACCAATATTTACTTCAAACCTGGACAGCCTGGAGCATTTGCTGGTCCTTACAAACTGTATCACATCTTACGAAAACATAATCAACCAGTCACACATTCACAAGTGAAGAAATGGCTACAGGATCAAGATGCTTTCAGTTTACTCCAACCTGTCAAATACAGGTTCAAAAGACAACGTGTCATTACACGTGGCATTGATGATATGTGGGATATTGATTTGGCTGATATGGGAAACATAGCTCCCTATAATGATGACATACGCTTTTTACTCATTGTCATTGATGTGTTTTCCAAATATGTCTGGGTACAGCCAATACCTAATAAATCACATACCAGCGTCATACAAGCTTTCCAAAAGATTTTTCATGACACACGACGAAGACCGCGAACTCTAAGGTCTGATAAAGGAACAGAATTTAAAAACAGATGGGTTAAAGCATTTTTGAAGAAAGAAGGCATTCATGCTTATACCACAAAGAATGAAACCAAAGCCAACTTTGCTGAAAGAGTCATTCGTACTCTGAAGGGAATGATGTATCGGTATTTTCTACATAATCAAACTTACCGTTACTTAGACATTCTTCCAGACTTGGTGTACAATTACAACCATAGACCTCATGGTTCTCTTCCTAATAAATATGCTCCAGCCGAGATTCGTAAAGACAACGAATCAAAAGTGTGGAAGTATATGTATGTTGACAAACTGAAATTGAAACCGAAGAAGAAGAAGAAGTATAAATTTAACATTGGCGATCATGTTCGCATTTCCCACATTAAATATGTGTTTCAACGCGATTATCACATCAAATGGACGCAAGAAGTCTTCATTGTCACACATCGTTGTAAGAAGCAAGGAATACATTTGTATCGTGTGAAAGACTTTTTAGACGAAGATATTGATGGCCATTTCTATGAAGAAGAACTGCAGAAAGTGACCAAAGATATTGAATCTGTGTACAGAATTGAAAAAGTCTTGAAAACACGTAAAAGACGAGGAGGAGGTGTGAAAGAATTATTTGTCAAGTGGTTAGGTTGGCCAAACAAGTTTAACAGTTGGGTGAAAGAAACAGACATTCAACAATGAAGCATCCATTTACATGTTTGGTCTCTGGACCTACAGGCAGTGGCAAAACGTCTCTGGTGAAGGAAATTCTAGAACAAAAGTTAATTCAACCCTCTCCGAAAAACATTTTATGGCTCTATGCAGCAGATCAGCCTTTGTACAAGGGAATGAAAGGCGTGGAATTTTACCAAGGCATTCCAGATGACATTGAAGAGCGTTTTAACCCGAAGAAACCAAACTTACTTATCATTGATGACTTAATGACCAAATGTCATAGTGATGAGCGTATGACACGTCTCTTTAGTGTTAGCAGCAGTCATCAAAATCTAAGCATTATTTTTATTGTGCATAATTTATTCCATCATGGGAAAGAGATGCGAAATATTAGTTTGAATACACATTATATCATTCTGTTTAAAAATCCGAGAGACAGTCAACAAATTAGTACATTGGCGCGGCAAATGTATCCTGGAAGATCTCAATTTCTCATAGAAGCCTATCAAGATGCTACTAGCAAACCTCATGGTTATTTATTCATTGATTTAAAACCAAAGACAAATGATCAACTACGTATTCGTACAGGCATTTTACCAAAAGATACACATTATGTCTATATTGATAAAGCAGTGTATGAACAAGAACCAACTCATTTGACCATTCGCAGTCAAGATGTCTAAACGTATTCGAGCGAACCAGCCGTTTCTTCATTTGCTTGCACGCAGTGGGCCTAAACGACGTAAATCCTTGCTACAGCAAGCTACAAAGGAGGAATTAACAAGCTTGTTTGAAATTTGTTTGAATATATTGCAAGGACATTTACCCTTAAGCTCAAAACGGTTTAAGGAATTTAAACGTGAACGTCATACGCTTCGTACTCTAGCAGATAAGAAGATATCCCTTCGACGAAAAAAGAAGTTGATTAATCAGAAAGGAGGATTCATTGGAGTTATTGCTAGATTGGCATTGCCCTTGTTAGCCAAACTACTGTTAAAATGAAACATACGATGAAAATGGTCCTCATTCCTGAATATGAATATAAAATGTTGCTAGAAAAGAAAAATGATATCAAAACGAAAGTGAATAAACTTTTACGTGGGAAACGAACACGTGAAAAGGCTATAGAAATGTCTCAACTTCTTGGTCGTCATTTACGAACAAGTCAGTCTAGGCAGCAAAAGCCCTCATCATCATCATCACCACCTGAAAAGCCAGAAAAATTATTTTTAAGTCATTTTCAACCTATCTATCATGGAAAAGTAACACAACTTTTAGCCGAACTGAAGAAACATGGTGTTAAATGGACAGAGAAGAATGAACTTGTGTTGAAAACGGGCGATATTATCGCAAATTCCAACATGGTTGATTTGATGAAAGAAGCATTGGTGGCGACAAGAAGAAAAGAACGAGCCATACCATATGGCTGGCATCCATTTATCCAGGAAATTGTTGATGCGAATATTCCAAAAACAATGTTTAGTAAAAAGACCACTCGTGACGACATTACAACAGAAATGAAACAACGTCAACAAAGACAGTTTCCTGAAGGATGGGAAAATTTTTAACATGGCTGAAAGAGCTATGTTGTTGTTGCCAAGAAGAGAAACCAACTATTCCTGTAAAAATAAGATGTACAAGCGCGTGTTGTGAAGGAGAAATAAAAGACCATGTGAATGAGGATGAGATTTGGCATACTTGGTTGAATGGCGCGCGCTATCGTGAAGTATATAGACAACGTCAACGCACCTATACCATTTAGTTCCCATCATGGAGTCGACAAGCTTTTACATCACTTTGCCTAGCAATGCGAGTATGACCTATTATCCCAACAACAAGGCTTCGAATTATCAAATTCGTATGCCTCGAACCATTTATCTGAATGGAAAATATGAAGTGGCTTTAGCTGAAATTCAATATCCACATACATGGACAACGATGAGACAGGGCATGGACTACTCTATTCAGTATCGACAAGAACTATTCGATGATCCTATTCTTAGCACTCTCGATATTCCTTATGGGTACTATAAAACCATACAAGAACTATGTGAGGCAGTCAATGAAGAAGCGACTAATGCTCTGAAACTTACAGAAGCTATTCGAATAAAGTATGATAAGATTAGACGACGTGTGTTTCTATTTCTCGATTATGGTTATGAAGTGTCCTTTTCCGCTGGATTAGCTGAGATTTTAGGATTTATCCCAGATCAATGGTATACTGAAACATGTACAGCTGACCATAAAGCGGATGTGAAACAGGGGTTTTATACACTGTATGTGTATTGTAGCATTTGTGAACCACAAGTTGTTGGTGATTATTATGTTCCGTTACTACGTTCTGTTGGCATACAAGGCCATGATGGAGATATTATCATGAAAACGTACGGCGAACCGCATTATGTTCCTGTAAACACATCCAAATTTGACATGATAGAAATGAATATTAAGGACGACACAGGCCATAATGTTCCATTTCAAACTGGAAAGGTGATCTGTAAACTTCATTTTCGACCAAAAGCAATATGAAAGCTTATACACACGATCCGTCTGCATATCGCAACCATTTTCTTCGTCAAGTGGGCGGGGAATTACCAGGATTCAAAGGAGCGCGAATCCAATATGGCGATGGTATTGGTTCCATACTGGGATCATTGGCTCGCAAAGCTATTCCACTACTTAAGGCTGGGGCTAAGATCGTTGCGCCACATCTTAAGAAGGCTGCAAAGAATGTCGCGAAAGATGTGACGGGTCGAGTAGCAGAACGTGTGTTTGGTGAACAAAAGCGTATGCAACCGACGAAACGTGCCAGAAGACGAAAAACAGCCAGACGGATAACATCAAAATATCGCAAAGATATTTTTTAAAGAAAAAAAAATGTCTCTCATTCATAATCATTCGTGTGAATGTAGTCTTTCTCCATTGGAATGGTTTCACGTACCACCAACGCAAACTGCTGTAGAGAAAAGTTATAATGTTGACTATCAACCACTTACAAGCATTAGAGAAGGCGCTCCAATAGAATTCTACATTCCTGCGAGTACAGAAGAATATCTGGATTTAAAGAACAGCAAACTTCATATTGTATGTCGCATTCTAAAGGCTGATGGAACAGTGTGTGGCGCAGATGATAATGTCTCTTGCATCAATGATGTGTTTAATGGGTTATGGTCTAATATTGAATTGTTTCTGAATGATCGTTTGGTTTCGCATAGCAACAATACTCATGGTTATACCAGCATTATCTCTCATCTCATCCATGATTCGGAAGAAAGTCTGCATTCTGAGCGCTCTATGCGTCTCATGTACAAGGATACTGCTGGGTCAATGAATAGTCATGAGGTGAAAAGACCTAATCATGAACAATATGTATCCGGGTTTCATGTCAATGCCGACGGTGGTGACTTGGCTGAGCAAGGCAATAATGGCTTACATCATCGTTATTTGCATACTCGTCTTAGCCGTGATGTTATGCTCGCAGGTGGTTTAAGGATAGATTTGTTTGAGCAGGATCGTTATCTTCCGAATGGCATCAGTTTGAAATTGCGTTTCCATAGACAAAAAGATGACTATGTATTGATGGCTGTAAATAATACCTATAAGGTAGAAGTGAAAGAGGCATTTTTAACCATTCGCAAAGTGAGGGTGAGTCCAGGTATTCAGTTAGGACATGCAGATGCATTGATGAAAAGTCCTGCCAAGATCATCATCACTAGAAAAGAATGTAAAGTCTTGGCCATTCCAGCAGGCTTTCAGTCTTTTGTGAAAGATAACATCTTTTTGGGTCAATTACCAAATCGTATTGTCATTGGTCTGGTTCATAATGAAGCTTTTGGTGGATCAGTATTGAGGAATCCATACAATTTTGATCATTTTAATCTGGACTATATGCAACTGTACACGGATGGTGAACCAGTTCTATCCAAACCTCTCAAGCTTGACATTACACAGAACAAATACCTGAACGCTTTTGAAACGCTTTACAAATCGTTTGATCGGTTGAATGGTGAGAAAAGTTCCATTATAAAACGGGAAGATTGGCCTAGAGGTTATGCTTTATTTTCGTTTGACTTAACACCGGATTATGATGGTGATGATCATTTCCCCCTGATCAAGCATGGGAATTTGCGGCTAGAAATGAACTTTGCTAGGGCTTTGCAACCTACAATCAATGTCATTGTCTATGCTGAATTTGACAACATTATTGAGATCAGTGCCAATCGCAGCATCCAATTCGACTACCAGTCATGAACACGAAGCAGATTGATGCCATATTGAGTCATGATGTCATGACCAAAGACTTGTTTCAAGGCGTGTTTGCCATGGACCAGTTACCGTCTTCACAACGCGGCGCCTATGTGATCAACACAGACGATCAAGATGAACCAGGAGAACATTGGGTGGCAGTGTATTATGATAAAGACCCTGTGGAATATTTTGACTCTTATGGACTGTTCCCTCTCGATGATCGTTTAGACATGTTTTTAAGAAATGACTATATGTATAATTCTATATCATTACAAACGCCAATATCATCGTCATGTGGTTTTTATTGTGTATATTATATATTACATAGAGCTCGAGGCCAGAGTATGTTTGATATTGTGAATATATTAAAAAGAAAGGATGGTGATTTTATTGTAAAGGATTTTGTATATAGACATTATAAACCATTGTTTTATTAATGTTGTTGTTATATTAGTTAAGTTGTAGTTAAGTTGTTGTTATATTAGTTAAGTTGTTGTTGTTGTTGTTGTTATATTAGTTAAGTTGTTGTTGTTAAATAAAACAAACCAAGTTTTCAAACAACTGTCTTGTTTATTGTGTTCTATTTACAAAGTTTACAAACACTATTTACAAACTCTTAACTACAAACGCTATTTACACTATTTACAAATTCTTAACTACAAATTCTATTTACACTATTTACAAACTCTTAACTACAAAGTCTATTTACACTATTTACAAACTTTTATTTACAAAGTCTATTTACACTATTTACAAATTCTTAACTACAAAGTCTATTTACACTATTTACAAAGTCTATTTACAATCACATTCATTTTTCAATACATTCATCAATGCATGCCATTCATTAGAATCTAAATTGATATAGTTATCATAGACATTACATCCGTGTTTGTAAATGCTATGAAAGCTCACATAACGCACATCACCAAACTTTATCACTTTCACAGTTACATGTTCAGACAGTTTCAGTTCATATCCTTCTTCATTTATGTCTATCACGCGCATAGGTTGTGGCAGCTCAATGGATTTGGTACCCCGCATAAGTTGTATTCCATGCTCTTTGAATTCAAGCGTCAGGTTCTTTCCAATCCAATGCTTGCAACAGCGCGTTCCATTCCACGGTGCTGAGGGTGATGATGTCGCAGTCTTCTGTAAGCTCGTCATATTGGCGAAATTGTACAAACACGTCTAGACCGTTCTCAGTCACACGCACTTCTAATTCATTTGAGACTACTAGGAGAAAGCCAGGTATTCTCAACTTGTCTAGATGATCCTTCAACACGGATTGGTCATCAAGCGATAGGACGAGATACTGTCCAAAATGTCGTAGCACAATATCATCACATAAGTTTCTCATGTATGAGAATCCATATGTTATGGGTTCATAATCCAACACATAGTCGTCTTCCATCTTTCTTATACTCGGATGATGTCGAACAGCGGATGTTGTATCGCTTCTAGGAATCGTAAGATTGCGCGCCAGTTCTTGATATCAAAGAGGATCAAATCTGTATATGGTGTATCTGGCACAACTCCCTTATAATCCTTTGGATAATCCTGTAAAAGATTTCTACAGAATGTCACACGTATGTTAGAATCATATTCAGCTACCGTCACTTCCACTTTATTTTCAAGTCTACGTTTAAACCCAGGTTCAAGTGGTATGTTTTTAAAGTCTTTCCACACTTCAGGTTTAAACCGATGATAACTTGTCTTAGAATCTAGTATCACTTCATTCCTCTCATTGACAGTAAGGTAAACACCACCGTTCAGCCTGAGTGCATTCATGATTGTTACCTTGTTATGACTTGTCGTCTTGTCTGCGAAGCCTTTTATCCACTTCTTTCACCTGCTTCTTCAGCATTTTCCATTCAGGTATTGTCAGCAAAATTCCCTTTTTCGTTGGACGGTTTTTTCCAGTCCCCTCATCTCTGAGGTATTTGCGAATGTTCACCACACCTTCATTACTTTGTTTCATAATCTTGATATACTTTCCATTGCCTAGAGAAAGCATTCCATCCCACGACTGTGGTGTTCGTGCCGTCGCCGTCGCCGTCTCCACTTTTAATTTCTTAATGGTAGTATCAGGATGTTTCACTTTCATGTCTTTCACCGTATCTGCTAGAGTATCCATATCCGTTGGTGCAGATCTTTTCATGTTGACGCTTCAGTGTTCACACCTCAACTGACTCTAAAGTTGAAGTGTCTCCCCCTTATATACTGTAATGCCCATGCGCCAAAGTGGAATAGCCATCACTCATCACATATCGCTTATCATCAAAGGGAGAGAGAGCCACTTTCCTCAACTTCTCCGAGAAAATCTGGTGGTCATGACTTCGAATGATGTGCCCTGTAGTCATCGTTTGCGTTTGGTTGAACAAACTGTCTCTATACTGCTGATGTTTCATCCGTCTTTGACACGCGCGAGTGATGCCTTTAGCCGTACGTTTTTCTTTCCCACCATATATCATACTATACATTTTCGGCCGAAGTCCAACAAACTCTTCAATGGGAATGCCCGCCGTCTCATCTTTCATTTTCCCAAGCACTTTCTTGTTCACGTTGGAATGCAGGAAATGATCTGGGGGATAGTCACTTGTGTCGAACAAGTCGGCATCTTCCTGCATGTCTTTGTAGATATCGTCCGTTTCTATGTCATAACATAGACTGTCGGTGTCGCTGAACAAGAGTTTGGCGTCGGGATACTTGGTCATGATGTAGTTGTAATGAAAGTGGAACATGAGCACTTTGCTGAGGTCGAGAATGGTGAACCCAACTTGAATGGGTTTATCCAGAAGCAGATCCACTTTGCGTAAATGTACCGCGGTCAAATCTTCGTTGAAAATTCTAAATTTGTGGAAGGAAGGTTTGGCCACAAGTTTCTTGAACCACTTTTCCTGGTGAACAAGTTCCACATTGATGCGTTTTCTTACAGTTTCCATGGTTTTGCCAAACACCGAGTTGTTCATCAATTTGAAGAAGTCTTTCTCAAACGGGTTCTTAGCCAACTTTCTCTTTTCTGTGTTCAAGGAGATGTATTTTGCCAACCATTTGCTCTGTGCAAACATGATGGCACGATGCACCTTCGTGACTTTCAATCCCAGTGAGACATATTGCTGTAAATTTCTATAATGAAGCACATATTTCTTCTTGTCACACAAGTTGGGAATGAGCTTTTCACTAGGCTTGCTTTTCATGTCTAGATCTTTCCGTAGCTTCTGACTATGTTTTGACAATTCTCCCACTTTCACACATTTCCGTTCTGGAGCCACTGGGTAGTGATTATGATGATCATGAATTGAATATGGGTATTCCAAATCCACTTCTAAAATGTATCCAATCTCGTCATCTTCATCCACATCCATAAAGTCAATGGATTCTGGCTCGCTCACCCACATAAATCCACTTTCCGGCATGCTTTGCGACATAGCCCAGCCATACAAGTTGTTTGCATCCAGGTACGTCAAGTAGTTGGTTGGTTTCGTGGGATCGTAATCTGCTACGTAGGGGTTATTTGCTTTCGCATACTTGTGTGTGATGACAGATATTCCTCCACGTAGACCTTGTTCAACCATTTGGTACATGTCAATGTCGTTAATCAATTCCAATTTCACCTTTGTCGCTTTCAACATGGCATCCCACGACAGTCCTGGCGCTGTATAGTAGTGAGCAGGATCTAATTCATACGTGTTGAGACATACGTGACGAAAGTTTTCAAACACGTCAGCCAGCAGCAACACATCTGATTTCAGGTACAAGTCATGGTATTCACCAAATGTAGTACAGTGGAATGTCTCCCACACCTTCTGCGCATGCGCATAATCCTCATCGCTAATGTCTTCTTCACTGAGTAGACTGTAAAACTTGTCTTTGGACGGCAGTTGTGTTTCAGCAAACTTGGATGGCTCATCCACGTAATCATAAGGGTACACTCCCTTTCTCAACAGTAAATCTTGTTGGTCACTATCGTGAATGTGTGACGTCATGTTATAAAAATTGTCTTTCCCTTCTGCTGCCAGGTTGGATACCAGCTTCTGTAGAGAAGTACTCATGAACTGAAAGCTGTCTGTAAATTTCAGATTGCTCATGGTGAATGCAATATATTTCTCAACGGTGTTGGGAATGACTGTAATGGTTTCGTTTTTGAACTTTCCAATTTCTTCCATGATCAAATGGCTGTCATAGCCTCGTAAATTGTGGAAAAACACAGGAATGATGAAAGAATCTTCAACATCCTGCTTATCCTTTCGAAATCGAAATTGTAAATTGCATTCATTATGTGAAGCTCCGCGGTATTTGCCATTGATATGATCATGATCTCTCACACGATCTGCTCCTAGAGGCTCATGACAAATGTAGCAATCTGTGGCGTTCTTATAATGCTCTTCATCTTCACAAGTCATGACCATTTTCTTTTTCTGCTGTAGACCATGCACAATACGATCACGTTCATATACCATATGGTCTAAAAAGACTTTCACGGCATTATCGCCTCGATACAGGACTGGAGCACGTGTCTCATACTGGCTGACAACCACGTAGGCAAAGCTGTTTGGACGATGATGTTGATACTTGTCTCCTTCATGCTTTTTCGTGAAACATTCAAAGTCTGCATAAATGACAAACGGCGCTCGCTGTTGTTTGGCTACATTCTTGAACTTGATGAAGGGTTCCTTGGGAAATGATAAACGTTGTGCGCCATGCTTGCCACACACTTCACGATGCTTGTCTAACAGATCTTGTCGCATAAACCCATGAAGACAGTTGAAACAATAAAATGCTGTAGCCTTATGCTTTGATCGATAAGCCATCAGTCTGCTGAAATTCTTGATGAGGCAGTAATGTCTTGTCTTGTCATTGCTAATCAAAAGCAAATTGATTTCTCTGGCGCTGTTGGCGCTGGTGTTTCGACTGAGTTGTATGGGAACAACGACATCATGTTCATATCCAAACACGTTAATGGACACATCATTCTCCTTTTCAAACTTTGGAATGTCTGTAATCGGTGTGGGAAATGTCATGCCTTCCACCTTCAATTCGTTCTCAAATGCTTTGTATTGATTCACACGGTATGGGCTGTTTGTTGAAGGGTGAAGGTGAGCCAATACAGACCATAAGAAACATTTGTTGTCTTTATTCTGAATGTTTAACACACTTTTTGTACTCTTTACTTTCTTCGGTAGTGGGATAAAACTGCTCGCTTCCAGTGGCGCTGACGTAGCTGTATGCACTTCAATGAATAATATGTTATCCAACACCCAGCCAGAGCCTTGTCGCTCATGTTCATCAAACCTGGTAAACAATTCTTTATAGGCTTCTGGTAAGTCCTTCTCAATATCTGCTGGGTTGTATGCTGTATATGTTGGACTGCTGATAAATGAATTATCCACTTGTTCTACCATAACACCTTCAACATTCGCTGTCAGTTTCTTGAAACGTGCATGAACGACAATGTACCATTTCATGCCACGGTTTAACGTCTCTAGCAAATGTGCTTTGATGCGGTTCTCTTGTTGGCGCATTTCAAGCAGTAAATCCGATCCATCCTCAGACTCAAATCGTCTTTCCTGCGCGTTTTCTCCCAGACTAACCCTTCTACCTCTCCCTACTTGTCCTGTTTTTTCTTTCTTTGAAACATGTTCTTCATGAGACGTATTTTCCATCTCAGCTGGTATGCATGCATGTGCATCATAAGTATCCATAGATGGAAATATTTTAATGCATTCACAGCAGAGGAACGGATCAGGTCTGATAACACCATCTTGTACCGTCTTTCGTCTCTTGGCTTCAATCTGCTCAACAAGCTCTTCACGAGCACGAGCAAACCTAGCTGGTTTGCATGTATGTGTCACGAACACTTCCAGAGATGGAAATGTCACATCGCATTCATGACAGTAGACTGTTGCCATCGTTGTTGCTGTTGCTGTTGCTAGAACTGAAATGAAGTAAAATATACGTTTCACTCTTCCTTTTATACCACTTCAATGGTGTGTTAACTCAGCAGAATGTATCACTAGTTGACTAGTTGACATGTTTCACTCATGCTTTTATGCTACTTCCATGTAATCAAAATATGGTGTGTAACTTGTTTCAAAAATGCTGACTCAGCAGAATTTTACTTGTGTATATGAATATCTCACTTACAGTTGTACAGCTGTTATACAGCAGAGACATCTAGCGGTGAAGTTAAATGGTCTGCCAAATGGTATTCATCCGCGAAGAAGCACTGTAATGGTGGTAAAAATGCATACAGCCAGCTGCGCAAATAGCCTATGATCATGTTAAAATTTTACATAAAACTGAATCAAATGGTGAAATTTTCATATAAATCGACCAAGTATAACGAAAGGTATTGTTTTACAAAGTTTCAATTAAGCAAATAACCAAAGTTTGTTTACAAAGTTTGTTTACAAAGTTTGTTTACAAATTTTCAATTATGTAAATAAGTCAAGTTTGTATACAAAGTTTGTTTACAAAGTTTGTTTACAAAGTTTGTTTACAAAGTTTGTTTACAAATTTTCAATTATGTAAATAAGTCAAGTTTGTTTACAAATTTTGTTTATAAAGTTTGTTTACAAATTCTGTTTACAAATTTTGTTTATAAAGTTTGTTTACAAAGTTTGTTTACAAATTTTGTTTATAAAGTTTGTTTATAAAGTTTGTTTACACAGTTTGTTTACAAAGTTTGTTTACAAAGTGTCAATTATGCAAATAACTAAAGTTTGTTTACAAAGTTCACTTTTTATTTATAAAGTTTCAATAAACACTTACCGAAATAGTTGTCACTGGATGCCATCCCTTGATCTGATGTGATCCAATTGTAGTTCTACAACTTGTACTTCCTTGCTCCACTCACCGAAATGACTGTCACTGCTGTATGCTCATCCCTTATATACCCCTCTGATGGAACTGAAGCTGACTTGACAGAATGTTGCTCGCCTAGGGAGGGGGGGGGGGGGGGGGTCGGTACATAGTATGTCCGGGGGGGGGGGGTCGGTCGAAAAAATGAAAAATGTTCAGAATCGTCTGAAACGGATAAATATGCAAAAATCTCAATTTCGAGGGGGGGGGGGGTCATCAGTTTTTAGTGTTGCCATGGTTACACTGATTGACAGGTGGAGTGCGTTGGCTTCATGATGATTGACTCGGCCAACACTATCAAACAACTTTCGCTCCACACTTTCGCTCCACACTTTCGCTCCACACTTTCGCTCCAGACAGTATGACGTCATCATGACGTCATTATAACCTCATGGATGGCCGCGCCTATCCTAACGCTTATCGTCACTTCCGCTCCAGACAACACTTCCGGTCCAGACGCTATGACGTCACTTCCAGACATGATGACGTCACTTCCAGACAGTATGACGTCACAAAGTGCGCCAGAAGCCCCGTTTTCATACTACTCACTTTCATGGTTCAATGAGAAAACCAATTACTCAAACTATGCTCTTTTTCCTTATAAATGACATTTCCCTCAAAAGCAATACATATTCTGATGAATATGTCTAAATAAAAAAAACACCCGTGGAGATCCTGTTGAGCTGTGCAGCTCGCAATAAATTAAGGAAAAAGAACGGTTTGTTCTGTTTTGAGTGAGAACGAGAAGTGACTCACAAAAGTCAAAATTTTACCACAAGATGGATGCACTGTTTTACCTGCCTGCGCCAGTCAGATAATACAGCATTTACGCACTAAGTATATATACAGCAACTATCAAGAACAAAGCCGAACAAAAAAAGGGTAAACATTTAAATATGTATGTTTGAACATCAGAACTACTCTTATTCCATAGAAATGCGCCCCCCCCCCCTCACCTGAAAAATACAGTGATACCTTTATTAGAATTAAGACCACCTTTGAGGCCAACTCAAGGGTTTGACACAAGATAAGGCTTTTTACAAGTCTTTTTGTAATGGGAGCAAATGATAGCGGGGGCAGCACAAAAGCAATCTGACTTGGAGGACTTTAAGACTGACGTATAGCGGCGACTGCAAGATTGCAATGACTGAGGGCAAAAACACTGGAGTTTTTTCAAAATCTATCGCACCGTTCGAGGATAATTTGCGGACATTGAATAGTGTTGTTGTATATTTGTATCCTTAGGTTGCAGTATCTTTCTTGGTAACCAACGAATTACGTAGTTCGTGTTCATGATGACACAGACATCATAATTAGCAAAGGTGCGTTAGTCATTTTAATGGCGTTTTTAACACTTGACAAACCTTTGGCTTGCAAGAGTTATATGAATTTGTGCGAGCAGCCGTTCGTCCTTTTTTTCTTCTTGGCAGTTTTTCCGATTTTTTGTGTCTTATCCTTCTCTGACACTATTGGCCTTAGGGCCATGAAACTTGGGACTTATGAAGAGCTTGTTCTGAACGTGTGCATGTCACTTTTTATTTTCGTCTTTGATTTCGTTTTCTTTGTTAAAACGTCATGTGAAAAGAGTGTATTTTTGCAAGTAAATGCAGTGCATTTAACGTACATCAAAGAACACAGTTGCTCAGCTTTGTGCGAGCTCTCAGTGTGTAAGTAGATAACACGGCGTATGCCTGCTCAGTCATTAAAACCTTAAGCCAACAAAAACCAAACACTACTCGGCTTATAAGAAGTATTCAAGCTGTGTTGTTTGCAATATATTATTCATAAAATAACCCATTGAAGGAAGTATTTTTGCGTTTTAATTTTTGTCAAGTGTTAAACATTTCGCTAGTATTTCTGTCTTGATGTGAAGGTGTACTATCCACACTACCCTGTGATGTGACCATGCAAACTACACGCTCTGAAAAGCTGCATAACTGAATGAATTGTGGATAGAGATTATCAAGGGGTCACAGGCATTCTGCCGGTACTTATTATAGCTGTAATGCAGTAAACATTTTAGTTGGTGACAATGCAAGTCAAAAAGGACACATAACCGAATTTAGTTATGTTGTTACTGTCAAAGTGCAACAGCCATTTTGGTGGGTGTTTCTTATGGCCTCGATTGAATGAGGTGTTGTCCATTGTGCATTGATTAGTTTCTAGCATATCATGGTGCTGGAGAATGGAAAGTGTAGGAAGATAGTGTTTGTAAAACACGCATGCAACCGTGTCTTAAATGTACAAAAGTAGGCATTTATTCGTGTCTTAAATGTGCAAAAATAGGTATGTATTCGTGTCTTAAATGTTATTTAAAGAGTCACAAATAAGAAGAACTATTTCGAAAAAGATCTCATTTATGCAAATAAAAGAAATAATTATAATGCTAATAATGAAAATACTAGTAGTAGTAGTTGTAGTAGTAACACTAGTAGTAGTAGTTGTTGTAGAAGTAGTAGCAATAGAAGTAGTAGTAGTAGTAGAAGTAGTAGTAGGAGCAGTAGTAGTACTACTACTACTACTACTACTACTAATAGTGTTAATAATAATAATAATTATAACAATAACAAACACAGCTGGATACTGAGCGCGCAAAATGGAACAGTCCGCAGTTAGTCAACGAGATTATCCCAAGAGCTTACAACTAAGAAATCTGTTACGGTGGCTGTTTCAAATAGAACGTATCAATGGCTTGTTACTTTCACTCGGACATTATACCAAATGAACGTTACATTCTTTACGGGCTCTTTTTGTCCTCTCGACATGGTCTCTCGTGCACTGCGTCTTTACAAGATCTTATGCTAGGCTATGTTTTTAAAATGTAGCAACGGAGAGTGGAGCTCACGCCACGTTAATGTTAGTGTTAATAGTGATCAAAGAAAGAAATTTGGCTCAAATGGAGCTCAGTTTTGCATGTCAGATATCGCATAGCACGTTGTGATTGATTTTGTAATAAAAGTCAAGGTTTGATACTAAATACTTAATGCTGACGTCTATTCGCTTGTCCAGCAAAAGATAAATGGCACACATAAAAAGAGAGCAAACGAAACATGTTTCACAGGTTGCATTGTATTTGACTCGAAATAGCAGGCGTCTCAAAACGAGGCTGGTTCTGTTTTAGAAAACACCTAGAGCTCTATTCTAGACCAGATGCTGAAGTTATAAATAGGAAGTGCTAAGATCTTGACAAATACAGGTGTGAGCGCAATTAACTTCAAGTCAAGGAATATTCTTCTTCAAATATTCTGACGTAGACAATAGCAAGCTCGGGAGGTAAATGACGCTAGAAGGGGGCTCACTTTCTGCTTGTGGCGAAGAGCAGTTTGTTTGTTGCCTCCGGTGCGGGCGTTACAATTACCTGCTTTGTCATTATTTTAGAAATTGTGACGCCATTAGATATCCCACGTGCACAAGGAAAAGGTCACTTCTTACCACTTAAGGAAAGCAGCCAAGGTTTTCTTTTTGGGGGCTAGTGCACTTGACACACAAATAAAGATTTCTTGTTGTTTCCGGTCAGATCGGAAATCTTGTTATGCTGTGATACGTCATGATCCAGACATAATCTTTTTGAATCGTTGATAAAACGTACTTCATTATAATACTCTGGGATGGGTGGGAGGTTTAGGATGGGAGGGGACTGCTCTGATATTTCTCACACAGGGAGTATGTCAATAGTAAAGGCTTTGCCCGGAGCAACAGTGATCCTTTTACCCAAGACTCCTCGATGTTTTGAGCCAGCACGCTGGTGGTGATGACGTGTCGAGATCCTACCATCATCCCCATATCTCTGCTCTGACAGATCCCTTCATAATCTGTGATATTCAAGTTTCACCTTTCTGGATACGCCAAAATTTCATGTCGCTTATAACGAGAGCAGTAGTGTGAAAACGGGGGTTCTAAAACAGGAAGTGACGTCATAGTGACGTCACATGGTGTTTTAGAACCCCCACGGGGGTTCTAAAACAGTGACGTCATATTGACGTCATATTAACGTCATATTGACGTCATATGGTTATCATATGGTTATCATATGGTTACCATATGGTTACCATATGGATGTCATAATGACGTCACGTGGTGTTTTAGAAGCCCCATGGGGTTTCTAAAACAGTGACGTCATTATGACGTGATCTAGACGTGTTATGGAGGTGATATGGAGGTGATATAGAGGTGATATGGAGGTGATATGAACGTCATATGAACGTCATATGAACTTCATATGAACGTCATATGAACGTCATATGAACGTCATAATGACGTAATATGGAGAGTGGGCGGCCATTCAAACGGGCGGCCATTCAAACAACCATTCAAACGGGCGGCGATTCAAACAACCATTCAAACGGGCAACCATTCAAACGACCAGTCAAACGGGCAGCCAGACAAAATGACACCCGGACAAAATGGTGCCCGGACAAAATGACACCCGAGCACTTGAGCACCCGAGCACTCGAGCACTCGAGCACTCAAGCACCCGAGCACTCGAGCACTCGAGCACCCGAGCACTTGAGCACTCGAGCACTCGAGCACTCAAGCACCCGAGCACTCTCGAGCACTCGAGCACTCGAGCACTTGAGCACTCAAGCACTTGAGCACTTGAGCACCCGGACAGCAAAGGGTTCATAGAGACATGGTTAGAGCTGGCCTGCTGTGTATTTTGACCCATCAATGACGTCACACAGAGCGACTCAAGCTTGCAACCAACTGATGGATAGGCAATCCGGGGCCAGCCGTACAGTAGGTCGACAGGCCCCCCGGGGCCTGCCACCACCAGCTTGGCAAGCCCCCCGGGGCCTGCCAAACATCAGGTTGGTAGGCCCCCCCCCCCCGGCTCACCAACCCATGAGCCCCCCCCCCCCCCCGGCCCAGCAATCTTTCAGCATACACTGTATCTATATGGGTGAGCTAGTCGACAGACCCCCCCCCCCGGCTCACCGGCCCATGAGCCCCCCCCCCCCCGGCTCACTGGCCCATGAGCCGTTTTCTCGCTCTCTAACCAAGCAAATGAGCACTCTTTTTCCTTAAGGAAGAGAGGTGTCTCCATGCATTGCGACCATATACAAGCAACAATCCTTTCTTTAAAGCTTTCTCACTATTCTAACACCTATGACAACCAAACCAACGGACACCCAGACACACGGACACCCAGACACGGACACCCAGACACACGAACACCCATACAGTCCTTTTTTTTGTTTTTTTTTTAGTTTTTATCCCTCTTCACCCACATCAAACCAAACCACGGAAACAAGTGTTTTTAGGGCTTTTCCCGTTCTCCCAGCGCACACACACCATCACTAATGGATTGTCGTGGCAGCAATTAGTAAATGAGCACTCTTTTCCTTAAGGGATGCTGTGTTTTAACCACAGAGAGGTCTCCATGCATTGTGGCCGTATACAAGCAACAATCCTTTCTTTAAAGCTTTCTCACTATTCTAACACCTATGACAACCAAACCAACGGACACCCAGACACACGGACACCCAGACACGGACACCCAGACACACGGACACCCAGACAGTCCTTTTTTTTTGTTTTTTTTTTTAGTTTTTATCCCTCTTCACCCACATCAAACCAAACCACGGAAACAAGTGTTTTTTAGGGCTTTTACCGTTCTTCCAGCACACACACGTTCACTAATGGATTGCCGTAGCAGCAATTAAAAATGAGCACTCTTTTTCCTTAAGGGGGAGAACTCTCCATGCATTGCGGCTACGAAAACCGAACACACACACACACACACACACACATAGACACACATAGACACACATACATATGTTTTTTTTTTATTTTTATCCCTCTCTCTCTCCACACACACCAAATCACGGCAGCAACTGTTTTTCGGTGTTTTCTCACTCTCTAACCAAGCCATTGCAGCAACAATTAGTAAATGAGCACTCTTTTCCTTAAGGGATGCTGTGTTTTAACCACAGAGAGGTCTCCATGCATTGTGACCATATACAAGCAACAATCCTTTCTTTAAAGCTTTCTCACTCTTTTAACACCTATGACAACCAAACCAACGGACACCCAGACACACGGACACCCAGACACGGACACCCAGACACACGGACACCCATACAATCCTTTTTTTTTGTTTTTTTTTTAGTTTTCATCCCTCTTCACCCACATCAAACCAAACCACGGAAACAAGTGTTTTTTAGGGCTTTTACCGTTCTCCAAGCACACACACCATCACTAATGGATTGCCGTGGCAGCAATTAAAAATGAGCACTCTTTTTCCTTAAGGAAGAGAGGTGTCTCCATGCATTGTGGCCATATACAAGCAACAATCCTTTCTTTAAAGCTTTCTCACTCTTTTAACACCTATGACAACCAAACCAACAGACACCCAGACACACGGACACCCAGACACGGACACCCAGACACACGGACACCCATACAATCCTTTTTTTTTTTTGTTTTTTTTTAGTTTTCATCCCTCTTCACCCACATCAAACCAAACCACGGAAACAAGTGTTTTTTAGGGCTTTTACCGTTCTCCAAGCACACACACCATCACTAATGGATTGCCGTGGCAGCAATTAAAAATGAGCACTCTTTTTCCTTAAGGAAGAGAGGTGTCTCCATGCATTGTGGCCATATACAAGCAACAATCCTTTCTTTAAAGCTTTCTCACTATTCTAACACCTATGACAACCAAACCAACGGACGCCCAGACACACGGACACCCAGACACGGACACCCAGACACACGGACACCCAGACAGTCGGTTTTTTTTTGGTTTTTTTTTTTATCCCTCTCTCTCTCTCTACACATATAGCAATAGCCACAACTGATTCAGCGTTATATTTCTCAAGCCTGGGTATTTTTTTTTTTAAACCCAGACAGTGGCTTATTTCTCTCTCTCTCTCTTCACACACATAACACAGCAAACAGTCAGACAGACAGATTTAGCGTTCGATTTCTCAAGCCTGGATATTTTTAACCCAGACAGCAAATTCTTTTTGCTTTCTCAAACGGTCAGACGGACAGATTTAGCGTTTCATTTCTCATGCCAGGGTATTTTTAACCCAGACAGCAATTTGTTTTGCTTTCTCAGACGGGCAGACGGACAGATTTAGCGTTTCATTTCTCATGCTAGGGTATTTTTAACCCAGGCAGCAATTTGTTTAGCTTTTTCAGACGGTCAGACGGACAGATGGAGCTATAAATCAATGATTTATAGTCCTCTTTTTTTTTAGCATTTCCCACACTCTCATTCATACTAAGATTGTCTGATGAAGCGTTTCATTTCGTAATAATGGGAGGGCCGCTAAAAAGCAGCCCTGGAGGGATTTCCGTAGTCTGGTCCTAGTCACTGCCTCTTGTCATCAGTTCTCCTGCCGCTGTCACTGCCTCCCACCATCGGTTCTCCTGTCGCCGCCACTGGCGCCGCCGCTGACGCCACCGCTGGCACCGCTGCCGCCACCAACCTCGCCACAGCCACACTTCCGCTTATGTGCCGCAACCGCGGCCCTGCTCGAGGTGAATCCTTTGCCCTGGACACTACAAAAATAATATTGGGACTTCAAAGCCTCCGGGCATTGCTGCTCATGCAATCTCATTGAATATTCTACCGGAAAGCCAAAATGGCAGAATTCACAATATTTAACATTATCCAAAGTGCCCAAGATTTGCATGACCTCCTGGAAATCTGACTCTTTTCTAGAGACATTCTCCAGTTTCACCTGAGCAGGTTCGTTGTTGCGGTCAGTGTTTGAAGGTGACTGTATGAAGCTGACTGTATCCGAAATACTGGCGACAGCGATTGTAAGCTCATCGTCAGGAGCTGGTGGCGGACTGTCCGGTCTTGTAACGGTTGCGCTTGGTGCCGCCAGCACCTTCCGGACAGTCACATCAGCTTCCTTTTGATTCACTTTCAACGGGGTCGTCATCGTTGACGCAGCGACTTTGACAGGAGTTGCTCTGGCAGGAGGAGTCTCTGTCATCGTTGCTGCGATCACTCTGGCTGGAGGAGTCTCTGTCATCGTTGCCGCGGTCACTCTGGTCACTCTGGTCACTTTGGTCATTTCCTGGCAGGGCGACGGGTCCCTGGGCGGCGAACGATGGCGTAGTCGCTTATGGCTCTCCTCCGCCGCCCTGCCAAACAGGTTGAACCGTTCCTCCGGTCTGTTCGCAAGGAAATTTCTCCACTTTCGAAACAGAAAAGTTTGATATTCAATGTAAATCTCCTCCCAGAAGTTGATATCCTTCGGTGATAGGAAGTAGCGGCCCCGAAGCTCATCCGAAAAAAACTCGTCCTTATACAACATGGTTGAATTTCGATGTGCTCGCTTCCGAAACAGAAAAATTTGATATTCTATAAATATCTCCTCCCAGAAGTTGACATCCCTCGCTGATAGAAAGTAGCGACCTCGAAGCTCATCCGAAAAAAACTCGTCCTTGTACTGCATGATTCAATTTCGATGTGTTCGCTTCAAAGGTTCAAAGCAGACTGACTGCACACAGACTGCAAAGCAAACTGATCGACCCCCCCCCCTCCCCAGAGGCAGAAGCAGACGGTATATAGTAGGGACCCCCCCCCCGGCCCAGCTACCTAGTGAGCCCCCCCCCCTCCCGGCTACTTTTTACGCCGCTGGCTCACGGCTCACCGTCAGTAGTATAAAAAGGTCGGGTCGACACCACTCTAATCATTGTATTGCCAAACCATCATGGAGACGTCTCGAAACGCAACAACGGCTAGCAACATGGAAATTGATAGCCTGTTCAGCAATGAAACAATGGCTTTTACAGATGCAGTTTTAACTGCAGAGGAGACTGCTGCCTTCCTAAGTACACTAAAAGAAGCTGAAAAAGCCTTGGAGGAAGCATTAGGGGCTCCGTCAGCCGTGTCTACAGTACAGCAAACTAGGCCTGAAGAAGTACAGCCAGTACAGCAAACAATGCCCGATCCCGAGGGATCTGACTACCCGTTCTGGGTTGCCAATGCGCTTGTAAATGGTAGCGCCAAACCACTTAGTACAAAGTTACAGGCTCATCTAGAGCATCTTGAGGAGGAAGAAGTGGTCATGTCAAGCGATGACGACGGTGACGACGACGATGACGACAATGGCGACAATGACGACAATGACGACAGCGACGACGATGAAAAGCAGCTCAAATCTAAATTCGAATTGAGCAAAAGTATTCCTGTTACTGAAGAAGACGTCACGCTGTTGAAACGGAACTTTCAAGCAGTGATTCCTCTGATAGATTGTAACATTTTATGGTGCTTATGTGAAGAAGGCTTTTTCGACCAACACACATACATATACCTAACGGAAGAAGTGAACACTGTCATTCAGCTTATCTACATGCTAGAAGGAAACATAGAGCATGTTCCCGCGTCAGAGCCACAGTTCTCCGAAGCCATGACCCGACGTTTCGTTCAACTTATTAGAAGTCTTCATGAGGAACTTTTTAAGACATTATGTCTACCGGCGCCAAAGTGTGTTGATGAGGATCGCGATTCCAAATATGCAAAGGTCATGCTACATGGCTTCAAGTACCTTGAAGAACGTATTAAGGTGTACGAGATGATGGCCTACCTCTATGAAAAAGGATATTTCACCATGTCAATGCTCTTCCAATGGATAATTGGAAGTCGCAAACGAGGAGATTTTTTAGTGATCGTCATGAGACAATCTCTAACAGACGGTTTACCAACAGCCTTTCTGGATGGTTTCAACGAGATCACTCCGCGATTTAGCAAACATCTCATGAAAACATACATGTAATGTCCATATAAAAGGAGTGAGGTGTCAAGTGCAGTCATCATTCGACGCGCAGCCATGGAGAAGACAAGCAGCTTTAAAATTAGTGCAAACTTAACAATTACTGTGGAGCATGGACAATTTGGATTATTTCTTCGAATCAAACGTGGAGAGAGATGGCTTGCTTTATCACCATCCTTGTGGAAGATTGTGTGTCTGAACTTACCAAGATTACGTGACATTGGCTTCAAACTGTACTTAACGCAAACGAAATGGCTTGAAGTCATTTCATACTTGGACATGCGCTATGTGAGTTTTGTGCAAGCATCACTGTTTGACGGGAAAGAATACAAGTTTTACATCAACATGAATGATGGTGAATGGGAGACATTGCTTCAGGAGATGGATAACATTAACTCAACCTTATTGCCATGCACGGAATGTCATGGTAAGAAAACTCCTATCAAGCTACAAAAGGACAATCGGATGAAAGTGTCAAAGTTATCCAAGAAAAGACTGGCTGAAGTTCAATTGGAGAATATGGATGTGCAAAATCAACTTGGACTTACCTGTGAATATTGTGGTGCTTACGGATATGCTGAGGATTATGATTGTCACTGCCACAAGTACAATTGCAAGTTGTGTGAACCAGACAACTTCTGCAACAAGTGCGGCTCACTAACTGTTTCTGCGGAGTAAGACTGAGAGTCATTTGTTTGCCAACCGTCACAGTGTGCAGACGTGTTATATGGATATGTGAAAGATGGATGTAGAAACGTGTTTCAAGGACAAGTATGTGGACTACATGATAAGTGAACTGGCGCGTTTTGGATCTATTCAACAACAACTGCAACACTTTGACATTTATTGGGAACTTGCGCATTCCACGTTAAGTGTACCAAACTTACGTGAGGATTTCATCAAAGAGTGTATGTTTTCAAACATTGACGGAGCTGAGGAGTTTGATGTGGAAGCAGCATATCACTTCGCTCGATTTGATCCAAGACTGTTTGATGAAGTGAGAGAGTGGTTAATCTACATTGCAGTATAATGACAGACATTACATTGAGACAATATATTGTGCAAAAGACATATTGTGAAGAAATGTTATTAGCTGTAAAAAAGTTTGCATGTTTAGTATGTCCTGCTTGTCAAAATGAAGAGTGTTCAGAACATACCTGTCATTCTGCATGTGTCTATACATATTGGAATGAAGCTAAATATTACATTCATTTAGATAAAGTGTTAGATAATGCAAATCAACGCTGTGAAAAATATGGTGTAGATGCTATCACATTTGATGAATTAAGTTGTTGGTTAATGTTCATTGAAGATCAATGGACTCCAATTATTCACACCATTGTATCAATACTTGATTTGTAAGATATGTTGATTGAGCTTTTATAAAATTTAAGATATGTTAATAAAATTTAAGATGTGTTGATAAAATGCAAGATATGTTGATAAAATAAAATGCAAGATATGTTAACAAGTGTTGATCATTTAGTGTTAACATGTCGACGTGGAAAGACTACTTAACCAATATTTACTTTAAACCTGGTCAACCCGGGGCATTTGCTGGTCCTTACAAACTATATCACATATTAAAAAAACATGATCAACCAGTCACTCATTCACAAGTGAAGAAATGGTTACAGGATCAAGATGCCTTCAGTTTACTACAACCTGTAAAATACAGGTTTAAAAGGCAACGTGTCATTACACGTGGAATTGATGACATGTGGGACATTGATTTAGCTGACATGGGAAACATAGCTTCCTATAATGATGACACCCACTTTTTATTAGTTGTCATTGATGTGTTTTCCAAATATTTGTGGGTGCAGCCAATGCCTAATAAATCACATACCAGCGTCATAGAAGCCTTTCAAAAG
The DNA here is from genome assembly GCA_949752745.1 of Protula sp. h YS-2021. Classification (NCBI taxonomy): domain Eukaryota; kingdom Metazoa; phylum Annelida; class Polychaeta; order Sabellida; family Serpulidae; genus Protula; species Protula sp. h YS-2021. Next base: position 20,085,822 of record OX457024.1, read on the forward strand.
ATTTTTCATGAAACACAACGAAGACCACGAACTCTAAGGTCAGATAAAGGAACTGAATTTAAAAACAGATGGGTAAAAGCATTTTTGAAGAAGGAGGGAATACATGCCTATACGACAAAGAATGAAACCAAAGCCAACTTTGCTGAGAGAGTCATTCGTACTCTAAAGGGAATGATGTATCGATATTTCCTTCATAATCAAACGTATCGATATATGGACATCCTTCCAGACTTAGTGTATAATTATAACCATAGACCTCATGGCTCCCTCCCTAATAAGTATGCTCCTGCAGATATTCGTAAAGACATAGAATCGAAAGTGTGGAAGTATATGTATGTAGACAAATTGAAATTAAAACCAAAGAAGAAGAAAAAACCCTACAAATTTAAAATTGGTGATCAGGTTCGCATTTCTCACATGAAATATGTATTTCAACGGGATTATCATATAAAGTGGACGCAAGAAGTGTTCATTATCACACATCGTTGTAAGAAGCAAGGAATACACTTGTATCGTGTGAAAGACTTTTTGGATGAAGATATTGACGGACATTTTTATGAAGAAGAACTGCAGAAAGTGACAAAAGATATTGAATCAGTCTACAGAATTGAAAAGGTCTTGAGAACACGAAAAAGACGAGGTGTTAAAGAATTATTTGTGAAGTGGTTAGGTTGGCCAAAGAAGTTTAACAGTTGGGTGAAAGAAACAGATATTCGAAAATGAAGCATCCATTCACGTGTTTGGTCTCTGGACCTACAGGCAGTGGTAAAACTTCTCTAGTTAGAGAAATTCTAGAACAAAAGTTAATTAAACCCTCTCCAAAAACCATTTTATGGCTCTATGCAGCAGATCAGCCTTTGTATAAGGGAATGAAAGGTGTGGAATTTTACCAAGGCATTCCAGATAACATTGAAGAGCGTTTTAACCCGAAAAAACCAAACTTACTCATCATTGATGATTTAATGACCAAATGTCATAGTGATGAACGCATGACACGTCTATTTAGTGTTGGCAGCAGTCATCAAAATCTAAGCATTATTTTTATTGTGCATAATTTGTTTCATCATGGTAGAGAAATGCGTAATATTAGTTTGAATACACATTACATCATTCTGTTTAAAAATCCTAGAGACAGTCAACAAATAAGTACATTAGCGCGACAAATGTATCCTGGAAAATCTCAATTTCTCATAGAAGCCTATCAAGATGCTACCAGCAAACCTCACGGCTATTTATTCATTGATTTGAAGCCGAAGACAAATGATCAACTACGTATTCGTACAGGCATTTTACCAAAAGATACACATTACGTATATGTTGATAAGGTGGTGTATGAACAAGAACCAAGTCACTTAACCATTCGCAGCCAAGATGTCTAAACGTATTCAAGCGAATCAACCTTTCCTTCACTTGCTTGCACGCAGCGGGCCTAAACGACGTAAATCCTTACTACAACAAGCTACTAAGGAGGAATTAACTAGCTTGTTTGAAATTTGTTTGAATATATTGCGAGGACATTTACCCTTAAGCTCAAAAAGGTATAAGTTATTCAAGCGTGAACGTCATACCCTACGTACACTGGCAAATAAGAAGATATCACTTCGAAGAAAAAAGAAGTTGGTTAATCAGAAAGGAGGATTTATTGGAGCTATTGCTAAATTTGCATTACCCTTGTTAGCTCAGTTGCTGTTAAAATGAAACATACTTTGAAAATGGTTCTCATTCCTGAATATGAATATAAAATGTTGTTAGAAAAGAAGGGAAAAGATGTTGAAATCAAAACGAAAGTGAATAAACTTTTACGTGGGAAACGAACTCGTGAAAAAGCAATAGAAATGTCTCAAGTGCTTGGACGTCATTTACGAACAATTCAATCACAACAACAACAACGACAAAAGTCTGTTACAGCATCTAATGCAGAAAAATCAGAAAAGTCCCAACAGTTTCTAAACCATTTTCAACCCATTTATCATGTAAAACTAACACAACTTCTGGCAGAACTTAAGAAATATGGTACGAGATGGACAGATAAAAATGAACTTGTTTTAAAAACAGGTACTGTCATTACAAATTCTAACATTATTGATTTGTTGAAAGAAGCGTTGGTTGCTACAAAAAGAAAAGAACGACGAGAACCACCGCGTGGTTGGAAGCAGTTTATTGAGGAAATTGTAGACGCTAATATTCCAAAAACTGTTTTTGGCAAAAAGACAACTCGTGAAGATATTACAAAAGAGCAACAACAACGTCAACAAAGATTGTTTCCAGAAGGATGGGAAACTTTTTAACATGGATTAAAGAGCTATGGTGTTGTTGTTGTTGTAAAGAAAATGGAAATAAAAATACTATTCCTGTAAAAATTAGGTGTGTTAGTGCTTGTTGTCAGGGAGAAGTAGTAGATACCAATTTAGATCATGTAGATAGCAATTTAGACAATAATGTAGACAGCAATGTAGAAAGTGAGGATGAAGAGTGTCAAACATGAAGTAATGTATATACACATCTAGTCTATCTACATCACATAAACGATTTAGCTGTCATGGAGTCAACAAGTTTTTACATTACTTTACCCAGCAATGCTAGTATGAACTATTATCCCAACAACAAGACTTCGAATTATCAAATTCGTATGCCTCGAACCATCTATCTGAACGGAAAATATGAAGTGGCATTAGCTGAAATTCAATATCCACATACATGGACAACCATGAGACATGGAATGGACTATTCTATTCAGTATCGACAACAACCACTGAATAATATTGTTCTTGACACAATCAATATTCCTTATGGTTACTACAGATCCATACAAGAAATATGTCATGCAGTTAATGAAGAAGCAACTAATTCTATGAAAGATGACCTTAAAGAAGGTATTCGGATAAAGTATGATAAAATTAGACGACGCGTTTTTCTATATCTAAATTATGGCTTTGAAGTGTCATTCTCCACTGGATTAGCTGAGATTTTAGGATTTATCCCAAATCAATGGTATACTGAAACGTGTACAGCTGAATATAAAGCTGATGTGAAACAGGGGTTTTATACACTTTATGTGTACTGTAGTATTTGCGAGCCACAAGTTGTTGGTGATTATTATGTTCCTTTGCTACGTTCTGTTGCAATACAAGGACATGATGGAGACATTATCATGAAAACTTATGGAGAACCTCATTATGTTCCTGTAAACACATCCAAATTTGACGTGATAGAAATGAATATTAAGGATGACACAGACCATAATGTTCCATTTCAAACTGGGAAGGTGATCTGTAAACTTCATTTTCGACCAAAAGCATTATGAAAGCATACACACACAATCCATCTATATATCACAACCATTTTCTTCGTCAAGTGGGTGGAGAATTACCAGGATTTAAAGGAGCGCGAATACAATATGGAGATGGTATTGGTTCAATACTGGGATCATTGGCTCGAAAAGCTATTCCACTGCTTAAGACAGGGGCTAAAATCGTTGCACCACATCTTAAAAGGGCTGCAAAAGATATCGCGAAAGATGTTACAGGTCGAGTAGCACAACGTATGTTTGGTGGTGGGTTACGAGGACAAAAGAGACCGAAACGAGCAAAACGTGTCAGAAGGCGAAAGGCAGCTAAACGGATAACATCAAAAAAACATAAAAAAGATATTTTTTAATCATGTCTTTAATTCATAATCATTCTTGTGAATGTAGCCTTTCTCCATTAGAATGGTTTCACATACCACCAACGCAAACTGCTGTAGAAAAAAGTTATAATGTAGACTATCAACCAATGACTACCATTAGAGAGGGTGCTCCAATAGAATTCTACATTCCTGCGAGTACAGAAGAATATCTAGATTTAAAGAACAGTAAACTCCATATTGTATGTCGCATTGTCAAGGCTGATGGAACACTGTGTGGTGTAGATGATAACGTGTCATGTATCAATGATTTGTTTAATGGGTTATGGTCTAATATTGAATTATTTCTAAATGACCGTTTGATATCACATAGTAACAATACCCATGGTTATACTAGCATCATATCTCATCTCATTCATGACTCGGAAGAAAGTCTCCATTCTGAGCGCTCTATGCGTCTCATCTTTAAAGATACTGCCGGGTCAATGAATACTTATGAGGTGAAAAGACCTAATCATGAAAGATATGTATCAGGTTTTCATGTAAATATTGAAGGTGGTGATATAGCTGAAACAGGAAATAATGGTTTACATAATCGCTATTTGTATACACGTCTAAGCCGTGAGTTTGCGCTTACAGGTGGTTTAAGGGTAGATTTGTTTGAGCAGGATCGTTATCTTCCCAATGGTGTTAGTATGAAATTACGTTTACATAGACAAAAAGATGGATATGTATTAATGGCTGCAAATAATGGTTTTAAAGTAGAAGTGAGAGAAGCGTTTTTAACCATTCGCAAAGTGAGGGTTAGTCCAGGTATTCAGTTGGGACATGCAGATGCATTGATGAAAAGTCCTGCTAAGTTTATTGTTAATAGAAAAGAATGTAAAGTTTTAGCTATTCCAACTGGATTTCAATCTTTTGTGAAAGATAGCATCTTTTTAGGCCAATTACCAAAACGTATTGTCATTGGAATGGTTCATAATGAATCCTTTGCTGGAACAGTATTGAGAAATCCATACAATTTTGAACATTTTAATCTTAACTTTATGCAGCTTTACTCTGATGGTGAACCAGTCCTATCCAAACCTCTCAAGCTTGATATAAATCAAGGCAAATATCTTGATGCTTTTGAAACTCTTTACAAATCTTTTGATAGATTGGATGGCGAGAAAAGTTCCATTATAAAACGGGAAGATTGGCCCAGAGGTTATTCGTTGTTTTCTTTTGACTTAACACCTGATTATGATGGTGCTGATCATTATGCCCTTATCAAACATGGGAATTTGAGACTAGAAATGAATTTTGCTGGTGCCTTGCAAAATACAGTCAATGTTATAGTGTATGCTGAGTTTGATAACATTGTTGAAATAAGTGCAAATCGTAGCATTCAATTCGACTACCAGTCATGAACACGAAGCAGATAGAAGCCATCCTATCCCATGATGCCACGACAAAAGACTTGTTTCAAGGTGTGTTTGCCATGGACCAGTTACCATCTTTACAACGCGGTGCCTATGTCATCAACACAGACGATCATGATGAGCCAGGAGAGCATTGGGTGGCAGTATATTATGACGAAGACCCTGCAGAATATTTTGACTCTTATGGACTTTTACCTATAGACAGTCGTTTGAATAAGTTTTTAAAGTTTAATTTCATTTATAATTCAGTTCCATTACAAACACCGACATCCTCTACATGTGGATTTTATTGTATATATTATATAATTCAAAGAGCTCGAGGACATAGTCCTTTTGAAATCATTGATGTATTAAGAAGAAGTGATGGTGATTTTGTTGTAAAGGATTTTGTATATAGACATTATAAACCATTATTTTATTGATGTTGTATTAGTTAAGTTGCATTAGTTAAGTTGTTGGTAATTGTGAATTGTATTATGAATATTGTAAATAAACAAGACAGTTTTATACAACATTCTTTTTTTTTATTGTGTTATACATTATTTACATTTCACAATTATTTCACATTAAGCTTTTATTTTACAAATACATTCAATACATCAATAAACACATGCCATTCATACCAATCTAAATTAATATATGTATCATAGACATTACATCCACGTTTGTAAATGTTATGAAAACTAGCATAACACTGTCCATTACCAAACTTTATTATTTTAACATCTTTGTGTTCAGACAGTTTCAGTTCATATCCATGATCATTCATGTCAATGTTCATCACCATAACACACATGGGATGTGTCAGTTCAATGGACTTGGTGCCTCGCATGAGTTGCACTCCTTCCTCTTTGAATTCAAGCGTCAGGTTCTTTCCAATCCAATGCTTGTAACAGAGCGTGCCATTCCACTGTGTTGAGGGTGATGTAGTCGTAGCATTTTGTAAGCTCGTCATATTGGCGAAATCGTACAAACACGTCTAAATAGTTCTCAGTCACACGCACTTCTAAATCCTCTGAGAGTTTCAGGAGAAAGCCAGGTATCCTCAGCTTCTCTAGATGGTCTTTCAACACAGATTGTTCGTCAGTTGATAGAATGATATACTTTCCAAAATGTTTTAGCACGATGTCATCATATACGTTTCTCAGATATGAGAATCCATGCGTAATGGGTTCATATTCCGATAAAAAGTCTTCCATCTCGTTCAACAGTCAGATGAACTATGAGCTGTCTCCTTGTCTGCAAAGACGTTTTTATGCTCGCAAGATGGTGAAGAGTGGATGTTGTATCACTTCTAGGAATCGTAAGACTGCGCGCCAGTTCTTGATATCAAAGAGGATCAAATCTGTATATGGTGTATCTGGCACAACTCCCTTATAATCCTCTGGATAATCCTGTAAAAGATTTCTACAGATTTCTACACGTATGTTAGAATCATATTCAGCCACCGTCACTTCCACTTTATTTTCAAGTCTACGTTTAAACCCATGTTCAAGTGGTATGTTTTTAAAGTCTTTCCACACTTCAGGTTTAAACCGATGATAACTTCTCTGAGAATCTAGTATCACTTCATTCCTATCATTTACAGTAAGGTAAGCACCACCGTTCAGCATGAGTGCATTCATGTTTTTACCTTGTTATGAGCCACCTTCTTGTCTGCGAAGCCTTTTATCCACTTCTTTCACCTGCTTCTTCAACATTTTCCATTCAGGTATTGTCAGCAAGATACCCTTTTTCGTTGGACGGTTTTTTCCAGTCCCCTCATCTCTCAGGTACTTGCGAATGTTTACCACTCCTTCATTGCTTTGTTTCATAATCTTGATATACTTTCCATTTCCTAGAGAAAGCATTCCATCCCACGACTGTGGTGTTGGTGCTGTCTCCACTTTCAATTTCTTGATGGTAGTGGTAGGATTTTTCACTTTTAAGTCTTTAACTGCATCTGCAAGAGTATCCATATCAGTTGTAGATCTCTTACGACTTTCACGTTCCATGTTAACGCTTCAATGTTCACACCTCAAATAACTCTTCCGTTGGAGGACCTCCCCCTTTTATACCACAGCCTTGTAATGTCCATGCGCTAAAGTGGAATAGCCAACATTCAGCACATATCGCTTGTCGTCATATGGGGAGAGGGCTACTTTCCTCAACTTCTCCGAGAAAAGCTGGTGACTATGACTTCGGATAATGTGTCCTGTAGCCATCGTTTGAGTTTTCTTGAACAAACTGTCTCTATACTGCACATGTTTAATGCGTCTTTGACACGCGCGAGTGATGCCTTTGGCCGTACGTTTTTCTTTCCCACCACACAATAAACTGTACATTTTCGGTCTGAGTCCAACAAACTCTTCAATGGGGACGCCGGCCGTCTCATCCTTCATTTTCCCAAGCACTTTTTTGTTCACGTTGGAATGTAGGAAATGATCCGGCGGATAGTCACTTGTGTCGAACAGGTCAGCATCCTGCTGCATATCCTTGTAGATATCTTCCGTTTCTATGTCGTAACATAGACTGTCGGTGTCGCTGAACAATAACTTGGCATTGGGATACTTGACCATGATGTAGTTGTAATGAAAGTTGAACATAAGCACTTTGCTGAGGTCGAGAATGGAGAAACCAACTTGAATGGGTTTATCCAGAAGCAAATCCACTTTGCGTAAATGTACCGCGGTCAAATCTTCGTTGAAAATTTTGAATTTGTGGAAAGAAGGTTTGGCTACAAGTTTCTTGAACCGCTTTTCCTTGTGAACAAGTTCAACATTGATTCGCTTTCTCACATTTTCCATGGTTTTGCCAAACACCGAGTTGTTCATCAGTTTGAAGAAGTCTTTCTCAAATGGGTTCTTGGCCAATTTTCTCTTTTCCGTGTTCAAGGCAATGTATTTTGCCAACCATTTGCTCTGTTCAAACATGATGGCGCGATGTACTTTAGTGACTTTCAACCCCAGTGAGACGTACTGTTGCAAATTCCTGTAATGAAGTACATATTTCTTCTTGTCAGACAAGTTAGGAATGAGCTTTTCACTGGATTTCTCTTTCATGTTTAGATCTTTCCGCAGCTTCTGACTGTACTCTGACAATTCTTCAACTTTGACACATTTCCGTTCTGGAGCCACTGGGTAGTGATTATGATGATCATGGATTGAATTTGGATATTCTAAATCCACTTCCAAAATGAATCCAATGTCATCATCTTCATCCACATCCATGAAGTCGAGGGATTCTGGCTCGCTCACCCACATAAATCCTCTTTGTGGCATGCTTTGTGACATGGCCCAGCCATACAAGTTGTTTGCGTCGAGGTACATCAGGTAGTTGTTTGGTATCTCAGAATTGTATTCTGCTACGTAGGGATTATTCGCTTTCGCATACTTGTGTGTGATCACAGATATTCCTCCACGTATGCCTTGCTCAACCATTTGGTACATGTCAATGTCATTGATCAATTCCAACTTCACCTTTGTCGCTTTCAACATTGCATCCCACGACAGTCCTGGTGCTGTATAGTAATTAGCAGGATCCAATTCATACGTGTTGAGGCATACTTGACGAAAGTTTTCAAACACGTCAGCTAGTAATAACACAACTGATTTCAGGTACAGGTCGTGGTATTTACCAAATGTTGTACAGTTGAATGTATCCCACACCTTCTGTGCATGCGCATAATCCTCATCGCTAATGTCCTCTTCGCTAAGCTGACTATAAAACTTATCCTTTGATGGTAGCTGTGTTTCAGCAAACTTGGATGGTTCGTCCACGTAATCATAGGGGTACACACCCTTTCTCAGCAGCAAATCTTGTTGATCACTATCGTGAATGTGAGAGGTCATGTTGTAGAAGTTATCTTTCCCTTCTGCTGCAAGGTTGGATACCAACTTCTGTAGAGAGGTACTCATGAACTGAAAGCTGTCTGTAAATTTCAGATTGCTCAGGGTGAATGCAATATATTTCTCAATGGTGTTGGGAATGACTGTAATCGTTTCACCTTTGAATTTCCCAATTTCCTCCATGATAAGGTGACTGTCATAGCCTCGCAAATTGTGGAAAAATACGGGAATGATAAAAGAATCTTGATCCCCTTGCTGATCTTTTCTAAGACGGAATTGTAAGTTGCATTCATTGTGTGCTGCTCCACGATATTTGCCATTGATGTGGTCATGATCTCTCACACGATCTGCTCCTAGAGGTTCATGACAAATGTAGCAATCAGTGGCGTTCTTGAAATTCTCTTTGTCTTCACGAGTCATCACCATTTCCTTTGGTTGCTCTAAACCACGTACAATACGATCGCGTTCATTCACCATATGGTCTAAAAAGACCTTTACGGCATTGTCTCCTCGATACACAACTGGTGCACGTGTGTTGTACTGGCTCACAACCACATAGGCAAAGCTGTTTGGACGATGATGTTGATACTTGTCTCCTTCTTCATGCTTTTGCGTGAAACATTCAAAGTCAGCATAAATCACAAACGGTGCTCGCTGTTGTTTAGCCACATTCTTGAACTTGATGAATGGTTCCTTGGGAAATGATAAACGTTGTGCTCCATTCTTGTCACACACTTCACGATGCTTATCTAAAAGCTCTTGTCGCATAAACCCGTGAAGACAGTTGAAGCAATAAAAATGTGCACACTTATGCTTTGATCGATAAGCCATAAGTCTGCTAAAACTCTTGATGAGGCAGTAATGCCTTGTCTTGTCATTGCTAATCAGAAGTAAGTTGATTTCTCTGACACTGACGTTTCGACTAAGTTGTATTGGAACAACTACATCTTGTTCGTATCCAAACACGTTGATGGCTACATCGTTCTCCTTTTCAAACTTTGGAATGTCAGTAATTGGTGTCGGAAATGTCATACCCTCTACCTTTAATTCCTTCTCAAATGGTTTGTAGTAATTCACGCGATTTGGGTTGTCGTCATGAGGGTGAAGGTAAGCCAATACTGACCATAAGAAACACTTGTTATCATCATTCTTAACGTTTATCACACCCTTTGTTTTCTTCACTTTCTTCGGCAGTGGAATAAAACTACTCGCTTCTAGAGGCATCAACGTAGCTGTATGTACTTCAATGTATAGTATGTTATCCAATACCCAGCCAGAGCCTTGTCGCTCATGTTCGTCAAAATTAGTAAATAATTCTTTATAGGCTTCTGGCAAGTCCTGTTCAATATCTGCTGGATTGTATGCTGTATATGTTGGACTGCTGATAAATGCATTATCCACTTGTTCTACCATAACACCTTCAGCATTTGCTGTCAGTTTCTTGAAACGTGCATGTACGACAATGTACCATTTCATTCCATGGTTTAAGGTCTCCAACAAATGTGCCTTGATACGGTTCTCTTGCTGTCGCATTTCAAGCAGTAAATCTGATCCATCCTCGGGCTCAAACCGTTTTTCCTGCGCGTTTTCACCAAGACTAACCCTTCTACCTCTCCCTACTTGTCCTGTCTTTTGTTTCTTTGAAACATGTTCTTGAGACACATTTTCCATCTCAGCTGGTTTACATGCATGTGCCTCAAAAGTATCCATAGATGGAAACTCTTCATTGCATTCCGCACACTGGACTGGACCGTATGGCCAAATGTCATCTTCTTCCATCTTTTCTCTCTTTGCTCCTTTCCCTTCATGTTTCGCTAAAGTTTTCATCTCAGCTTTACATGTATGTGCTTCAAAAGTATCCATAGATGGAAATTCTACATTACATTCCGCACACTGAACTGGACCGTATGGCCAAATGTCATCTTCTTCCATCTTTTGTCTCTTTGCTCCTTTCCCTTCATGTTTCACTAAAGTTTTCATCTCAGCTTTGCATGTATGTGCTTCAAAAGTATCCATAGATGGAAATTCTACATTACATTCCGCACACTGAACTGGACCGTATGGCCAAATGTCATCTTCTTCCATCTTTTGTCTCTTTGCTCCTTTCCCTTCATGTTTCACTAAAGTTTTCATCTCAGCTTTGCATGTATGTGCTTCAAAAGTATCCATAGATGGAAATTCTACATTACATTCCGCACACTGAACTGGACCGTATGGCCAAATGTCATCTTCTTCCATCTTTTGTCTCTTTGCTCCTTTCCCATACTCTTCACGTTCCATCTTAGCTAGTTGTTGTTACGTCAACTGCTGAAACTAAAATGCTGAAATGTAATCTCAAACATCCCCCTTTTATACACATTCATACATAGACAGAATTTGCGTTTTCATTTCATAACAGAGGATGGCCCTTAAAAGGGCCGAAAGATGTTAGTAATTTGACGCTTCACCAGCAAGTCGGATTGCCACAGTCGCACTGGTATCTGTAAAACTGTTCCATGGAGAACGGTCGTCGCGAGCACTTGAACGGATGACGGTTATAGTAGCCAAAGTTTTTTAGTGTCGCTCCACACCACCAGCAGTCCGTGCATGGCTGCGGTCCTGGCAATCTCGCAGTAAACTTGTACCAGAGCAGTCCACCGCAAGTTTTGCAGCAGTAATGTCGTGGTGCATTGTGGTGCACCGGGCAGTTGTGTGGTTGACCTGGGTACTCCAACCATACCCAACACTTATAACACTCAGTCGTTAGCGTCACTGCCTTGCCGTTTCGCATCACTGTGATTTTACGATTTGTTGACATCTTGCTGCTTGTGTTGGATAATGAAGCTGTAACCCACCTTTATATACTACTAGCGAACATCCTCGCATTATATGCTGATGGGGGGGGGGGGGTCCTGAGTTTTGCTCGACTAGGGGGGGGGTTCCCGAGTTTTGCTCCACTAGGGGGGGGGTCCGAGTTTTGCTCCACTAGGGGGGGGGGTCCGATCCTGACTTCAGGTGGTATATAAGGCATGCTCATTTCAGTTTGGGCTCACACTCGCTTCCGTCAACATGGAGTGCTTCTTCGGGTTACATGATGCTCGCACCATTGCTGAAGTTAGAGAACTTCACCTGCCTGTCACACAGCCACAGACACCGCCAGAAAGAGTCTACTTCTTCCAGCTGCTGCCAGACCCGGTTCATGGATCCGTCCTGTGCGTGCCCGTCCTGTACAACCGTCAAGTCACGATTGGAAAGAGGCTCAGAGATATAGAGGCTGGTCACTATGAAGAAGCGTTCTTTAGAACGATGATGCTAGGGGAGTCAATACCTTCGCGGATGGAAGAAGAAGAGTACCCGGCCTGGGGGAGATTCTTCCTCCAGCAAGACTTGGATATTTGCCCAGGATGTGGGTGTATGATCTCCCCAGACCGGGTGCTGTCTGAGTGCAACCATCAAATGTGTCTGGTCTGCGCGGCGCAGTGGACTGAACTGCTGGCGCTAAATGACCGCTACTCTGTGAGGTGCTTTACCTGCGGCATGCGAGGGGACCACTTTTTGTTCAACGGGCAACAGCTCACACATTGCAGTAGGCCAGTGCAGGACATTGTGACATTCTTTTAAACCGGGACCGGCAGCAGCAGGAGAAAAACTAACATCTCCTGGCTCTTTTAAGAGCCCACCACTGATACTGAAATAAGCGCTAATCGTGTCATGGTGTTAGTATGTATGTGTATGCATGAGAGTGTGGGAAATGCTTAAAAAAAAAAAATGGTCACCCGTTTGAATGGTTGTTTGAATGGCCGCCCGTTTGAATGGTTGTTTGAATGGCCGCCCACTCTCCATATTACGTCATTATGACGTTCATATGACGTTCATATGACGTTCATATGAAGTTCATATGACGTTCATATGACGTTCATATCACCTCCATATCACCTCTATATCACCTCCATATCACCTCCATAACACGTCTAGATCACGTCATAATGACGTCACTGTTTTAGAAACCCCATGGGGCTTCTAAAACACCACGTGACGTCATTATGACATCCATATGGTAACCATATGATAACCATATGATAACCATATGACGTCAATATGACGTTAATATGACGTCAATATGACGTCACTGTTTTAGAACCCCCGTGGGGGTTCTAAAACACCATGTGACGTCACTATGACGTCACTTCCTGTTTTAGAACCCCCGTTTTCACACTACTGAGAGCCTAGGTCTTTCAAAACTGAGTTCATTCCCCTTCTGAAAAAGGACTAAACATCGAAAAAAAGAAACAGAAGTTATCAGTTCTAACCTGGGCCCTGTGTTTCGCATTCTGCATGAGCCAACACACCTCTCTGTCGCCACAAATTGCAATGTTAGAACCGAGTAACTTGATCATGTTGATATCTGAGAGATTTCGCTCTGCTGCTAGAACAGACTAATACATTGCATTACGCAACATCAAATGGATCTTCAAAAACATAACCCTTCCCCCCAAACCTGGAGAAAGTCGCGAGATTCTCATCAGTGAGTCGAAGCGAGATATTTTTGTGACAGATATTTTTGTCACGAGCTGGACCAGAAAACAAGTGTATTTTCCTGCTTGCATGTAGACCGTATATGCGCAGTTGGTAAATGCGGCTGGGATTACTAATCTCACTCTGGTTTGTTTTTAATGAGGCGACAATCTGGAATTGAGGACGACACCCCCCCCCCCCCCCCATTCCATAATTAAATACTTGTTACGCTTTTACAAACACACGTATTTGAGGTGAATCTCTCAACCTGAGTCTGGTTTTTTTTCATAATTAAACCCGAAGTAACCAAATTGAGAAAATAATCCTTAAAGTTACAGAAGTGAAAATGCCACATGCCAACTGACAGCAAAACAACACTTACATAAAAACAAACGATGACGTCAAATGTCGAGACGGTCATTAAAAAGATTAAATATGATCCTTTCGGATTATTAACTACTAGAAAATCAAATGACAGCTGTTTGTTTTTTTCTTATGATGAATTAATGAATGACGGGCAGGGTGGAAGAAGAATGATCGATTAAGTCTGGTAGCGATAACGATATCGGTATGTCCCTGTAGATGCGGTGGCATAGGGTTACTCTCGCCATTTATATCATAGAAAAGGAATTCCTTGACCAGAATATAACCCATAGCGTTTACACTGCGCCTTTTCCATTCCGGTAGCAACGGCTGAATTAAAAACAAAAAGGAATTCTAGGTTCATGTAATTTTGCCAAATAAATACAAACCTATGGGCTTGTTCATTTGACAACTCTGACTTTTAGTCGTTCATGTTTTGGGTAATTATTGAATGACCTTTGTTTTTTAACAGTCGAACAGAAATGTTTTTTCTTCACACGCGGAACACCGCTGGGAACCTCCATCCCCTGTCCCTCCTCTAACCCCTCCTCCCTCCCCCACCCTGCACCCTCAAGTGATGAAAGAACAAGACTTTCAGTGACAGCAGTGTTGTCAAGCACGCACGGGTTGGCTTCTGGCACGGCAAGGCCTTGGTACATCGATACGGCCATACATTTTCCTGCCATCGACAGCTCAGAAGGAATGTCTTGCCTTGGGTTTTGTAATATTTTACGTGCCGCAGTTTGCACTGAAACACGCCACAGAGAAAGATGTTTCCCTGCTAGCGATTAAAGCAGGAACCAGTGAACAGGTTAGGGAGCGCGGGGTGGGTGGGTATGCCGGGGGTGAGGGTATGCCGGGGTCGGGTGTGTATGTGGTTGTGAGTGTGTATTTAGGGGAGGGGTGTATATGGGGTGGGTGTGTATGCGGGGTATGTTTGTATGCAGTGGCGGGTGTGTATGTGGGGAAGGGGTGTGCATGCGGGGCGGGTGTATATGCCAGGGACGCGAGGCGGGGTGTATATTCTGGAAGTGGTCTTTTCTTGAAACAAGTGACATATCACCCGACACTCACTCCTTTTATTTCACAAAAAAAGAACGTAACATAATTATTTTGATGATAATGCTCATCATCATCATCATCATCATCATCATCATCATCGTCTTCATTATTATTATTATTATTATTATTATTATTATTATTATTATTATTACAATTAACAATAAAAATCCTCCCTTTGTTCCAGGTTTCTTGTTGGGCAAGTGAGACATGTACTAAAGACATGTTCTGAGCGTGTAAGACATGGGCTAAAAATTAGCCCACGCAGGGGGGGGGGGGGGGGGGGGCACCTGGTATTATACGTGTTAGCATGCGCGCCTAATAAAGCACGGAGAAGGCGGGTAAATCAGAACTTGCAAAATTCACATAAATTTTTTCAGAAATTTACTTCTAAAAGACTAACGTAAATGTCTGCAAAGAAAACACCGAATACATTTTGATAACACGAAAAAGTTGCTTATTTTTACTTAATGGAGCTGTTACCTGGAAACCAACAGGTACTTGTCTAGCTACCCGACATTTTGTCTGAAGAAACGTAGAAAGTTTCTGACAACCGTGACTGACAACATAGAATAATCAGACCGCCAGGGAAAATGGTGCTTTTATTGCACTGAAATTTACGTATAGGGACACAGTAATTGACTGTATTGGAAACCAACGGACCAACTGACACTTGTGTTTCTGCTTAGTTCCGGTTTTGGGAGCCTTTGGAAAAACACTTGTATTAGAAGAGCAGGCCCATAGCTGTGATACCAAATTGGCTCTCCTAAACTATGTTCACTGACTCGCAAAAATGTGTTCATCATAAATGTCTGAGTGCAAGAAACAAGAGAGGTGAGAACATGTTTTTCAAAGGCGAAATATCAAACATTTGGTAAAAAATATGTGTTTAATATCAATTTCTCGCTTTGAGTAGAATTTAAAAAAATATATAATGTTTTTTTTTCAGATACCGAAATCTTTCTAAAGCAACTTTTTGCCAGCTCGAAGCCTTTGTGAAAAAAGCTTTGCTGCTTACTCTGTGAAACGGCATCCCGCCCTCTCCCATACTAACAAAGATACACAATTTATATTTATACTACACAAACTACAATTACATACCTTGACAGTGATATTTTTTATTGTTCTTCTAGCAACTGTGTCAGGTATTATATTGTGATTTATCAAGGCACTATTTCCGATAAGCGTAGCCTTGTTGTTGGTAAACCAGGAAGTAAACAACTGTGGTCGTATACCTAATGCACAGTGTAGCTGTTGGCGCATGCAAGAGGTTTGTGCAAATGCTGCTGCAGCCCTCCTGCGGTGCTTTTGGGTATAGAAATCACAGTTTTTATTATTATTATTATTATTTTTATTTTATTTATTTATTTATTTATTTTTTTTTTTTTTTTTATTTATTTATTTATTCTTTTTTGGCTTCACGTTTTGATCATGAAAATGAAAACAAAGGCGAAAAAAGAAGTGATCAAAGACTTTAATACTGTGCGAAATTTGGTGGTTCTTAGTGCCAGTTTGATCACAAAAGTAGTAAAAGCAAAATGGCGGACGAAAGGGGAGAAAAAAGGTCCGAAACATTGGCTCCGTACAACGTCATCACACTTTTCAAATCTTCAACTTGCTAAGTTTAATTGGTTAATTAGTTGGTGTTATCAGGAATAAAACCCGAGCTTTATAAATTAGGTACAAAACCAGGATATTTAGGTACAAACCAGGATATTTGGGTACAAACTGGGATATATGGGTACAACCAGGATATTTAGGGGAGTTCAAATAAATCCTGACAGAATTTTTGTATTGGAAAGAACATGTATCAAATAAAAAAATCACCAATATAAGAACTGTTGATTGGTTTGTTAATTCCCGGGGCTGTTTCTGGGAGGGGCGGTGGGGTGGGGTGGGGTGGGGGTGGGGCATTGAAGATTGCGTGGAATTTCACATTTTGAGATACTGCTTGCCATTTTTCTTCTTTGCTTCTCATAAAGTACAAAGTTATTTCTCATAACGTTCGATAGATTTCTTAACTAGAGGTGTCTTTTATGAACATCACCAAGCTGAAAAGACAGCCAGAACGAGCAGCCAAGGTTTAATATGCCCGCCGCTATAACAAAACTAACGGCACAGTTTGTTGTGAAAGGTTGCGCCAAAGAAGTCCCGCTATATACCTGACTGCATCAGATGATTTTTTTTATACTTGGCGTACGGTTAACTCGCCCGGAACAGAAATAGCCTTTAATTTTTTTAACCAGATCTGTGGATTACCTTGCATGCTGCGGAGAACAGATCGCTGGTATCACGCAACAGTTTTCGGTGTTTCCACTCATTAAGGTCAGAGTGCTCTAGGCAAGAGACACTCCCATCCTCAAAAAATAATAATAATAAACAGAAATTCATTTTTCGCACATGAATGGGTCAGTACGCCTGAAAATTTGTGAAATACGAATCACATGAATGCTATTGTATATATGCCTGCACAAAGATGCTGTCCCAACCGAAACAAAATCGACTGTCATTTCTTCGCGAGTCCCACGTTTAATCTGTGGTTTTAAAAGATTATCTGGTTCTTGATGTTGATACTACGTCCTTAGAACATTATCTGTTTATCGACTTTTAAATACCGCCTTTAAAATGTTATCCGTTTTTCGACGTTTATACTACGCCTTTCAAACGTAATCTGTAAGTCGACGTTTAAACTACGCCTTTCAAACGTTGTCTGTTTGCCGAGGTCTGTTTTACACTATGGGAAGTATTTAATGCAAAAAAAAAAGCATAGAGATTTTGACTACTGGGAAGGAAAACGGGCAAAAAAACACAAACCTTGGTAAAACCGCCACTGGGGTAAGACCACTTTCTCGTGTTATCCTAGTTAGTCATGATTTCTAACAACGTTAGGGAATCTGTCATAAGTTGGGCTGACAACTCACAAAAATTGTAGGACAAGTGTTAACATGCTCTTGTTTCTCATCCCCGACAATTCATTGCACATTCATACAAGGAGTTATTGAATAGAAACATGTGAAATGCCCTAAGTTTGTTGAATTATTTATTTCTTTGTGTTCATAAAAATGACTAAATAGCGAAACGTCCATTTGAATTGTGGGTAGCACACATAAAAAGGCAGAAACATCATTAATATAAAACATGGCAAAACTTCACTGCAATCCAGATAATACCAAGCGAAGATGAAACGTTGCATACACTTTGGATAGAGGTCGCCCCAGACATAGGGAATTGGTTGTATGTGGAAGTCGAAACAAATGTCCCCCCCCCCCCCGATGTTGAATAAACGGGGTGGAGGTAGGGAGGGGGTGGGTCTATTTTGTGTATTGTACAAAAAGCCGTCCTCAAAACTTTTCAGATTCTAATGAACATGACATAAAATCATCATTTTGGCTTTTTTCTTTAAAGAAATCTATCATGGCCGCAATTGCCGTTGAGTAATGAAATGATTTTTTTTTTGGCTGTGCACCCAACGCCCACGAAATATTGGGGAAAAGTTATGTTTCGACTTTCATATGCAACCAAATCCTGATGCCTAATTAATGTTGCGACTAGGATAGACGTTGCTATTTCGTCGCGACTTAAAACAGCCAATTGCAGTTTTCAGGAAGGGCTGAAAATTGGTCATTTTAGACATCACGACCTTAATTAGACTTAGAACAGACGTTGCAATGTTTACTGAATAGCTGAAGTACATATGGAGATTCGGCGAGAGAGAGAGAGAGAGAGAGAGAGAGAGAGAGAGACAGAGAGAGAGAGAGAGAGAGAGAGAGAGAGAGAGAGAGAGAGAGAGAGAGAGGCATGGTGGTCTCATGGCCATCACGGCGGGGGGGGGGGGGGGGGGGGGAGTGATACATTGATACATTTCGCCTTTTAAAAAAGTTTGAGAGACTCAGACCACCCTTTTCTTCACCAAGCGAGAGAGAAAAATTCCCACAACCACAGCAATGCATACAGTTCATCATTGAGAAATCCTTAGACTAAATCAACCTATATCATGGTATGTGAATACAGGAAATACGAGCATGCTTACCCAGTAAACATTCTAAGGTCAATCCAACTTTGATTTCAGGTGTTGACGTCTTTCCGACCAAACTAGTAACTCTGATTAGTCGCGACCAAGATTAACGTCTTAACAACGTCTTTGATAAAACATTGAATAAATGTTGGAAAAGCAACGTTGCCTAGATGTTTCTTTTTGGTCCAAACCAAAACGCAGCTTCTCCGACGTTTAATGAAATCTTTGGTGCAACGCCAGCAAATCAGCGTTGGACAGATGTCCAAAAATTCACTCTACATAGACATTGAACTCGCAACCAAAAAAAAAACAATCTCCTTGCGTTATTGCTCACCGGAAACGGTAGGCATGACGGGTACTTTGAAAATAGACCGAACAAGGGCACAAAATATGGGAATTCAAGAGTGCGCAAGTTTTTTCCCAGATACTTTTGCAAAATATTCGGGAAAATCGACATATCCTGTGTAAGCGGATGAACCAAGGGAGTGGGGTACTATGACGAAGGGGTGACCACACTATAATAATGTCTGTTAAGATGGCAATTCTAAATTATTGTTTCCCCAGGGTCGATTCAACACCACTTTCCTGACGACTGGACAAGGTCTTGAGATAGAAATTGTTTCGACTTCCATTTTCAACCTGTCAGAATCGCTGATCAGACACCGCATAATCACGGTCTATCTAATGTCGGAAGGTAGACGTTATTTCGACTTCTATATACAACAGAACCGCGACGGTGATCCGAAGTTAGGTGCGACGTGTATTCAACGTTGCAGTGTTTACTGGGCAGATTTCACGCATGCGCTAACGACGCTAACACTTCTCATCATGCTCAAATCCCCATGAAAATTGATGGACTTTTAAATTAAGGAGATCTTGTTTTTGTGTTTAGCAATCAGCAGCTCCGCACTCGAGTTAACGAAAAATATTGCAGCTTCATTTCGCTTCCTGTTTTTATTTTCAACAACAATTTCAATCATTACTCCAATTTCTCCATCACGTCCCATCTACCATTTCACACTACTAATCATTTCAGAGAACTGTGTCACGTGAACCACTCACCGAAAGGCAAAGAAAGCTGTGGTGAACCATTCTAAATTTTACAATCTTCCTTAGCCAGCACAACCTTTATTTGGGTTGTAGGCTTATTATCTTTGAGTGTTTCCACATGGATGTTTTTTTGTAACTTTTTGAATAGAACTTTATGTTTTTTTCGACTAAAAAAGTTTCTCTTCTGTGATTTCTTTGCCTAAATTTTGTCTCCTCGCCTCATCCATATTCCCAACCCACTCCCACGGCCCTCCAACACCCCTCAACCACCTCCCAACCCACCACACACTTATTTCGCAAGATAAAGTATAATTGTCAACATTATACAGGTTTGTCCCGAGGCAGGTTTTACTGTATGCGAAAAGAGAAAAAAAGCAATGCAAACATAAGACTTCTTAGGTTTATTGCCAGGTTTACTCCACTCCTCCCACACCCCTCCAGCCACTCCAACACACTCACACATCCCTCCCATCCCTCCCACGCCCCTCCACACCCTTCCCATCCCACTACCACACCCTCCCACACCCCTCCCAAGCCACTCCAACACCCTCCCACACCCCTCCCACGCCCTTCCCACACCTCTCCCCAGCCACTCAAACACCCTAAAAACACCCCTCCCACTCCACCTCCACACCCCTCCCACATCCCTCCCACGCCCCTCCCACATCCCTCCCACGCCCCTCCCACGCCCTTTCCACACCTCTCCCCAGCCACTCAAACACCCTAAAAACACCCCTCCCACTCCACCTCCACACCCCTCCCACATCCCTCCCACGCCCCTCCCACATCCCTCCCACGCCCCTCCCACACCTCTGCCAAGCCACTCCAACACCCTCCCACACCCCTCCCATCCCACTTCCACACCCTCCCACACCCTCCAAAACCACTCCAACACCCTCCCACACCCCTCCCACGCCCCTCCCACATCCGTCCCACGCCCCTCCCACACCCCTCCCAAGCCACTCTAACACCCTCCCATACCCCTCCCACGCCCCTCCACACCCTTCCCATCCCACTACCACACCCTCCCACACCCCTCCCAAGCCACTCCAACACCCTCCCACACCCCTCCCACGCCCTTCCCACACCTCTCCCCAGCCACTCAAACACCCTAAAAACACCCCTCCCACTCCACCTCCACACCCCTCCCACATCCCTCCCACGCCCCTCCCACATCCCTCCCACGCCCCTCCCACACCTCTGCCAAGCCACTCCAACACCCTCCCACACCCCTCCCATCCCACTTCCACACCCTCCCACACCCTCCAAAACCACTCCAACACCCTCCCACACCCCTCCCACGCCCCTCCCACATCCGTCCCACGCCCCTCCCACACCCCTCCCAAGCCACTCCAACGCCCTCCTACACCCCTCCGATCCCACATTCACACCCTCTCGAACCCCTCCCAAGTCTCTCCAACACCCTCCCACACCCTCCCACGCCCCTCCCACACTCCTCACACCCCAACCCACTCCACGCAAATACTTATAAACCATCTTCAGTTTTACTTGCTTTTCTTCTGAATTATGATTGCTAAATGATTAATTAATAAACCCATGCGTATATATCGAACAAATTTTCAAATTCTTTGTTTAGAAAATCCCATAAATCTCATTTCAAAATGCCACATTTTTCTAAAAACTCTTAGGTGTCAATAATTACTATGAGGGAGTGCTATAAAACTCAATAGAACAAAATCGACTGTTCACCTCCTTTTTTCACTTTGATTGATATAAAAATGCATCATCAATAGATTTGCGGGTATATTCATTACAGTTATCATGCGAGTACCTACCAGATTTACCCGCGTTATAACTCTCACATCCCTCCGAACCAACTCCCAACGCCCTACCACACCCTCCCAATCCGTAGCCCTCTGCACTCACTCCCACACCCTCCCACACCCCCACCCCTCCCGCGTTACAACTTATTTAACAGTACTTGGTGGAGGTATCATCATCAATCACTTATTTTCTCTCTTTTCTTATCTATATCAACACAAACCATGACAATAAACTCTCAAACTCAGTCCACCCTTTATCTGGAATCTCCTAAGTGGGATCATCAATGTCTCGCTCCCGGGGCGGTGCCTTAACCATATTAGTATGTTGTCACCACGGCAGCCATCTTTGTTAACGAAGGCTATTAAACGAGCAGCGACGTGCGTCCTTTATTACTGTCTTGTGGTTATCACTTGAAAGGCTGCGTTGCTGTAACTAAATCTTGCGAGGGCACAAGTTCTTAACGGTGACACTCAGAAACAATCTTCCCAAGTCGCTTCAGTGCTGGCACGTCTCTTTCAGTGTTTTTTATGTTATTTGTTATCATTTTTAATTGTTGCTTCATTAAAATTAAGGAAAAATAAATTTTATCTATGTGCCTTGTACATGTTTTACTTTTTCCTAATAAAATTTTTGAGAATATTTTTGGTAAAAACTAACATTTCTTTAATAAAACTACAAAAAATATCTTCGTGGGCTGACGAAGACGACAGCCCGTTTATTTCGAGCCACAGAGCATTATAGGCGAACTGTCTGCCTGCGTGACTGCCTGTCTGACTGTCTGCCTGCCTGCCTGCCTGAGAGACTGACTGCCTGCTTGGCTGATTGACTGCCTGCCTGACTAACTGCCTGACTGACTGCCTGCCTGCCTGCCTGCCGGACTAACTGCCTGCCTGAATGATTGGCTGCCTGCCTGACTAACTGATTATCTGACTTACTGAATGCTTGATTGACTGACTGATTAGCTGCCTGACTGACTGACTGCCTGGATGACTACTAACTGGCTGGCTGACTGACTGGCTGTCTGACTGAGTGACTGCCCGAATGACTGACTACCCGACTGCCTGTCTGTCTGACTGACTGACTGGTTGACTGCCTCGATGACTGCCTGACTGACTGATTGAATGAATGACTGACTATACGACTACCTGTCCTACTGACTGACTGCCTGCCTGACTGCCTGAATGACTGCCTGACTGACTGACTATACGACTGCCTGTCTGACTGACTGTTTGCCTGACTGACTGACTGACTGACTGACTTGTAGACTTGATATGACTTGTAGACACAAAAACAGGACAAGAAATATTCTTGAATATTCTTAATTGTACCTAAGCCATAATATTTCGGGTATATTTATTTAAATTTAATATCGGATTGAACTGCAGACATCTCTAAATAATTTTAATACATTGTGTTTGGCCCGGCCAAAACAAGCACAGTCCATGCTGGATGTTTGGCGGATATCCACCAAACTTTGTGAGTAGTTACCATTACCCACTAAACAGTGCGACGTCCGTTCAACATCTTTTTCACGTCGCGACGCCTACTGACTAATTTCGAACCTTTCTAGTTTTTCGTCACGCCCAAATAGCAACGGATATCCAACGCCTTTCTAGCAACGCAAGACAGACGTCGGGACTTGGTTGTATATGGCTTAGAAGACATTTTTCTAACAACGTTGGATAGACGTCGGGATCTGGTTGTTTTTGACTTACAAAATAACGTCTTTCCACTTCATTGACTAGGCAGTGTGAACACAAATAAAATCAATTGTCATATTATCGCCCACCCAAAATAGCCATGAATTTTCATTTATAAAGTAAATCAAAATAATGATTTGAGCATACGAATCGCCTACTTTGTGGGAAGGAACAGAAAAAAGGGACTTCGTACGTATTCTAACACACTCGATGACCCAAGGGCAATGGGGACTTTAATGTAGTGGGACCACGTTGATGTCAATACAACATCGCTCTCCCGACGTCTCTCCAACGTCGAACCCCCGAACGAAAAACGTTTTATTAACTTTACCATAGAATCAAATTTCTACTTTGCTCGCAATGTATGTCCAACGTCTCTCTCCAAACGTCGCATGTTTACTGGGCGGTTTGCAACAGGCTGGTCATTTGTGAAAATTACATAGCCATTGGATACTTACAGTCTTTCCACTTTGGTTGATACAAATTCTCTGTCAGATGTATGCGGAACGGGGATGTCCGTGAACAGGTCAAAATTGATGCATTCAATCTCAAACGCCATACACAAACAGACGGAGGGCCGTCGGCACGTTACAACTAGCTTGTCGTCGTCTAGAGTGCTCATTTCTGTGGCGTCCTGTGACGTAATATTGCCACTGGGCATGCGCGTAACTTGTTCCGTTATATCTGATTTGAATTGAAACATTCCGCTCGTGTGCCATTCCTGAGACGCAATAAACCGCAAGTTAGAACCCACAAAGAAAACAAATACGCAGTAATACATCGACCTCAGTGAACACGTGAACGATTTATCCATCATGTGTTGTCTTTAACTTGTAAGAACGTTTTCCAACATCTCAGTCTGTTTTGCCAAATTCGCAGAACGCTAACTCAGTAAAAAGCTCAAAACATCCATGATTTTTTTTTCTTCTTTGTTCAAAGGGTAATAGCAAAGAGCTGTTAATGCCCACGCAACAACATAGCTCATATTAAAGACCAAAAATGTTAGTGTTATTTTCTCCCTATGTCTCTCCCAACCATCGCGATTACTCAAGCTGTTCTCTGTACCCTGTACTGACACGATTGTGACGCTCTCGGGCTCCGATTTTTACACGACACATACTGAGCTATCTGCTGACTTCATATTGTGAAGAAAATCTTGTGGAAATGAGAACAGGACGTGTCACAAGTGGGAGCCAGATTACGCCCATAATGATGCTAGCATCTTTCTTTCTTTCCTCCTTTTTTATGTGCGACATAACGGGATAAGACTGATATTTCGGGGGTATGACAACTCGAGTTTTTTTCCGATTTTTCGATTTTCTGAACACAAGGCCACAGACGAGAGTGGCCGTTGATAGCTGGCAGCCAGTCTGAGATAAAACATCATTTTCAGACATTTATTAAACTTTAACAGGACTGAATCAGCTTTTACTAAGGTTGAAGGATGATTGTGGCCTAAGAAAAAAAAGAGTTGTTTCGCGTCTTTATCTTGGAAATTAACTGGGCCGGCGGCGATTTTTTTCTTGACATAAAAAAGATCCGACAGATGCCGAACTTTTTTTTGGGAAAATTGCCCAAAATGATTATTTCGTAAATTATGGTTTAATGACTTGATAAATCGTTTATATGATATAACATTTATGTTATCATCGTATAAGATTTTGAACTATTTGAAGTTTAATGTGAGGGCCGAAGGAGCGAGCGCAAAATTCTTAGATAATTTAGAAAAATTTAGAAAAAATCGTTTTAACTTTGAAATTTATACACCCTGTCGGTCGATCGGTCAACACGGGTTTACTGGAGAACCAACTTTATACTGGTGTAAGAGCATTCATTTGTGCCTTGTTCCTATTTTATATTGCGCAGAATCCAAGCCGTTGGGGAATGCTGCATCTTAACGCCATTTAGAAAGACACTAGATGACACTAAAACTACTGAGTGATCTAAAAACAGACACAGCGTGCCAAAGGTTTTTTTTCCATTATTGCTCTCATTATGCATTTGCCCTGCTCCAGTTTATTTTTCTCTTTTTTTCATTTTTCTTCAATTTTTATTCATTAGAAGTTATCACCCAGAAAAAGGCTGAGTACTGTCCTAATAGCCAGTAACACCCAAAAAAACGATGATGATGTACTTAAACGTCCATTATGTTGTAGTGTAACACTTGAACATTTCAAACTCTCTTTTTTTCTCCGCTGCTACTCAGTATTAGCTTTTGTGAGACATCTTTCTCTAAGAGCTGAATAAACGCCAGGGGCCGTATCACAAAAGTAGGCTGCATAGTTAACACTTGACAAGCCCTTGGCTTGCAAGGGTTATATGAATTTGTGCGGGCAAAATTCGTCCTTTTTTTCTTCTTGACAGTTTTTTTCCATTTTTTGTGTCTTCTTCTTCTCTGACACTATGGGCCCTACGACCATCAAACTTGGGACTTATGGAGAGCTTGATCTGAAAATGTGCACGTCGCTTTTTATTTTCATCTTTGATTTCGTTTTCTTTGTTAAAACGCCATGTGAAAAGAGTGTATTTTTTGCAAGTAACTGAGTAGCGTTTAATGCACAGCAGAGAACACAGTTGCTGAGCTTTGTGCGAGCTCTCACTGCGTAAATAAATAACACGGCGTATGCCTGATAAGTCAATAAAACTTTAAGTCAACAACAACCAAACACTACTCGGCTTATAAGACGTCTTCAAGCTGTGTTGTTTGCAATATAATAGTAATACTTCATTCTTAGTGCGTACGATATTGTTTTTTGCCTGAAGCTGTAAGGCCGTACGGACCGACCCCGAAGGGGGAGCTCCGTACACGCCCGTAGGCTGAAGGCAAAAAAAAATATCGTACGCACTCAGAATGATGTATTACTTTTATTATATGCCTATTTTTTGCTATTTTTTATGTCCAACTTCAAAATTTTACCACGCACTATTTTTGCACTCAGTATGCTCAGATGGGGTGACGCGTAATCGGTACTGGGCCAGCGAGCATTGAAATTTGACTCGGTTTTTGCACTTATATATTAATATTAAATATTAAATAATATTAAATATTAAGTATTTATTTGCTACGTGTAATGATTATTTCGGACGTAATACCCCCCCCCCCCCCCCCCCCCAGCCGCGGTATTATATCAGTTACATCTTTATTATTTTCAAATCAATGCACACAAAATCACCCGAAGGACGTGTGTAAAATTACCAACAATTTACCCTTTAAAATAAATATTTACCTTCAAATATGCCTTCCTTTCTGTCATCAGTGATAGTAGACTTTAATTTATGTGTCTTAAATCATGTGGTTTAAGAAGTAACCTCACAAGCCCGCCTCATCAACAAGTATTTTCTCCCTTTCGAACGTTCCTTCTTATTTTTGTCAGTTCAACGGAAGTAACTCATTTCAACTCAACTCGCGAAATAACAACGTAAGAAATACACAAATGACGTAATTATATGGCATTTGTAATTAGATGACGTTTCGTTTTCGGGCTGCGCTGTAAATATCGTCACAGTAATAACTCTTGCATCGATTTAGAGGACGGTTGCAGTTCATTGTGACCCACTTTCTCTTCACTTTCAGGTCCGAAAACACGTGTTTTTTTTGTTTACTATTTACATCTGATCGCATTATGAATATGCTTATATGGGGGAACCGTGCAATCTGGCCTATGAAAACTGCATACTCGTTTTTTTCTATCATTTCTTTGTACGCGGACCTCTAGGCATATAATAAATTATTCAAAAAACCCACTGAAGGAAGTATTTAGCAAGTGTTTAAAATTTCGCTAGCGGAATGACCTAGTTGACAAATTCTGTTTACTGCTCCCGTAACTATCAGAACTTTCAGAAGTTAATTAAAATTTGACTTCTATGTTAAAATATATTCTTGTAAAAATTGTTTGAGCATTGCGCTAAATCATCTGATTCCCTTTGTCCGATGAACAGTTAACTGGATAGTCATATTTTGGGAATACTGGATAGCTTTTTTAATATAGCACAACATATTTGGTACTTGCGTATACAGGCGGAAGAAGAGGGTCTAGCCACAGCGTACGCTAGTTTTCCGCCATATGGGTCTAAACATTAGGCAAAATTTCCCAAAGAAATGTAACGTATAAGTTCTCCAAGGGCTCCCATTCAGTTTTCCGTTATTTTATTCACCTTTTATGCCATTTTTCGTATAAGAACGTTATTATATCGATTTTAAAGAATGTCATATATTGGAACGTCAAGGAAATGTTATAGGCATTTTAATACTTTTGTAAAGCAGTTTTAGATATGAATAATATATTCGCAATAACAAGAATTACATTTTAGATGCTATACGTCAAATTCAATTCACATATATTTAACTAATCACTGTAATCTATAACTAAGCATTAAATGTGCAGATAAAAAAGCCCATAAAAAGGTAGGCCATTTAATGGCTGAGGGCTGAAAACTAGATATGCATTCCATAAGGGCAGAGTTATAATAATAATTTGGCGTAGTGTCATAATTCAACGGTTGCACAGCCGCCTAACGAGTTTCAATCCCGCGACCGCTCTGTACGTCTCGCTCACTAAACCAATGCCTTTACCACCTTCTCTACGGAGCAAGTACCCTTGATAATGGCACAAATAAAAAATTTCAAAGTCCTGCTGAGTCACTGTCCTTGGGCGAATATGGCTCAAATACAATACCGATCTTTATTAGTCCATATACTAGCTATATCCCAAATATCTCAATAATTGCTAAAGAATTGAAGGCTAGAGAGTGTTCACAGACCAAATATTAACGACACTTGATTATGGTACGAATACAAAAAATTCAAAGTCCAGCTGAGCCACCGTCCTTAGGCGAATGTTGCTCATATGCAATACTGATTTTTATCAGTTCACATACTAGTTAGATCTGAAATATCTTAGCAATTGCGAAAGAATTGCAGGCTAGAGAGTGTTCACAAGCCAAATGTTAACGGACGGACGGACAGACCGGCGGACACGGCCATAACAATAGCCTTTTGCCTAAAGGCTAAAAAGCACCAGGAACTGAGTAACGGACTGAAAGCGCGCAAGGTGGGTGAAACTGAGCTAACCCCTGCGATGAGAGTGGTTGGGTGTGGTAAGAGCGAGCGACAGAGAGAGAGAGAGAGAGAGAGAGAGAGAGAGCGGAGAGTCGGACAGAGATGGGTAGAGTGAGAGAGAGAGAGAGAGAGGAGAGAGAGGAAGGGAGAGGGACAAAGACTGAAGAAAGAGACAGAACAGACAGGGTGAGAAACATAGAAAGAGGATGAGTGAGTGATTGAGTGAGTGAATGAGTGAGCGAGTGAGTGACACCCGGTAGGGTTGCATAAATAAATGTCTTTCATTAAAGGATATATTTTAATATTTTGCATTTCGAGTGAATTAAGAAAACTTATTTTGTTTAGCAATGTGGGCGGCAGTGGTTGTTTCACATTGATTAAGGTTAAAGTGTGTGCTTACTGTTGTATTTTAGAAATCTTACGAGGTTGCCTTCCACACGACAGAATGTTATACTGTAGGGTATTTGCTACTGGTCGTATCCACCAATACATATAAATACAGCTGCAGTGTTTTCACACTGCTCTCCTAAGATTGCTTTATTATCTTGTCTTTGAAATAAAATTCATCAGGATATTGACATATACAATGATATGTCAAACAAATCCCGCAGTGCTTTATCGTTGGTTTTGGGCACTGTCTACTACTCTTGTATCTTGATCATAACCCAAGGTTTAACTAATTGTACTAAATTCATAAATTTCCTCCGCCTTCAGCTATAAGATAGTGATTAAAACAAAAACCACTATTGCATTACAAAGGGTTATAACCAGCCAAATATTATTAAATAACAAAAGCATAGTAGTACTCAAAATGCAGTACATTGGCCTCGAAGAAAGAAAAATGACATTTATTCATTGTGACACTTCTTTGGGATTATTTATACAAAAAAAAGATAAATTGGCCACATAACAATGCCTTCACCAAATGTTTATCGCATCAGCCAGCTCCAAGTCTTGTCACGTATGATTTCTCTCTTTACAAAAATATACTCTGTTGTTTTCCTTTATGTAACCACAGTGAACTTTAAGTACTGAAACATATCTGCTACGACCTCCCACACCTAGACCCCCTTGTCCTTGATTACATAGTTGAGAATAAAGTATCAGCTAAGAGTATAATTATAGGCATTGTTTTGATATTTTAGTTGGTAATATAGGGCAGGAGGATTGTAATAAAACCCGCCTTATGATTACATAATTGTTAATTACTGTTACTATTTAAAGCTAACATCAGTTGATTTTATACAAGTAACAATGTTCAAAGAGCTGCCTGGAGCTATTTTCCTCTGTCAAATGATTAAGGACTAGTTGCCTATTACAGGCTTCTTTGTCAATTACGAACGTTATGGCGGTGACAAAAAAGCTCCCACCCCTTCCCCGTAACATGGAACTTACTGCACTGACTGATATATGAAAAACTTCCCGATGATTAACCAGAGAGATGCAGCTCAACAGCCGCCTCTCGCCCAAAACGACACCTAAAACACGGAGTGCTAAGTTTAAAATGCTGTAACTTCTTGAAAAAACCAAGGGTGCTGTCCCAAGAGAACCCCGCCCTTTTTTTTTTTTTTTGAACATGCGGAGTAACGATTAATTTGGCATCCCGCGTGGACCGCGTCTGACTTCAAAATTACCCCCTCTCTCCGTAGCATGGTAGCATGTGTTACGAAGTGCCTCGCCGAGTCACTAGCAGCAGCAGTTTGATACATTATCTTGTATAGTACACTAAAAGAGCTTTAGAGCAATTGTCGCTAGTTGCTAACAGCAGCTGAATAAGATAATAATGGTTTAGCGACATCTCAATTATACGGACCCTCCATTACAACGGACAAAGCAGATTCACAGATAACGCCATCTAGCAAGCAAGTAATTAGATTTGTGCTTGGTTTCTCCAAAATACAACCAAAAAATTTGACATCATTTTGGTGATTAGTTAATGGCACACGCCTTGTAAATGGGTCATCATATGTCCCAAACTTAACGCAAAAATGAGAACTAAAATATTTGTTTATTCGTCACTTTGAGATAATGATTGTTATGTCTCAGGTCAAGATACGACAAATTACAATCAATGTTCAAATTCATAATTAATAATAAACATACATTAAAAGTTATAATAAAGTTTAATGTGATGCTCTTTATATAACACTCCTTCCTTACCACACACAAAAGCGGCACAGGAATACTTTAGTTTTATGAGAAACCTTTTCATGTTACTTTACATTTTGGATTAGAAAATCAAAATAGTAAATTCATGAATGAGAGCGGACAGATACCGACGAAAATTTCAGTTAAATTAAAATACCCTTCCTATGTTACAAATAATCTGTTAAAGCAGTACCTGTTTATGCTCTCTTTCAACTTCTAGTAACACAAAAATACCTAAGCGCATATCTAGAACAACAGCTGTCACTCTCAGTGCTGAAATTATTCCATTCTTTTGTTTAGTTTGTTTACCCATAAAATTCATCAGGCCTCTTGTGCAGAAGTATTTACATCAACAGTGCAATGTATTGGACCAAAACTAGACCAACTATTTGAAGTATTGGTAAATATGAGCTTAAAAGTCATTCTGAAATGCACACAAGAAATCACAATGGTTTTAATCTTTCACCTTTTACACACATTCTGTTTTAGATAAGGCGTGCATCCTCCCAAAGGCTGCAACACTTACTTGGTAATGTTTAATCCGTGTGACAAAGTTAAGATTTAAAAATAAAGAACCTAAAATAAAAGATATCATGAAGAGAAAATCGTAAGAGTGCATCTGAAAGAAGAAACATAAACGTAGCTCCAATTTCAAGACAACTTATGCAAGTTGCACTCTTTGAATATGGAAAAATAAATCAAACTGCTTCAAGCACAGAGTATAAATAGTTATCGTTTGAGTTAGTTAAACTGTTCTGCATTAGCACAAAAAAGTTTCAATTGCAACAGAAACTTTGGAAATGTTTTTACTGAAATTATGAAATAGAAAGCATACTGAAATTAATTTATCATTTCCTATTAACATTGACATTATTTAATGATGGCGTATGTAACTTTTGATGATGGACGCATGTAACATTAAATTACGACATATGTAACATTTAAAGAAAGTATATATATATATCTATCATTCAATAATAATATACATATTTTTAATTTAATTTAATGAAAGACTGTACATTTCATCCAATGGTGTCTATGTTTTATACATTGATTAAGTATCCATCAATTCATATGATCATTCATTGATATACTGGCCATTCAAGACTATGCATCAGTCAATAACAGCAGTATAAAGATTCATTATAAACGAGTTCGTACCAAAATTATTCTTACAGAAACCATTGCTGCTCAGAAAAATCTATAAAATGAAGAAAACACTGCTTTAAAACGGTTATTAGAAGCATCACGCGCCTAATTTTACCCCTGGCAAAGTTAACTTATTGTAAAGTAGCTTTCAGAGGACTACAGCCTTTGTAGAACTCACCATTAGCGCAACAGAAAGGACAGATTAGCAAATTAAACCTTAAGTAGATGACACATTCACTTCTTTAGAGGCATCACGTTTTAGGCTACAGGAGTGTGATTTTAACAATACAGCAATACCAATAGCAATAGCAATATATTTTAGTATAGCAATGTTCTTTAAACACTCCTAATTCAATTCTACTGCTAGTAAATATTACAAATCAAACGGTGTTTCGCAGCTTTAAAACATTATCGCTCTTGTGTTAAAGTTTTTGAATACTTGCAAGTTACATTTATCCATTTTTAATTGGTATTACGAGCTAATATGCCAATATAAACTAACCAAGTGAGAGAGTTTCACAGTCAGTCTCATGTAGTGCGAGCTGTAAGTGGAAGATTAACAATTAGTATACTAACTACCTTTAATTAGAAAGTATCTGGTACATTTTCAATATGTCGAATACAACACACGAACTGTAATGATTTAGACGACACTTTGGTGCTTGCCCAATACCCACCATCGAGGGCGTTAGCTGCTTGTGTGGACAATCTGCTAGTATAAGCGGTGCTAGTTCAAAATGTTCAACTATGCGTAACAATAATAGATGCTTCACTACAAAAGTTCAACCAATTCTATCATGTCTCAAAAACTACTTAATTACTAGATATTATCTCGCCCTCCCTTCCCCCCACCATGATTGTAAACATTCAAAAGCCATCTTTTTCAGGCTGAACTAAATGTGAAAAAAAAAACATCGCTGTCTGTAACAAGACTTCAGTATGGCATCAGCTTTATGTATAAATTGCTGTTTGTATCAATAAGGATGCTTCATGATTTCGTTGTAGTGCAATAAAACTCCTCGTCCCAGAAATTATTCTCGTCCTCGTGCTGCAATATTTTTAATGTCTTACTTTTTGCGCTTTATAAGTAGTCCTCAAAGAGAATCAAATCATTCCACGAACACCACAATAATCATTAGAGTTTCATTCTTAATCAAACTGTGAGAAAAACGCTGCTTGTAGCAACAAATATTCTTGCATAAGCTTAGTTGAGAGATTCCCACCGACTTTCAGCTTGTGAGCTCAACAGTTCTATCAACACTTTATGAATGTGATATTTCCAGGGCGACCCTTTGTAGGTCATATCCTTAGCAACTGTCAGAAGACAAAGATTACTCATCTTAGCAACAGTTTTTACCTTCATCTTGCAGTCGATAAATCAAATCATAAAGAAAACGGAAAAGGACAATGAGCAAAAATTGAAACCGTGTCTTTGATCAGACAACGGTTTACTTAAGAAAAACAACAAACAATATATTTTGATAAAGTGTATTGTGGTTTCCCTTATATTTACGCTACTGAATTTTAACTTGTTTTGCCAACAAGTTATACACTGCATTATACTTATTGAAGCTTTTTGTAATAGATGTAAAATTTAAGTGTAGAATTGTACTAAAATAGAATATCTTTAGAATGATATCATGTTAGACTGGCCCATTAAATTCTGACATTACAAATCTCAACAACCCCATTGATAATGTCAATTGTTATTTTAAAAATACAGAAAAAAAGTAAATTTATGATGCCAGTTTACGATTACAAAAGCAATATTAGCACTAATTAGGCTATCAGATATCATCAAAAATGCTCTGATGTCATGAATACGGCAAATTTCGCAAGTGCAAAGAGTAATCAATAACGTTGCACCTTTTCGTATGCAGAAATTTATAACACATATAAGTATATATATATACTTATAATTAGTTTCTGATACAAATTAATGGCATTGAAATGGGACTTGTTTTATTTATTTGATAAATTCATTTAATTAAATCAGCGTCTAACAGGGAAAACTCGATTTTGGTCAAATAATTCCCTTTCATTTTTCATTCTTAAATACACATAAATTAAATGCACATAAAAAGAAAACGCATTCAAAAGCATCTATTGTTCCATCTGAGTACAATGAACAAGCAAGTTGTTGACATAAGCATGAAAGAAACATTGATTTTCCTGTCAAACCGCACATGTTTGACCTGTGATATTGCTAAATTACGACGCGTTAGATTCTAAAATGTACATTTCGTGATTTCAATACCGCTAGATCTTGTAACAGATGTCTCTTCACTCAGCCTAAATTACTTTATTAAGGAAGTCCAATAGACAAAACCCAAATTGATAAGACTATTTTGTTGAAAGAGACAGGGCATTTATCAACGGCATTAAGTTAATGCGAGAAGAGGTCGAATAATTACACCTCCTGTAATTCAGAGCTACTGAAGAATGCTATACCACTGCTAACGGCATACACTGGCAGATATAATATGCGGTAAAGCTTGCGTTAATTGTGCAATACACGCCACGGTTTAAAAGACTCAAGGATACTGAGCCTACCATTTCTATTGAAGGTTAATCACTTACTTTTTCACTGGATATTTCAATTACATGGCGCTATGCTCAATATCACGATCACTTTTCTATTTTTGTCACAAAGATTCGGAAGTTGAATTTGGAATTTTGGGCGAAGGAATCAAGCAAAGAAGCTTGGGTCTTATTGCCACACTCAGTAAAACACTGACAATCCACCATAACCGTTTTCTGTATACAATGCCTGTAAATTACAACATTCTTAGATTTCCACGTCCTTTTCGATGTCTGATTACCTTTTACATTGACTTTTTTGTATGAACAATGAGAGAAAAAAGAAAACTAACCTGGCTTTGACTGTATAAAACTTTCCTCTTCCCCTACCCGGGAGTAAATATTAGGCTCATTCCCCGACGTGGTTTTATTGTATTGAGATTATCTGGGATATTGAACGCATTGGAGAAATTCCCCGCAGTGGTTTTACTGTATTGAGATCATGTGGGCTCTGTATTTTTTAAGATCTTATTTAAATCAGCATTTCACACATGTTTTGTGTTACTTACCACAGCTGGAAGACAAAATATGAATTAATTGATCTAAGAAACTTTACTATTACAATCTCAACACAGGCCAATATGTTTCAAAGGAATGAACTTGTGACTGTTAAATAATCATTGGAAACATCCCTTACCATAGGGCGTCGGTTTAGTTTTGTTTGTTTCAAACAATGTCGCTAAAAATTATCAATTTGTTTAGCTTTACTTTAGATATGATCATTTATATTAAAAATAATGTAAAAAATAATTCATAAAACGCCTTGCAAAACTATTAATTTTAAAGGGATATTGACACATTGAGATAAACAGCATTCGTGCTGCCCGTTTTAGTTTCCTGGAAAATGTAAATTTCATTCAGCAGTATAACATTATATAAAGATAAAAACATATCTATGAATAAGTGGTTAAAAAGTAGGTCACACTAAGAAAACATACTTTGGAGCTAATTGCAGGAAGTTTCCTGACGGCGTAGTGTAATCACTAATGGCATGGTCAGGGAAATAATAATGCCATAAATTAATCTTTGAAAACTAACTTAAATAGTTCAGATGATAACTAAATAGCAAGACGGAAGTAATTATGGCATGATTTACTTGAATGCAAAAACTGAAAAACAGATTTTTTTTCCAAAATGGCAATAAAATCTGCGAAGTGGGCAAACAAATCTAAATATATCCAATAATTTATCACATTGACACAGCTAACGATCTCATATACCCCCCCCCCCGTACCTTAAAAAGGCAAAATAATGCA
The DNA here is from genome assembly GCA_949752745.1 of Protula sp. h YS-2021. Classification (NCBI taxonomy): domain Eukaryota; kingdom Metazoa; phylum Annelida; class Polychaeta; order Sabellida; family Serpulidae; genus Protula; species Protula sp. h YS-2021. The sequence goes on from OX457024.1 coordinate 20,121,352, forward strand.
AGGAGGACACAACAGCCTTGTTTCTCATCCCAAGTGTTTTCAGAATTCACACTGTTGGCGCTCCACTTCTCGAAAAAAGTTGGCCAAGCCGCGCACAATTGTGTATTTTTGATCCGGCATTGGAAAAAAATGTTGCTTTCGTTTTTACGTAAAGCATGTTTCAGCTGGTTATTCAATGTTTATGTGAAGTAAATCGTATTTTATTAATCTGTATTTTGTCATTCTGAAGACTTTGAAAATGTCTATGAAAATGGCCCGCCAAGAACAACAAATTTTTAAAGTAAATTCCTCCTCTGATAAATCATGTTTTGGTACTTTACCCAATATACAGAGAAATTGTTTACTTTCAAATTTTGTGCATCCGGTCGGCCGGTCAATTTCATTTTGTACTCGATTTCTTGTCATTTTTTGTATTTTTATTTGTGATTTTAGTGAGCTGACTAGGGAGGAGATATAAGTTTAATTAATTTCCTGGCCCAAGTTTTAACAGTTTAGCAAAGTGTTTAGGATTTTGACAAAACTGTCTGCAAATTGAAACCGAAAGGTGATTCATCAATAGTAACAAGTAAGTATACAATGAGCAACAGAAAACTCTCTTGATTAACTATTCCTCAATATCAGTTATGAAGTCTTCAATATACGTACATTCATAGCAGAGATATGAACAGACAGTAGGAGAAAGATAACTTAGTTTTGTACTTCTGTATAACTGATAACATCTTGAGAAATTAATGTTACACATATCTGACGTTTGAGCAAAATTTCTAAATAAAACATAAAGATATTATCAGTACAAGGCGATATTATTTATACTATTTGAAACTACTTGATACGGAACGGAAGTATGCCGATTTTGAGTTTCTGCCTAAGTGTTCTTCACTCTGTTGGCAATGTTCTCCTTATTTTAAAAATAATCAATTTCTCCCCAGTTGCAGCAATGTTTTCATTGTGTTAATGTAGTTAAATTATCCACAGCTTCAACCTCAAGCCACTAAAAGGGTAGCCTAGGGTAACAAAATACCCCATCAAAACAACAATTTAATGTAACTACTGTTCGTTTCATGCTAAAATAACACAGATGTTTAATAATGGCTGATAATGATTATAATGCATTTTTCCTTATTTTGATTTTTATTTTATTTTTATTTTATATCTTTTTTTTTTGCCTTCTCCCCCATGAATTCCTTACTATCACGCGGCTACAGAGTAGGGGGAGAGGGGTGTTAAATGAGGAATACTTCGTTCTTTCTACTGAGAAGCGCGTTAATGCTCAGATCCTTTAGTAGCCTGGTTTGAAAGAGTATATAAAGCAGGTGGCCAAATATACACCATATAGGCAACACAAAGTGCATATAGAATGGTGAAGATATTTTTAAATGTCAAGAATCAATAAATAATTTTTCAGCTCAGCGTTTTTACCTCAGCGTTTTGATGTAAAAGTCGCTACGTACGACAGCTACAGGCTCCTGGATGATTGATCTTATAAAGTATTGGTCCCTTGAGCTATAAATGTGATTTCAAGACTATCTGTATATTGGTCCCTGAGCATTTTGTTCTCGCTTTGTGGTCTCCTACGTGATTTATTTAATTTGTTAATGTGGGCAATATTTACGAATCTACATAAAACGAAGCAAATGCTAAGACGAAAATATATCGGCACAGATTCACAGGCTCTGCAGGCAGATAACATTGGTATGCAAGAAAGCTACACAGTAGAAAGTGAAGTTGTGATGGTCCGATTAATGGCTGATTAATCAATTAATTAATCGATTCTGGCATGATTGATTGTTTTTCTTTTTTAGAACATTTTAACTTATTTCAAAAGGTGTAATTTGTGGATGCATGGATTGAATGATTTTTGGCCTGTAGATGTTTATAACAGCATCATAAACGTCAAATAATCGATTGTGGTTCACATTTATCTCGATTAATCGTTTAGGGATTTATGATCGATTCCGACTACTATGTAGTACAACACATGTGTGCTGCATGAATATAAGGTGGGCATGAATGCCATGGTACTGAAGACAAGTTTGGTCGGCAATGTAAAGTACAGGCAAATATATGCAGCAGGTATGGATCGTTGCCGCATTGCATATGGTAGGCAGATACTCGACATTTTGCAACTTAGCAACCACATAGCAAACATATGTGAGCAATGGGGTTACAATATTATTCACCTGTTAGTTGAGCATGGCAAATATATATTTGATAAATTTTGTGAACATATAATTACCATATTCTCAAAATGTGGTTGCCATGTAGTCAAACATGATTATGTGGTAATATTATACAGCAACAATATTTTTATGCCATGCTCGTTGACATTGTCGGAGAACATCCCTGATGCAGCAGGTAGGTTTTGGTGGGTTCTTTGGTTGCCTTGCCGGCTGTCTATTATCCGTACTCACTCAATCGGCCCTACACTACGAAGGCGGGGCTGAACAGAAAATGCCCTCGATGCGCTCACTGTCGGGCTAATTAGCATTAGATAACATTGTGCAGTGGTATCTCTGGGAGCTCCATGCTTTGATGGTAAATGCACTGGTTAGCCATATATCTCTCTCGCAATTAGGCAGCTACATAACTCTCTCGCTATCAAACTAAAAACAAAGCATCAATTCCTGCCCATTTGCAGAATTAAAACAATATAAATTGCTTAATAGATGCAACACATCTTCAAAGTATGGCAAAAAGCGACGAAAACCATCTCTATTAACTGGCAATATTTCCATGCCGTTTTGGCACACATCTGCAGCCCCTCACTCTGCCAAAACAATTACCTCTGTGTAAAGAGCATATTACTTAAATAACGCTGATAACGGAAGAATTTTATGGCTTGGTAACTGTAACGTACATCCGTGATCACATCTCTATTTCGAATTGTTTTCAATGAATGTTACCGAAAGAATGACCAGGAACCACAAGTTTATCACATATATATATATATATATATATATATATATATATATATATATATATATATATATATATATATATATATATATATATATATATATATATATATATATATATATATATATATATATATATATATATATACTGCTTATCGCTTTTAAGACTTTCACAAATCGTCTCAAAAAAGACGTTCTGAAAAATGACGTTCGCACTTTTATTGTAGGAATCTGTCCAAAGTTTGTTCAGATTCGGATGTTCTAGGGGTCTAGAAAGGAATAGCAGCCATCGTATTAAAGCTATCTGAGGTAGTACTTTTGCTACAACAAGCCAGAAATAATGAAAAAGTAGTAAGGTTAAAGTCCAAACTTGAAATTATTTGAACTATCTGCAACAATCTTCTTTGATTTAATTTGTCAGGCCAGTCAAGTTACGATCTCTGTGTGAATCACCCGAGTTGCTGTGACGTAAAGTCTCAGGTTGGCATTCTTTAAATGGCAAGTGGTCAGAAAATGGGCAAGGGGATAGTTTTATTTCTTACACTCTTTTTATGAAGACTAAATCAAATTCATACAACAAAACTAACTACAGGTTATAGGAAATCAGCCCTTACAACGCCATCGGTTCGTTGTTACGTCTGATGACAAGTGAAAGCAGACCCCTGATAACGGACAGAAAAGAGGGTCGTCGAGTAACGTCTGGGACGGATTGACCCCACTCCCCCCTCCCCTTCCTACCACAACGAAAGGATCAGTTAATGGGCTTGCGACTCTCGTGTAAAGTACAAGTTACACATAAGGAACTCTAAAAGCACCATCCACTTTCATTAACCCAATGCCTCAGTCCACATTCCGACGTCGTTCCAACGTTGATTGGGAGTCGCGACATCAGCTGAAAAAAATGACGACATGAGGTCTGGTTGTAATTTCGTGGTGCTTGGTCACGACCATAAATTTTGTTTTCCGCTGCTTGTATTGGGCGTTTAGTCTCAACCAAACAGTAATTAATTCCGACGTCAAATCGCCGTCTTTGGTGCAACATCTAATAGACAGGGAATTCGCAACGTTGTTTAGACGTTGGTATTTCGCCACAAACTAAGATCCACTTTCGCCGACGTCTTGTCAACGCCTTTGATGCAAAATTGAATAGACGTCGGAAACTGGATTTTGTATCGGCGTCCGGGACACATCCAAATAACCTCATCATCACCCTAAATGGAAGCCAAGTAGGTCTTTTCTAAAATAGGCCAACATGGGGATGGAAAATATGAGAATGACATGAAGTTTTTTTTCCCGTTTGCTGTTGAAAAATAATTAAGGGAACTGACTAACTTCATAGATATCCTGTGTACCAGATAAAAAAAAGATATGAATATACTGTGACGGAGGGGTGACCACACATTATGAGTGTCGGTACTGTCTATGAGATGTATCTGGATCAGTTTTCCGAAGCCTCTACAACGTTGTTCTCTCGATATCTATACATCGTCGGGAAACGTTATTTCGGCTTCCATAATCAACCAAAAGCCAACGTTTAACCAACATCCGGTTGCAACGTTTATGCAGCGTTGATGCAACGTCGCAATGTTTACTGTGCCCTTGGTAGACATTTGACGTCGCATAGACGTTCTGGCGGCATGGCCATTCGATATTAGCGGGAGTCGCTAGCGAACAGGTTTGATATATTTGTGTAACAGACGTTTATAGCAGTTTATAAAACCCTTATTTGCATTAATCTACATATTTAATTTGAAGAAAGAGGCGGGACAAGAGCGATAAGAGACAAGACAACCAAGCACACATTTTAGAAAAGTTTGAATTTAAAAAATAAATAAATAAATAAAAGCTCACAACCTTGAATAGAAGTTCGCTCGATGTCATAGTTGTCAATGCAGCGGCCCAGTAAAGGAATCTCAAAGAAAACCCCAACCCTACCCTCATCCCAGACAGAAAACGTACTGGGAGTCAAATGTTTGACTTACCGTAAACTTGTTACTGAGGATTCTTTTTAAAGCAAGGGTGCAGATATTAAAAGTTAGAAACATATGTGTGCTGTAATCAGCATGCAGACTGGCTCATTTTGAAACTGCCCTGAACACAAGGAGATCTGATTAATTTCAAGACATGTCGTACAATGTCACAGTGCTTGGCCATTCAGTAGAAAATCCCGATAGCTGTATTCACCCGCCCCCCTACTACCCTCCCCCCCCCCCCCCCGACCGGAGAGGTGTTCAGATGGCAGCACAAGATGGCGGCTGTTACATACAATGGCGGCGGTCACGCAAGATGGCGGCGGTCATGCGTACAGGTTATTTACAGAGAAATTAATTAGGAAAAAAGGTTTTTCCAATAAAATAAAAGAATGCTGTGGGGTTTAAATTAAAAAAAACGCACAAATTGAATAAAATCTGCGTTGAGATTGAGCGTGGTCTCTTAACTGCACTATTTACAGGAATAAAATAACATTTATGTTCTCATACAACAAAAACAACCCATCTATCAATCTACCCGTGGGAACATGAAGCACATCTCTTTTACAAAATCCGACATCAAATTAATTTAACTATTTCCATCTTTATGATACATTAAAGTACAGTGGGACCTCAGAAATAGGACCACCAGTTTGACTGAAATGAAGTGCTTCGATTAACGGGGGGATCCTGTTAGTTGGGTTCTTTGTAACTGGTGGTACCTGAAAAGGGATTATTAAAAACTGGTCCTATTTGAGAAGTGGTCCCATTTGTGTGGTGGTCAAATTTGTGATGTGGTCCATTTGCATGGTGGTCCGATTTGTCATGTGGTCCCATTTGCGAGGTTTGGTCTCATTTGTGGAGTGGTCCCATTTGTGAGGTGGTCCGATTGATGAGGAGGCGCTATCCCGGGATTTCCGTGTACAGTAAAACCTCATTCTGGACAAACCCTGAAATATAAGACAACTGCTAATACCGGACATGAATTCTCAGTCCCGTTTTTCCCCATTGGTTTACATGACCCCTGAAATACCGGATACCTCTACATGCCGAACAAAATCCGCCAGTCCCCTAGTTGTCCGGTGTAGGCAGGTTTTACTGTATATGGAACTCCTATTCATTTCCAATGTAGTCGAGTCAGAAAAAGAATAAAATTAATTTTAAATTGGCTCTTGGTGATAATTACTGAAAGAAAGGTGAGCGGTGAACATTTACATATTTGTGGCATTCTATTTTTGGCATTATTATGCATTTCGTAACAAAGCAACATGGTTGGTTAACTATTCTTTTTCTTCTTCTTATTTTCAAATGCTGTTTCTTTCAAGAAATTAATGCGAGGTTCTAGAAAGTGCAGTATTGTATCGCAAACTTGGTGCATTAATTTCAGTCCGAATACCGGGGACGGTCTGTCAACTTCACATCACACATCAGAAGCCTCTCTGTTTTTTCTCTAGACATATTATCTTGTTAATGAATGAATAACAATAAGGAACAATTTTAATGCATGTTCTTGCAATTTTTCTTCATGAAGGTAGTGAAACAAAGCCTTTTAAGCCTGTTAAGACTAACAATTCGGACACAGTTCACCAATAGGATCACTTTTCAACAGTCCCATTCTATTCCCATCTTCCAGCACCAACAACTCCTGAAAAAGGACCATCCTGGAAATTAGTCTGCATAAATTCATTCTCATTTCTTATCAAGGTGTAACTGTACTTTCTTTCCGTTGGAGAATAAAAGGATTCATAGCACCAAGAGCTATTTTTTGGAATAGATCAAATCATGCTTAAATTTCCTTACGAAACGCAGAGAGTAGGCGAGCATTACGGCGTATAGGGCAATTTCGATGTACAATAACAGCATCACTCTACCTAGATTAGTCTCTAAATTAAAATAAAAAAGTAAACAAACGTAACTCTGTGTCACAACAAGGTCAAATAAAACTGGCGATGAATTTCTCTGCTCCACACCATCAATTTCATTTTCTTCATTTTTGCCAGCTTGTTTTTCTTTCTGTCTATCTATCTCAAATTTTCTTTCTTTCTTTCTTTGTTTTTTTTTATCTGTACAAAACGCCATCAAGGGTAACTTCACAGCAAGTGAAATCCAATTACAAGCTGTGTTTTACAAAAAATATATTCGATATGCCCAGGGCGGAGTGTTAAACAAAGGAGATGTAAACGAAGTCGCCTCGTTAACCCCCCCCCCCCCCCCCCAACCCCGTGCCCCAGCTCAAAAAGGACATTTTATAAGTTGATCCTTTTGTGGCATTCCCCAAAGAAAATAACAAACCAGCAATATAAATAACTTATCAGTAAGACTGTGTGTTGCGCCCCACTTCCTCCACCACACAAATACAAATATTGGATAAACCGTGCGAGATATCCATGAGCGTCACGAACAAAGATGGTAATTAAAACATGTGGAAATGCGAATGTGAAGAATTCAGAAGTGATCATTCCACATACCACGTGATCACTGGTGGATGGGGGGGGGGGAGTGCTACTTTCGTTGAAAGATGCTGGCTTAGAATAATTTTCACTCTGTACTCTGCCTTTCCAACAAAAAGGGGATTTCTTTCGAAAATGCACTCCGTGTTTGATTAAAATAGGGGGCATATTATGTCAAACGTAGCATTCCGCGTTTAGGGGTCATTTTAGAAAGTAACAGAGACCCATGGTAACAGAGTTGTACACGAGTGCCCTCCCCCGGCGTGTAATACCTTACTTCAGGAATGTCTAGCAGCAATCGCATGGAATTTAAAAACGACAAGCGTAAAATCTCTGTATCTTTGTACATTCGACCAAATTTTGGCAAATCGCCAAAAAAGTAAGGCCCTGCAAATGGCTTTCAAGGCTTTTGACTACTGGCATTATGAAAAGTTTTCTTATGTACATACTCCCATACCCACGCCCACAGATGTACACAGAGGTATATCCCAGTCTCTCTACAGCCCACCAGATGTTAACTGTTAAAAATAATAGTAATAAATCTGGTGCTGGTCAAGACTTGCAGACATTCCCAATCGATGACAACGACGCATTTGCGTGATAGACCATTAAGCAACCAAGAAAAATATGACGCGCTCCCATTTTACCCATCCATCATGGCAAACCGTTGGCCGACCTGGTCAACTACTCAATACAAGTATTGAAAATAGAATTACTTAGCGGTAAAATGCGTCCAAGGAATGCCTGCCATATTGCCTTGCTGACTATAAGCCCCGTGCTCACTATCTACAGCAGGCCCCATGTCCACCGGCATTTTAGATATAAATGAGTGCCATTTCCTTTGCTTTCCACACATAGAAATAGGAATTCGACTTTTCATAAATGCCTTTGGGAGTAATGGTCTCGTTGTGTAATATCTACATTTTGTTCATTTTGTATACGGGATAACGCCTGTGATGGTTACACGGTGTGATATTGTCGTGACTCTGGCACACTGGGCACGCATTTACAGGCCCATCTTCACACTCTAGTCAACTCGACCAATGGTGATGTTATACACAGAACCCATAACAGTGATTATAACATCATCAAAAACCTTACAGATTATCATTGGACGCCATATCTAATCTGCACCTGTGTCAATGTCACCGTGGTAAACCGCATATTAAACCAGAACCTTATTTCGTTAGCGAAATGTTACACTTGACAAAAAATAAAACGCAAAATACTTCCTTCAATGGGCTATTTCTTGAATAATATATTGCAAACAACACAGCTTGAAGTCGTCTTATAAGCCGAGTAGTGTTTGGTTTTGTTGATTCAAGGCTTTATTGACTGATAAGGCATACACCGTGTTATCTATTTACGCAGTGAGAGCTCGCACAAAGCTAAGCAACTGTGTGTTCTGTGATAAATGCTCCACATTTACTTGTAAAAAATACACTCTTTTCACATGGCGTTTTAAACAAGAAAACGAAATCTAAGGCGAAAATAAAAAGTGTCATGCACACGTTTATATCAAGTTCTACCTATGTCCCAAGTTTCGTGGCCCTAGGGCCCGTAGTGACGGCTGAGTAGATGACACAAAAATCCGTTCACTGTCAAGAAAAAAAACAGATACCAACGGCTCGTCGCACAAATTCAGAAACACCTTGCAAACCAAAGGCTTGTCAAGTGTTAACGAGAACCTGTTTCTCAAAGGCGAAGTATTAAACACTCAGCCGAAAAAAAAATAATATTTAACACTTGACAAGCCTTTGGCTTGCAAGAGTTATATGAATTTGTGCGAGCAAAATTCGTCCTTTTTTTTTCTTCTTGACACTTTTTCCGATTTTTTGTGTCTTCTTCTTCTCTGACACTATGGGCCCTAGGACCATGAAACTTGGGACTTAAGAAGAGCTTGATCTGAACGTGTGCATGTCACTTTTTATTTTCGTCTTCGATTTCGTTTTCTTTGTTAAAAGGCCATGTGAAAAGAGTGTATTTTTGCAAGTAAATGCAGTGCATTTAACGTACATCACAGAACACAGCTCTGAGCTTTGTGCGAGCTCTCACTGCGTAAATAGATAACACGTGGTATGCCTGCTCAGTCAATAAAACCTTAAGTCAACAAAAACCAAACACTACTCGGCTTATAAGACGTATTCAAGCTGTGTTGTTTGCAATGTATTATTCAAGAAATAACCCATTGAAGGAAGTATTTTTGCGTTTTAATTTTTGTCAAGTGTTTAACATTTCGCTAGCGGAATGAGCTTCTAGTTTTTAAATTACTTTCTTATCTCGAGTAGAAATTTAAAAACTGTTCAACCTAATTTTTGTTTTCTGTTATTTACACACAAAACAAGTTTTTTTACTTTTCCGAAACCTTTCTAAGAAACTTTTTGGCCAGTTCCAAACCTTTCAAAACAAAAAATGGCTTTCATATTTATTTTGTGAAACGGCATCCCTCCCACTTCCGAGTCTGTATATGGGGCAACAAGATCGAAATATCTGAGCGATGCACCTTCGCGATCGCTTCCGGTCTGCAATGGCAACGGCTTTAGTGACACCAGGCAGACGTAACAACCGTAGCAGTTGACAAACTGTATCAAACGGCTGTGCGAGCGTGGAGCAATTCCCCAGCAAACCTACACCGGACCACTTTTAAACTCACAGCGACAATGCCTTCGACAAGGCTGGGGGGACCCATCAGTTGGGAAACTAATGATCATAGCCTCTTCGTGTCGCGTGGTGTTTAGCGACAAGTCGCAGTTTCCTTTGTTTCGAAATGACGCCGGGAACGGGTATACCGACGACGAGCTTGTGTTTGTGAAGTCGATGGGCTCGGTGGAGGGAATACGATGCTGTGGGGGTGCTATTCTGTTTGTTTGGAAATCATCTCTGCTAGTCGTCAATGGTAACAAGACCGCAAGGCGTTATGCGAAACCTGTATTAGGGGGCGATATCTTACCGTATTGTACAAACGACCGCCAGCAACCTCCATGCGCAATGCGCGCCCTCAAATAACAGAAATGTGCACATATCTGTTGCGCGCTAATCAGATCCAGACCTTACATATACCTCATCTGACATGAACCTTAGGAACATGTTTGGGGATATACTCGATCGTAGATTTCCGTTTATCGCAGACATAGAGCCATACATTTGGGATATGCTCGATCACAGGGTTCGACCCCCACGCCGCCCCGACAAAGCCATATGTGTGGGGTATGCTCGATCACAGGGTTCGACCCCCCACGCCGCGCCGACAAAGCCATATGTATGGGGTATGCTCGATCACAGGGTTCGACCCCCCGCGCCGCGCCAACAAAGCCATATGTGTGGGATATGCTCGATCACAGGGTTCGACCTCCCACGCCGCGCCGACAAAGCCCTGAGGAGCTGAGACACACGTCGATTGCGGAATGACACGGGGTTCCGTGCGGAGGCTCATTGTGTCGATGTCACGACACGCCACTGCATTGATCCAGGCCAGAGGACACAAAACACATTGAAAACTGTAAAATGTAACATGGCTTCAGAATGTTGTTATTTTACCGTTGTTTTTAAGTTTCTTTCAGAATGTATTTGCATTTTAGAATGAAATTATAGAAGGCGACATAAAAACACTCCCATACAAAGGTCCCAAAAGGTCTATAGAAATGGTGTTTGTAACGTGATCTTCATTTTCTATATTTAGCAAAACATGGTTATTATTAAATTTTCCTAATTCACAAAAGTAACTTGCTATTGTTCGCCATTGTGACCTTGGACATAAATAGACAAAGCTGACAAAAATAAAATTGTTCTGATTGGAGCTGAAGTGGGCCGTCCCCCTCCCCCCTCCCCACCCCCACCCCCATCCCCGCCCTTAATGATGAGGAAATACAGTTGCACGGCGATCATTTCCGCACTTGAGGCGGGGCATAATCCAATCCAAGCAACTAAAAAATAAAAATAAAATATAAAAGGAAAAGTATCAGCACCTACCAAAAGGTCAAATTTTGCATAAATGTTGCTCGCTGATAGAGAAACAAGGCACGCACCCCTTCTCGGTCGCTCCTTTTGCTTTAATGTCAGGGTTGGTTTGCGCCTAAAACTCCACTTGACTTTTAACCACTTGTTTCTAAACTTGGCAACAGTATATAGTTAAACGGCAGATGTCAAGATCTTCCACTAATGAGAGTTTTAGTTAAAAACTTTTTTTAGCACCGCATCCTCACCCCGATATTACTTTCGCGGAAAAATGTGCAAGTAATATACTTATAAGTAAAAATGAGAAGTTCTGCAGGTAAACATTTATTTCTAACCCTGGGAGCCGTGGTGGGATAACAGCTGTGCCTTTGAGACCAGGGAATCTTCACTCGCTGTTGCACATTGCATGATCAATTCTACTCATATTCTTGTGCTTCTCACATATTTTCTATGTTATTAATGCAATGTTCTTTTTAAAAGATTATTCTCTACGCATTGGACAGTGTGACCTTCGAACAACGTTGGATAAACGTCGCACCCGACTTTAGGATCAACGTCGGATTTTGGTTGTTTATTGAAGTTGAAACAACATCTAACTTTCGGCGTTGGATAGACGTTGATTGTTTGACGTCTAATCGAGTATGCAAATAGTAGTCGAAACAACGTCTATCTCCCGATGCTGTATTGTTGTCGGGAATGCGTCACCGAGGCCGTCACCGAAGTTTAAAGCCGTCACCGAGGCAGCAACAATAATAGTACAGTTGACATTGCGTCACAGTACCCCACCTTTGGGTCATCTGGTTGCACAGGATATGTATTAAGTCGATTTCCACGAATATTTTCGAACGTAGACCTGCAAAAACTTGATTGTTCCTGAAATTCCCACATTTTGCTCCTTGTTTTGGTTTCTTTTCGAAATGATCTCTCATGGCTACCATTTCCGGTGAGTGATAATATCAGAATGCTGTCTTTGTTGTTGTTGTTGTTGTTGTTGTTGTTGTTGTTGTTGTTGTTGTTGTTGTTGTTGTTGTTGTTGTTGTTGTTGTTAGTCCGACATCTATCCAATGTCGAATTTCTGACGTTTTTTTCTAACCTTGCGCAAAGACATTGATTAGATGTCGGAGAAACTTGCGTTTTGGTTCGACGTCTAAACAACGTCTATTCAACGTTATATCAAAGACGTTAGTTAGATGTTGATCTATGATCTATGATCTATTACAACCAAAGTACAAACGGAGTTAACGTTGTGTTTTTGGTCGGATCGACTTCGCAACCTCAAATCGACGTTGGATCCACGTTGGAATGTTTACTGGGTATAGTCAGGCTGCTGTCAGCTTTTATAGAAACACTCATGTCAAGAGACACCCCCCGCCCCCCCCCCCCTCTTCACCCTTCCACCCCTCCCGAAAGACCGCTCAAGTGTTCTATCTAGTGGGGGGAGGGGGTATTTACACCCAAACATGTGCCTCTTTAAAAGAAATGAAATCTGCTTATTTCATGACACACCAGTTGGATATCTCTTCCTTTGCTGCCCAACGACGCCCTTTAAAGGCCAAAAACCAGCAAAACTAAATTTCGAATTACCTTTTCTTATCTTAAATTACGTTAGCATATTTTGGGAACCAAATTTTGTTGGATGTTTCTATGGTATATCTTCGGGAAAGGTCATATCTGACCGAATTTCCTTCTAAATTGATTGCACAAAGCGTTAAAAGGCAGCGCTAAAAATATGAGACAATTAGTGGGTCATAAGACAAATGTTACACCATTTCTATTGGAATCGTTGTATAAAAAACGGGGAGAAGAAAAAAAATACCGTTAACTCGCTGCCCTTGTACTTCAGCAAAGCAATCATGGTCTGCGGGCGTCATCGGTTTCTAAAATGGGCAACAAAAATCGTGAGTAAATTTTAAAGTTTGGATATTGAGTTGCCATAAATGTGCTGGAGCATTTTTCTGCCCATCTGTCTACCCACTTACCTTCCTATATTTACACTTTCATACTGAAAGAAATTCCAGAGATGATACTGAATTTCTAGAGATTCCCGTCTTATCCCTTTCTCGCCCGCTTTGGTATCCCATAATACTCTGTATATCTATTTAAAATTGGGGACTGAGATATCTGGATGTTTGTGGAATGTTGAAACAATCTACAGTTTCTATTTCAGCCCTATGATGCCGTGTCCACCGGATGAAGGTGGACAAATAAAAACGGCGTCATAAACTTCCATTGTGATATATAAAATGTTTTGCCAGAATAAATTTCTCTTCATTCCATTCCTGTTGTGATGCAATTCGGCTTTCAAGCTTAATATCTTAAAAATTGTTCGATATAAGGATTTGCTTCAAAATATATTACAACACATTTTTATACCAATCTTGGTGACGTACTTTAGGGTAATGCTGATACAAGGTATCTTTTATTATACTGAACTATTTTAAGGTTACTTCATGATTAAATCAAAAATAATATTTTAATTTATCGCCATATTTGGTAGCTGTAACAGTGTGCATTTCGCTACTCAGGAGCGAATCGATCTAGTTAAACTTTATTTGCAAACAAGGTACAAAGAAAGTTTGCGTTTTCAAGAACAAACTTTTAAAAAAAATCTTGAGATTAGCCAGTGGCAGACAAATAAAGAGACACCCAGTGGCCATTCCTGTCATTCTTTCACACCGCACGCATTTTAGCAACCATGAACACATTTATGCACGGTGTGGGGAAGGCAGGCAGGGTTCGAAGCAGTGTTAAGAGTGTTTATCATGCAGGTGTATGTTATTTTTTTCAGTAAATGGAAATCTATACAATTGTATTCTAGAGAACGCCTCCCGTTTAAATGCCAGCTTGCATATTCGTCTACAGGTTTACCCGACGAAGTTAGAAAAATTTCGGAATTGCAGACTATTTTGCTCATCCTCTAAATGCTTGTTTTTGTTTTATTTTCATACAATGGTAGTTTTACGCATTCCTGAAGAACAAAAGCACCCAACAACTATATACCCTCACCTACACAACTGAATAATACAGTCATTGGTGATTTCAAATGAACTAACTTTTCGCGGCAGCTGCTGCTTGGGTTCCCTCATGGGCGATAATACGAACAGTTGAAGCGTCATTTCCAAGAAGAACCGTGAGCATTTACAGAAAACTGGAAGTCATAACGAGCTTGCCACTTCAGATTTTATGGAAGGGGTTCTCATGTTAGCCCGATTTCTCGAGAGAACGCTGTAATTCCTGCACTTTGACCTCACTAAATATGAAACAGTGCTCACATAATAACCAGGATGGACAGATGGATGGAGGGGTGGTGGTAACTTCAGACCGTTTCATACTTGCACAAAAAGATCGACTATTTCTGTGTAACTCCTGGATGAATTCCATGACTTGCCTTTTCTGTTACCTGCAGTGATTTTTTTATTCATTTGTCTGGAGGTTCATGTAATATTCTTTGAAAAGATCTAATATCATATCTGATAATTTTTTGTCGAATGTATCAAACTTAAACTGATACATTCGACAAATCTTAGAGAAGGCACATGCATTCTATTTCTATTTTGCAAAAGTACGACCCTCTTACTGATTCTCAAAACCACGTCATTAAATAAATAACATTGATTCCCTGGTAGCATTGTTTTATCATCCCAATTTAGAGGATTTTTACGGAACCACCTCACAAATAGCTCCACTTTTCAATAGTCTCCATGGCGTTTGCGTGGCCGGCACACGCATATGAAAAGACATAGAAATGTCAAAAACGAACACGTCGCTCATTATGGTCGCACATTATAATTTCTTCTTACCATTTTTTTTTTTTTTTTTTTTTTAAATTAGATTACCATCTGAAAAATAAATGCAGAAGTGGAAAGGGTCTTTGTCCAGTTGCTCACTGAATCTTAAAACCTCAAAAACTTGTCCCTTGGTTCATTTTGGATAAACAGCTGTATTAGTAAGTACAAACGTGCACCGACTGCGATCAAAGCAGAGCGTGCACAGTTGTTTGTGTCGTCCGTTTTAGCTGCACCCGGGTGCACTTTCAAAACATCCCCTTTTTGTTGAAAACGAAGAATGCTGTATAAAAATCCTGCCTCCTTTTTTAAATCAGGTTAGAAAATTGCACCAAAATACCTCTTACAATGCCCTTTGTGTATGCGCATGGTGACATATATACTTCCAAGTGCCCCATCCACCCACCCAAACACCGTATAGAAGGGAATGGTTTTCAGTAATCTGATTTTGTCCACGAAACATATTACCACAAAGAGGTGGAGCAGACTTGTGCAGACTTAATAGGTAACACCAAATTAGAGTAAGAGTAACATGAAAATATAAACCTATGAGCAAGAAGAAGGGATGTCTTATATCTAAAACTGACCTTCACCCTAGAGTTCTTCACAAACTAATTGACTTATAAGGAGAATTTTTCAAGGTGGGCTTCTTTCTCATTTAGTTTGATGTTTTTCGACATTTTTATGTATTCCACTAAAAAATGCGCTCCATAAGGCACCAAAATGGTGCTCAAAATACGCACCGAGTCACTAACTCCTTGTACCTTTCCCAGCAAAATCCTTCCTGAGGGCTCTGGAAATTGCTTGATTTTCACAAGAGGACAACATCAAAGTTGTGGCGACAGATACTCCCCATACTTCCAGCGTATCTCCTATAATCCTCCTAGCGAATCTCCTATCATACTCCTAGCGTATCTCCTATCATACTCCTAGCGTATCTCCTATCATACTCCTAGCGTATCTCCTATCATACTCCTAGCGTATCTCCTATCATACTCCTAGCGTATCTCCTATCATACTCCTAGCGTATCTCCTATCATACTCCTAGCGTATCTCTTTCTACAACGAGTCATATATAAAGGACGCATACACAGAATGAGAATTGTTGTTGTCTTTTTTTTTTTTTGTTTCGCAGATGAAAACTTGAGTCAACGGATGGCGTCACAAATTGAGCGTGTCTGGTTTGGAGGGGGGGGGGGGGGGGGGTTGAGGCGATCTTATTAAAGTTGCACGGATGCAGCTTTTAGACTGATTCAAGAAATGCGGTTGGGTGGGAGAGGTTGTGGGGAATACATGTCACCGGCAGAGAAGGCAAATGTAATGCTGACAAAAATTTATCACTTGCCGTTGTTACTTAAGAGCTGACCTCTGGAGTAATCAATCTGTTATGGTTAAACACAAAGCTAATGGATTTTAAAAGTAGTTCCTGTGAGCTATTTTCGAGGAATCCTCAGTGTGTCGGAGGGACAAAAAAAGTCTAATACACAACATACCGAACGCCGTCGAGGTTAACAGTTAAGCAACAACGATTTTTTTGTTATCTCTCTACACCCCCAATCCCCACCCGTACTCCCGCCAACCCCACACCATTGTCGCTCTTATGATATACAGATAGTTCCTTCATAATATGCTATTTTCAGAGAAAAGCAAAATCGGTGACAAAGTTGTTGAATTATAGATCAGGAGCAAGGAAACTGTGAAAGCTGTGGAAGTTCGGATCTCACATAATCTTAAAGTGGCGTTCACTTTGGAATTACCAAATGTCAAAAGCACCTGATTCACGTACTCATATTAACAAATAGAATCATTGCAATTATCAAGCCGTAAACTATTTTCTTTTGATATAGACAGCTCAGTCTTTGGTTTTAACTGAGGAATACGACGTTCACAGAATGTGGCCCGTTTGATAACTGCGTCTAGACAGAAATGATGTTTAATTCAATTAGTAAAAAACTCAACAGTTACGAGCAGTTTTTATTGACAATTACCCAGCATGATAGCATTTACTCTTCTACCGTTACGACGCTGTAACTCGCGTCACTCCTTGCAAAAAAAAACCCTTACTTTCGATTTTTTCATGCTTTTAATCCGCAGCTCTGGTTTTTAAATCAGCATATTTAAAGGCTGTCGCAGACTCAGAAAATCGAAAGCCAGCCTTATTTTTACGAATATCGACATTTCTCAGGCAATCTTCGTAATTTTTTATGCATCAGTATTTCTTTTTTAAGGTAAAAGAAACTGTATGCTGTATTATCACATTTATTTTCGCTTAATTAATATAATTATTGTGTTTCACCTCATATAAAACAGAAGAGTTTTTTCAAACAGCATTCTTCTATATCTACCAAACTGAACGTACTTACCCAGCACACACACACACACACACACACACACACACACACACACACACACACACACACGCACACACACACACACACACACATATATATATATATATATATATATATATAAGAAAGTTGACTACTTACAGGCGGCCCACCGTGAGGTCTTCGTTATTCCGCGGTATGTCTGTGAGTATGTCCTCATCCAGACACTCGATTTCATCATCACGACACAGGCATACTTCCGTCACATTCACAGCCTCACCAATTCCGGATCCGTATCCGCTTTCTGTATACTGCATAAAGGAGTCTGTGACGTAGCTACTTAAAATATCCAGAGATTCCAAACGTTGGTTTGAAATATTTCCATTTTGGGACCTCCATGTAATATTTGCATGTGTTTTAATTTTACGAGGCTCTGCTACACTTATGAATACTGTAAATAAAATATTCACCGCCAAAACTGTATCCATGTTGCTTAAAATAACGCCAAATTATTCTGAAATTAAATTCAATTCCAGGTAGTTTTTTTTTATACTGAATCAAACTGCAATATGATCTGTCCAATGATATCTTTCTGTTAGTTTTCATTACCTAGTATGGCTCGAGTGTTTCACATCAATACGCAGCATGAAATAAAGTGCAAGTGTATTTCAACCGATGTCAAAGCCGCAACACAAAGCATATTAATGTATCCTTTTACCATTTTTTTTAAAAGTCATTAGAGTTTTTATTTTGATATCGTGAAGTTTATATGTGCAATTTTCATCGGTTTTATGTAAGTATATTTGGTTGTCATATTTTTGCACGAATTCGGATTAGCCAAAAGGAGTCAGAGTTTTTTGCACTTCATTTCATTGCACCGAAAGGTTAGCACTGCTGAGAGAAGCACTTTGCCTCCAGAATTTTCTTGTTTTTAAACGCACAACGAAAGCAACAGAACTGATTTGGTTCTAAGTTGATTTGCCAGCTTTCTGTCAAAGCTCTCTTCCCGCAGACGCGATGCTATGGGGAGAGACGTTTAAAAACTTCGATATCGTCGTTATGCATTGGATTGCTTTACACTGAAGGGGTCTGAGCTAAATGTGGGGGAAGTCTTGAGGCGGTTATACATCTTACTTCTGTCGCACATCCAGGGGAGGGCACTGGCCTCCATGTCAGACCGCCATTTACATGTAACAGCAATATTTTGTTGTTGTAAATGACACTGGGGCTTCTAAAGAATGGCCATTAAATGCCTACAATTGTTTGCAATTACACTTTGGTGGTTTTGGGTGGGGCGGGTGGGGCGGGAGTATACAGGGATCAAGTCACTTACCACTGTTACCAGTTCAGTTTGTTGATGTCAAAATCACAATAAAAAATGTCACCCCTTTCTCCCTCATCTCAAAGACATAAAACATGTCTGGAGCCACCACTGCGGTGCTATTTGAAAGGATCAGAAAATATTTTCTGTAACAGCCCCCAAAGCAATTGGCCTAAACCTAAAGGGAATAGTTTTCGGTCCATATTTCTTTGCGTTATTTCCCATATTCTGTCTCATATTCTATTGCTCTTAGTTTTTATCTAACGTGGAAACTGTACTTATTATGAGTCGAGACAAAAGACAGAATGGCATTCGGACATTCAGCGACATCCATAAGACTCGGAGAGTAATGACTCTATCCTTTACACTTATTAGCTGTTAACATGGTCATTACGGCACGTTGGGCATTTATTTGTGCAGTGTCAGATTTGCGATTCCGCCATTAGGCAATGCTATTTTCACACCGATGGAGTCCTTTGACGTCTCTTCCGGGTCTGGAATTATGGGGCCGGATTAGCTGGCTGAGTGTAAATGCTTCAGTGATACTGTGACCTAAAGGCAGACTTTTGCTTATATCTGAATGCAGACTTTACACGGGTGTTTCCCTTGCATGTCAAGTAGTTATTTATTTATTTATTTATTATTATTATTATTATTATTATTATTATTATCATCATCATCATCATTATTTGGGGGGGGGGGGGTTCTATATCCCTTTTAGTTACCGTCGTTTTAAAGTAAAGTTTCGAAGTTGAAAAAACGCGCATTGATTTAACTATGGCCGTATTTCTTATAATCCCCATTATAAGCCAATAGTCAAATTCACTAGTTCACATCGATGAACGCTGATGGTTTGTTTATTTATTTTTATTTTTTTGTTTGATATTGTTAATTGCATTACATTTTATTCCCAGTAACAAAACAGTTGTTAATTTTTGTCTAATAAAAAATGTAACTTGATCAATACTCTTATGCAAATCCGTTAGCGATTTGTTTCCTTCTGTGTTCTGTCAAAAATTCTTCGGCAAAGTGTTAAGTTTTAAAATCAGTAATAGTCAGTGACAGGTCTGTTGTTTTGATATATTTAGCGGGTGAATCACGTATCGCTTTATCACACAAGGAAGAAGGGCCAAGCATTCTAACTAATAAACAGAAGTTTTAATATGAATATTTCCGGAAATTGCCGAAACCTTCCGGAATTCAACCTGTGCAATGATAGAGCTTCATACTGCAAGCAATTGTTTTAGCTACTTAACGGAAAACATCATTTTATCTTATTGTGTTTGTTTAATACACTCATTATCATTCTGGCAGCAATAAATGTTTTTTTACTTAATTTCCGAATTATAAATTTAGCCCAAAGATAACGACAGCCTGGCTACGATATCAACAGAAAAACCACTAATACTGTCTACTTCTCCACGTATATTTCCAGACAAACAGACAATTTATAATCAAAACAGCGCCTCAGCTAAAAGTTTTTTTGTTTGTTTTTTTTTTTTTTTTTTTTTTTTGTTTGTTTGTTTGTTTTTGTTTTTTTTTTTGTTTTTTTTTGCTATTCATCCTGCTGTCTATTCAAGGCATGTTTTCTGTATGTCCCATAGATTCAAAGGTAGAGATCGCAAGGTATGAAACAATCAAACCTGTAGAATTTTTGTAATAAATTAAGTCTCTCGCTTAGGCATTTTTTCAATCAAGCTATGAACATGTAACCATGACAGCTTTATAAAGAGTATTCATTTTTTTGTGTATTTTACACGCAAAATGTTGTTCGGTGAGGCTTTTAGTCGAAAGGACATATGCCTTTTTTGTTAATTCTTTTTTGTAAAGTACTGTACGTTGTATAACTACAAAATATCTCACTAGATAAAACTGTTTCATATATACGTAATAGATTGTATTTAAAAAGATGGATAATTTACACACCATTGTGTGTTTCCTAAAACCTTTTGGCTAATAAAAAGTCCAGTATCACGACTGTATTGTTAAAGTTAGTCAAAACAAATTCTACTTTGGTATTTGTTTCACATTTAATTATATAAATGCCATGCCATGCAAGACATCATAACATTTTTTGGGAAAGCTTCAAGACAACTTTAACTTTAATTTGGCGTCTTATTTTGGCCAAAGGGCATTTTGACCTCGATCTCACGTCTGGGTCAAGAGTGAAATGTTTCCTGATAATCTGCGTTAAAATACGACAGTAATGAAAATAGCCTGAGAGTAGTAAAAAGCAAAGTCTCTTACATTTTATCTTCGTGAAAAAGTGTGTAAAAGGATTGTACGACGCGACAGCAAGGAAATTCTGATTACTCCTAACATTTTAAAGTTCCAAACCTCAGCAAAAATGTACAGTGAAACCCAGCTATTAGGGACATAAATTGACTGAATAATTTTGTCCCTAATGGCGGGGTGTCCCTAATTTCGAGGTCCTGTTCTATCTGACAACTACAACTAAAATCTTTGGCTATTTTTCTTACACTTTTTCCGTCACTAGCTTTGATTATTTTAACTTTATCAGATAGCGAAAGTTCGTTCGGTTTTCTTTACAGTTCCGTTTTCTTTACACACCACAGACATTCAAACTTAACACCTTATATAACATCATAACTAAATATAGAGACAATGAATTACTTGTTCCTTCATACGCATTTTAAAAGACGGAGCACGTGTCAATAGGGTTTAGTAGTATAAAGCTTCTCTCTTAAGCACACACCTTTTGCATAAGCCCTTTTGTCTTTACATGCACTGTGTCCACAGATAACAATAGCGAAAAAACAAACACTACCGAGTAACGTAACGTACAAAATATGGACAGCAATTTGACTGTCCACAATAGAGGGGTTGTTTTAAATGTGTAACCGTACTTACGGGATAAAAAGAGTGTCCCTAATTCTGAATAGAGGGGTGTCCACAATAGAGGGGTCTAGATATAACAGAACTCTATTGCGTTTTAAAACAGACTGAAAAATGCTGTCCATAATTCAGGGGTGTCCATAATAGAGGGGTGTCCATATCCGGGGTTTTACTGTACTTTGTTTCCAGTTAAACATTCCTTTTTTGTGGTCTCTAATTGGCTCTTAAACTAAAATGTGGGGTTATTTCACTGTCAGCAATTAAAGTCGATAAACAGAAATAAGCAATCGGAAGAAAACGACAAAAAGGTTCAGTCACCTTTATGTTCTAGCCAGCGGAAAAACAATGGACCATTAGGAGTGTGTAGACGCCTTTCCCAAGAAGAAAAACTGCTCATTATGCGCACATTTTGCGTGTGCGGTATGCGAAATAAGACGCTTCTTGAAAAGTTTTAACTTGCAAACATGATTCAGAAATAAATATTACGTCTCGAATAATATGTTTTAACAATTGATTATTTAGCATATTGGTGTAATTAATCATACTCCTGTATTCCTTGTACATATCTATAGAATGCTTATTTTTGATACCAACATATATCATTGTAGATTTCATTAATTTATATTATGCTGTCAATAATTGAATTTTAAATGGCAAAATTTTATTTCTGAGATCAAAAAATCAATTTTACAAAATTAAAAAATCTTAAGGGATATGCACATTTTTTATAAAATTTAACGAATCGACAATTAAATTTTCGAGATGGAAACTTGAATTATTGATATCAATAATAGCAACACAGTTTTTGAGCTCAAGAATTGCTTCTTTTGTTGTACAGTAAAAAATTAAGCGAAAGATTCTGTATACACGGACCAATCATTATTTCATTCACAGTAAAAAATTAAACGAAAGATTCTGTATACAAGGACAAATCATCATTTCATTCACTGTGAAAGATGTGTGATTCTGACTTTTTTATATAAGCAATAGACTGATATTCTGCCATCAAAAATTAATTTTTGAGATCAGAAACTCATTTGCAGATTCAGAATATAAATTTAAAAAATCTCATTCTGAAAAAAATAATGATATCTGAAATACATTCTTGATATCAATAAAAGGAAAATGAATTATTGAGCTCAAAATTGAGATTTTGCTATCAAACATTTCATTATTGCTCTCAAAAATTGAATTATTGAACTCTAAAAATCAATTTTATAGATCACTAAATCATTTTGAATATCATTAAATATTTCCTAATATCTCTAAATATTTATTGATATCAAGAATTAATTTTTGAGATCAAGAAGACATTTAGCGATAGCACAAATATAATTACAGATAGCAAAAATTAAATCCAAAATAAATGTCAAAATTGCGTGCCATACACATGTTATATATTTTATTCAGTCTGGGTAAAAGATTAGATATATATTCCCGCATGAATTGTATACGCATACTTCCTTTCTATTTATCAAAACACAGCTTACACTCATATTTAGGGTTTGGGTAGCTCATTGAAATCATATTTAAAATAAAAACGTAATATTATCATATTCATACTTCTTTTTGAAAAAGATGGTGACTGTTATTGAAAATGTTGTCGTTTTTATTGAAAATGAATTTATTTCTTGCAAAATACTTTCTGCTAAAGGATTTTACTTCTCATTTGAGAAGTCTTCTCAGACGTAAAATTTTAAAAGTTAACTTCGTGCAAAAGGTCTATATTATTTAAAGAACTATAACATTTTCTCGGCTAGAACCACAGGATTATGCAACAATATGATTGTTTTTCGCATAATCTCTATAATGTTCTCTGCATAACACAGACAGACAGCTGTTAAAAATGGTATTTTTATGACTGTATGGATGGACCTATGAACAACCAGTGCTCTATGGCACTCACGAACTTCCTCAGCTCATTGAAACCAGCAGTGTTAAAAACAATTCGAGTTGCACATGTCGCACAGAACGTTTTGAAGTTGTGATGTAGCTGTGTGATCTACACCTATTCGAAATCTTCTCAACATTTGCTGGCCAACGTTTCATACTCTCTGTTGTGTAAACGTAAATAAAGATGTGGAATAGTTTGACATTTGCTTGGAGCCATAAAAAAAACAAATGCACTACCAGTATTCAATAGAACAAGACATTGTGCATCAAATAACCAAGAAGGGCATGACTCAAAAAGTAGTGCCAACAAGTCCGAGAAAATGTTGATTTAACAATCAACAGCAAAATCTAAAGTGAAAAATAGAAAACAAAATAAAACTCAAAGGATTAGCACATTGATTCTTGACAAATAATCTTTCAAAATAACTGATAATCAAAGAGTAAAGCGTAAAACACACCAAATCATCTTACTGAATGCTTGTGTTTACAAGTAACACAGGACATTTAAGCTCTTTCCTGGGAGCGGCCCCGAGTGCCATTACAGTGCCATTGATAAATAACACTTAGCAAGTGCCTTTGGCACTTTAAGCAATACCAGCCGTCAGTATTTACAGAAAATATAATAAATACCGTGATAGATAGGATTCTCAAGGGTGAATGTTAGAAGTCAGTTCACATATTTTTTGCCTTGTGCATTGGTTTTTGTTTTGTAGTGCTTTAATCAAACTAATGCACTTATTGAAGAACCTCTGTGTAAAGCCATAACAGCATGAAAATATCGAATGATTTATTGACCACTGATTGGTTTCTTTAAATTAAAGGTCGTTCTTTGATAAAGTTTAATCTTAAAATTCTCCAAAGTTTATGTCTTGAAGCAAGTACACTTGCGTTCATAACTGATTTACAAAAAATGTTTATTTGAAAAAATAAGATTTCAGTCGTTACTGTTTTGACCAGTTTATGATATTCGTATTACTAACTCCCACAATTTTCAAAACAGCAATTTACAGGTGTAACTTTTGTATGCTCAAAAACTATTTTCATGGACAGTTTCTGCAATGTTTCTGCAATATTGTCGTGAAATATCGTAATAGGAAATAATAATGTGAAATAAATCAAAATGTTTGCTATTTTGACATTATACTGTGTTGCAAAGACGTATATTATAACAAGGCTGCGTAAACTGATCCACAGTCATATTGAAACTGATAGATGATCCCGGGATTCTCCAGCCTCGTGTGATATACCTTATCCAGCGACATCACCATGCCTGTCATAGCTATAAGCTAACGTGAGGGTGGCGAATGCTTGTTCATAAAACTTACTTTGCATAACGAAAGGTGTTATGTCACACATAGGTGATGCTAATATGGTGGAAGGTATCTAAAGGGGCATAAGAGATTAGTTCTATATTAACGACTTGTATTGGATTCGGACACTTGTAGAAGGCCACGCCTTCCACGCGTGCCTTATCCACTACAAAGCATTTTGTCCCATGGAGTGCCCTTATAGCAATGTCCATAATCTATCCCCACAATAATGTTATTTTTTTTCGACATTTGTGGTGTGTTGTATAAAACTGGGCGCAAGTTAAAAATGCCCATTGTGACTTTGGAAATCATTTCTGCATATTCCAAAGACCTGATTTATTATTTGTGGCATGCTTTCTTTTACAGTGCTATCTCAAGGATTTGGCAGCGTAGTTAAAGCTGATCAAAGGCCACACGGCATCTTTATTGCATTGTTTTTTACAATGTGGAAATTCCCAATATGACAAAGTTATAACTAAGCAAGTGCTATTTAATTCATGTTTATTTTCTGGTTATTTATTATTAATTACCCTTGCATGATAGGCCTTCTGGTGGCAATTGGTGCAAGGCCATAAGCTACAGATAAAATAGAGTCAGGAATTTTTGTAGAAGAAAGCCTATTAGCTTGTGAATGTTTTCACCAAAGAGTTTATCAAGTTATACGAGTTCATGGATCGAAAATATTACCTAGCACAGACAAACAGACAAAGTCCCATGTTACCTAGCACAGACAAACAAACAAAGACAAGCACGACGTAAATATCGAAGAAAACAAACTGATGCGATCCCTGAAAAACGAAAATTTCAATAACCAACTGCTAAATTATTTATTATTTCGCCTCTTATTGTTATTTTACTGCTGTGATATTTTTGTATTTTGTCTGGCATAATTTGCTTATCTACCGACTACATTCTTTGAAAATTTTCCACACATTTTGCGATTTTAAGTTAAAAATGTACGCTTGGACGTGGAAATTAATTTTACTCACGCAATATAGCCGTTGTATTTGGATCAGGACCTGTTTTCATTCGAGCCTTTAAAAAAGAAGCACAGCAGAAAATAGAAGATTACATGCAAACAATATGATATTAGCATTTGATAGCAGTTATAATACTTCAGGGGTATCTAGCTTGTTAGGTACAGATATAGCACTGCACGTGCGCAACACTTCTCTTTAATCTCGTTATAGTACGTGTCGTGGACAAATGACATTTTATTTGGAACCACCGCATTTACTCCCAATCTGTTATTTTACAATTAAACAGAGTTATCAGTATTCACTACAACAGCAGATATTTATATATAATAGAACACTTTTAATCTATTACATATCACAAATATGAGGATTTTAAATCAATATGATGATAATGGAGACATTAGTGAAAAAACTGAAATATATCACAAAAACATATCCAGAAGTTGCTTCATTAAATCTATATTTACGCAGTTTCTTTAAGTGCTCCCTTCTCTGCATTTGCGTCAGACTGATTCTTTCTCAGCAACTGTTTCAATCTCTTTAAATACAAATACGTAATATTCAAATAATTGCTCAGAAACTTGAGATATTAAGGTCACGAAAGATTCAAATAACGTAAGCACCATTCTCGCTGTATTTCGCAAACACGCTTAGAAACCAACAGCTACAATTCTACAATACCGTAGAAAACTTTATAATTAGTTTTCATGACTCATATTCGGCATCATTGATTATTTTCACACAAAAACAATATTCGAAAATCGCCTGCTTAATGTGTGTATTACATGTATCAATAACTTATGAGTTATCGCAAAATGCAATTCACACTATCTTTACAATGACTATTTTAGAAATAAATAAAAAACGACTAAAACATTTCATTGATCTTATGGTGTCAGTTTTAAAATTTTAAAAATAAATTTAACATCTGTTAAGGCGATTTGAATCTCTCATTATTCATCATGTTTTATTGCTATCACTATAAAATTATCACTGTAAAACCTAAAGAGCACAATTTTACTTTCGGAAGAAAAGGTAATAAGATACTTTTCAGTACAGTATTTAATAAAATAAAATGCATACGTTGAGATTTCAACAACAGGCACAATTTTTGAGCGTTGATTTATGAAATCCCTTAGAGTAATTGACTTTTTAATTTTAGTCAGGTAATTTTTGAGTTATTTCTTTCTAATAAACTAAAATGTTGTATTTCTAGTAAAATATATACTTTAAAATCCATGTATGGTATCATTTTATCATTTTATCCGATGCACTTGATGGGCTATTATTGCATAAATGTTCACCAAATTGATACTGCATAAAGAATAAAACATTGAGAATCCCACATTATGCTTTCAATGCAGTTCGCGTACGAGTTTTGGTTTCTATTTAGCTGCATATTTTATAAAATAATTAGCGACATCATGAGTAAATGTGACACAAAATCTCCACTAAGTTATTTTAAGTTGAACGACACACAAAGTTCCTGGGACGGCGTCAAATAACATTATTATTTCTGAATACGCATGCATAATCTTGACCTGAGAACCGAATCTTATGCACAAAATAACACTAAAGATATTCACACATGGCACATTATGGTTTTTACACAAAAAGGTCTACGAAAATGGATATTTGACCTGGTAGTCACATAACCATCTCTCATTGAGGACCAAGCTTCTAAGAATTTGTTACATTTGGCGCACTACAAAAGCAAAAGAAGCTATTTTCGCGTGGATAGACCAAAAGCTCATACTGTTAGTTATATCAAAGCGTGTAGTCTGCCTCATAACGGGCTTAATTGGCAGAGTTGCAATGTCCATTTTTGCATGTAAAACGCTAATGAATTTGTAAAAAAATTGACCAACTGGATTTGCTACATTATGTCTCTGCCAAATTTGGCTATCCTAGCCCTAATCGTCTCACATGTGTTCGCGTGACAGAGTCATGGCAGAAAAAAGGAATCATACTTAAACACCTTACCAAATCGTACGAATTCAATAAACAACTGAGATTGAAAAGTCCCAAGTCTATTCAATCTAGGATGCCTGGTAAAAATACTGTCCCGTTAGTAGGCATGTATTCTCTCTATCCTTGAGAAGTGCCGTGTGAAGGATTCAAAAACAACTCCCGAGGGAATGAAATGCGTGTCAGTATGTTCTTTAAAAGCCTTGTCATAAATAGAAGTGTTTGTTCTTCAACTAAATAAAACGTCATTTACGTAATTCAAAGATGCTTTGATTTTAAGTGCATTGTTAAATAATTTTACTATTAATTGGTCAAACTAACATTCCTACGTTGCCCTTTTCCAAGACATTGTGCTGGTTTATGTTTTTTCTCCAGTTATATTCTTACAAGCTTATGTAATGAGTAAGATTATTTTCATTAGATTTCCATAGCATTTTACCACATTGTTGTCGTTTTGCTTTGTTAAAACTTTAACCAAAGTGCTCTGTCCTGTTTGGTCGTGTTTTACTTTTGCAAAATGATAATTTCTACATTTTATTGTTGTAATACATTAAAATACTGTTCTTTTTTTGTAGTTTTTATGCAATGACAAACCGATATTAATAACAGTAGAACTATTTCTATTTAATTGAAATATTTCTATAGTAAGTAAAAGTATTACTCATTCGCTATTATCAGGGACATTCTAGGAATGTAGCCCAATGTATACAACTTGCAGATTATTTAAGAGGTCAAATGTTACAACATTTTTATTCATAGTTTTGTAGCTCTATTAGGTTTCTCAGAAAATATCAATTTGAGGCTATGCCATAGACAAAAAGGTTCACATCAATTAATGATAACATGGTCATCAATTGGTTCTATCATCGTTAGTTTGACTTAATAGGTACGCTTTACAAAACAAGAGATAGCTTTGCTTTTGCCATTTCATCTACATAGACAAAAGCGGATTTTAGGAAAGGCAAAAATTCCAATCGCTACCACCCCTTCCTCAAGAAAATAAAGGCAAACTGCACAAACTTTGGATCTGATCTTCTCAAACTGGCCCACTTGGTCTCTTATTGTCACGCCTTTATGACATATAAGAGCATAATAACAAGATTTGCGTGAAAATGAAAGCAAATCACTTCTTTCTGATACAGAGTGAGTCGCCAATTAATTCTAACTATTAATATAAAATTTCATGTGGACAAAAAATATTATAAAAGGTAAAACAAATTTCTTCATTTTTATAAACTCTAAGTCGCCAGTTCAAATTTCTTCATTTTTATAAACTCTAAGTCGCCAGTTCAACCAGTAGTACAAGATGAAAATGACGTTGAAGTTTTTTTATTGGTAATCACCACAAAATAAAACAGCGGTTATTCTTTTGATTTATTGTGCTATTTAACGGTCCCTGACACCACAAAACATGAATTGTGACACATAAAATAATTGTCGCATTCCCTGTTGAAATATGTCAACGCAATAGGCCGGTCTTATTCCCAGAACTCAACTGTACCATATATAAGCAAACAAGCAACAGAAAAAACAAAAACGGGCAAATGGTGTTTATAAATATAATTGTAAATATTTTAGTGGCAGAAAAACTACGCATATCTGAGCTTTGTCGAAATAAGAACCAGTTTCAATTTGGGCTTAGAACTACATCAACAGACACAAAATATAAACAATTTTACCTTATTTTGTAACTTAGCTAGGCTAGAAAACAGTATTGTTTGCCGACCACGAAAGGAAAGAAGAGCTTTTTTTATAATTTTAAATCATGGAATTTTCTCACATATTTAGCGTTTTACAAAAGAACTAAGAGATAGAAACAACATGCTAAAAGATGTTATTACAGTGCATGCATTATTTTAAAGATTTCGTCATATTTGGCAGAAAAAGAAATAACTTCAAGGCATCAGTAGAGACAAAAAGCTACCAAGTCAACAGGCATGAATGTCTTGACATTTGTTTTTTCAGCATGATCACTCTCTTGTCTGTTTGATCTATGGGTATGCATGAAATATTTTCTTGATATAAGCTACGCACTAAAGAAAAAATTGTTATTTTGGTTCTTACAGACAAGTTTCAGCATTCAACTGCTTTTGCTGTTAAGAAATAACCTAAGATTATCTACATGATAGAAATAGATCATGCGGTGCTGACACGCTTGAAAGGCCTGTGAACGTTTCGCTGTGCAGTGAGCTCAGTGGCCTTCCACACGTGTACGAATTTAATACACATCATCATCCATGGTCTATCGCCAGTATAACATAAACACTTAATCATGCCTTAGATAGTCAAACGGAGCAGAAATAAACTACTTTTACCTCTCCGATATTCAAATGTAGTGTGAAACCCTTTCAATGTTGCACTGCAACTATCGTTTACCAATACTAAAAGGGTTAAGTCACAAAGCCTTTATTAGCGTCACTCTGGTTAAAACCTTTGACGTGTGCGTGAATGTTGCGATCGAAGATTCGTCCGCGGTTAGTTTACTCAAAATTAAAGTATCAATTATACGACATTTTAGTGACTTTTTACAAGGCTGCACAATAAGTCGACACATTATATTTCGACTCATTATTTTGCATAGAATAATGATAACGTTCACCGTAATGATAACTCTTACCTAAATGATATAAATGTTACCTAAATGATACATATCAAGGTAAACAGAAGTCTAAATCAGAGTTAGTGCATTTGTATTTGTATATTCCATTACTTTTTTACCCCTTGACTTGAATAATTTTCTTATGGCAAAGTTTTGTCCATTGTTTAGTATCAATTTGAAACTGGTATATGTAGTATATATATAATAAGGTACCATTTTATATTTTAATATTTTTATATAAACCACAACAAAATTAAACTAAACAAAATGAGCTTAACATATACATATGAATTATAATACAAGAGGAAAAGATGCACATCAAAATTTTAATTTTATATCAGACACATAACAAATTATTCCAGTTTAATGATTGCAGACTTTTTGCCCCTCTGATGATTTTTTTTCGCTTTGTAGATCTAAAGCTGCTTACAAAACACCCTAGGATAAGTATACTTCCCTGACTGTGTCAGGGTAAGTATAACTACCCTGAAAATTTTAAGAACAAATATACAAACCCTGGTTTTTGGCACCAAAAAAAATTAAGATACCCTGAAATTTGTGTTTGACCATATGAATCGCTCTTGGTTCAATTAACATGTAATGACATATGAAACGGCAATTCAATCAAAGGCATAAATTTGGAATTGCAATTTCACATCAATTTGGGCTTGCATTTTCCCGCAAATAGTGTTCTTCTCCAGAATGAGAAATTCTATCTGTTACTTTTTATCTTAGGTAATATGTAACTTTGACTGATCAACTGTCACTCTAACTTAACTTATGATCAAGCGATTTTCAGTGAAAAAACGAAGAAAGATGGGATCAAAAGAATATAATTTCCTATTGAAGTATGTTGATTTTTACTTATAAAACATATTCACAGTTAAAGCAGGTGGGAATATGTGAACATGTACAGTGCCAATAATTCCTAGCCATGCCTTGCTCTTCAATTTACCATGTCAATAATATTCGCCTGAAGCGGCAGCCACTTCAAAGACTACAATTTTCATTAATTTTCAAGAAGGTATGCAATTTGCCCTTTGCTTTTAAATGATTAGCTGTCATCTGTGCCTCCAGGGAAAGTCGTTCTAGGTTTGATCACTTGATTTCATGAAGTCATAGCTGGTCAAAACAATCTAATAGGTTGGCATGTCAAATAAACCATCGATGGATTTGGTCACAAACTATTATGCCTTTGTTACGGTCATTTTTCAATTTTCAATATCAGGAATGTATTCAAAAGGCAACTAAAAGATGACTTTTCTTCGCTTTGCGTTTTCTTGTGGTTTACGTTAAATAAATGTTATAGACATTGCTTCAGATAATATGAAACTCTTTTTGATGAATACTTTCAAAAACCATTTACACTCAATACAATAAGACATTTAGCAACGATCATAATTTGTATACATTGATAGTTATAAAATCCAATACAATGTCTACTGAAGGTACCTATCACGAAACTCAAGAATGTATCTTAATTAATGATATATATCTGCATGATATTCTGTTATATTTTTGCGCTTCTGTATAGTTGCATTTGCACTGTAACTGAAATTATATTTTTAAATCAGTTACCGAAAAACCGATACAGTGTTTTCAAAAAAAATAAAAGTTTCATGCATTCAGGTTAAAAGCATTTTTAAGGGACCTTTTAATGCGCTAAACAGTGACTTGCTGTGACCAAGCTTGTTTTAAAGTATATATACCCATTATCTATACAATTTAAATTTACTCTGAAAAGTATTCACTAGCCTTCGCAGCACTGGTAATTGTTGTCATTTTTTATCTAAAACAATTTTCTTGCAAAAAAAGTATTTTTATCGATTTTTCTTAGCGTTATGATGCTTTTTTATCCCTCAGTGAAATATTTCACAGAGTTTTTCATGATAATATATCACACAAAAAAATAATATCTTCAAATCGCACCAAAAGTTTGAATTATCATGTGACGATGTTATTCAAAACATTGCAACTTCTACAACTCCAGTGTATTTTAGAACATGTTTATTTATGTTTGTCATGAATAATTTGCCTTTAGTATGGCTAACAATTACCTTATAAAGGTAACAAATATGTGATATCAAATGAAATGAGAAAGCTTTGGTCAGTTTATTGTGGATTTGTTGAAATATGAACTGTGTCGTTTTTTTTCAAATATTATTTATACAATCATTTTTATAATTTTCCTGCTTTGTAGTTGTATAGGCTGCTGCCTTTAATAGTGATAAATTATTGCATTTGTAATATCACACGGTTTTGAGGATAAAAAGCAGAAACAAAACAACATAAACCTTTGAATCTTGTGGCAAGTTTTCACTATATAGATGAGAACGAGATGTAATGTAGCGCTGAAGACCTTCGTTTCTTTAAACTTGCATTTGTTTAGATTTTGCATATTTTACTCATTCAAATAACTAAAATATTTTAATCACACAATATCTGATGAGCACAATATCTGAAACAAGAACATGAACATGAAGCATGAATACTGGTTTGTAATCATCATGTATGAACCATCTTCTTCACTTTTTACCGTATCATAAAGGTAAATTGCTAGAGATAATGAAGTTTAAAGTGAGTGATGAATCAACTTACAGTAATAAGCAAAACAAAGTTAAAACAAATTTTATATTATACGAGATTATGTATCACAAATTTATCTTTTGAATGTACAATGATGTATGTCGATTGATTATTTTGGAATTTGTTTACAATATTTATATAAAATCAACAATTGATATTTACCTAAAACTATAAACCAATTTACTATTTTCTGTAAGCAATTTACTATTTTCTCTCTCTCTCTCTCTATATATATATATATTAAAGGCATGGTCTCCCTATGACTGGTTTTATATATATATATATATATATATAAAACCAGTCATAGGGAGACCATGCCTTTAATATAGCACTTAGGGAGACATTTGTATATTTTTTACCTTTGAGTTTAGAAAGACAAAAATTACCAAAAAATGTTCCTATACGTTGTAGATAATGAATGTGATTTTTTCTTCTTGTCATATAAAGTAGCAAAAAAATAAACAAAAAAGTTGGTCTACGTATTTTTTCTAGATTTTCCTTGGCATTTTAGGCGACCTGGCTAAAACCACGGAATTTCCCGGGTCTCCGTAAGTGTGTGGTTTAATGCTCTGTATATTTGGTCTCCCAAAGTAGCATATTTTGCTACTAGTTGGGTGTTTTTGAAGATTTATTTTAAACCTATGTTTATTATTATTGTTATTTGTTATGTATATGCATTGTGTATAAGTTATACGCATGTACGACAGCCTTGAGAGATGACACTATGCACATATTACCAATGACTGTGCCATTTAGTTCTACTTAGCATGCAAATATGTGCCAGATGCTTCATGTTTCTGGTTAAAATATTGTTACGTGACATTTAACCTCGGTAACATTAATTAGGAAAGAAAAGAATTGAGGTAGTAATTAATGATAAACAAAGTGTCTCTTCAAGTTGTATATATGTTCGCCTTAAGTCGGTTTATACACCCAGAAATATACAACCAGCAATAAGGAGACCATATATTTTTCATGAATATGTGCAAGATTTTTATATTATTTAGTGCTAAATGTTATTTTAAATTTCTTAGAAATCATTTTGGTAGGCAAAAAAAGAGCAATGAATATAAAAAAAATGGCCTTTGAAGTGTTTTGTATAAGTGTGAAGCATAGTCCCCTTAAGTCGGTTTTCCCCGGTCTCCCTACTACTGCTTTTTTAGCAAAAATGGTCTCCGTATTGCTGGAGGTACACACACACACACACACACACATATATATATATATATATATATATATATATATATATATATATATATATATATATATATATATATATATATATATATATAGCGTAATATCCTTAAACACCAACTTTTGCTGAAGTAACATTTAAAATAATTTCAAATTTGAAGCAAGCCACTAGGGTGATAAATTTTGCATCGACCCATTGTTAAAAAACGAGCTGTCAAGCAAAAGATCGATTTCCAAATACCTAAGATGTTTAAATTCTCTTCATCTTTACTGCATTACAAAGCAAAACAATGACTTATAAACTCATAAGGTTATACGCCCTATCATTCTGTGCGAATTCCAATTAAAGTGCAGTTTGAGAACTCAAGCCTTTAGACAAAAATAAATGCTGAGAAATATAACTAGCCTTTTATGCAGGCTTCACATATTGAATATTAAAACTAACAGATTCTGTCAAACATGTGGTTTTGCGTTATGTTTTTATTAATAATATTGTTTTAAGTACAGTTAAATGCAGTTACTGTTTCTGTGGTTCTGATGAACAAGTTTGTACTTTGTTTATTGTCTGTTTGTTGTTTCATTTTATTGCATATCAAAGTTACAGCGTAACTGATTTTCAAAATGCATTCAAGAGGTAAGGGTAAGGGTTTGGGTTCAAGAGGTAAGGGTTAGGGTTAGGGTTCAAGAGGTAAGGGTTAGGGTTAGGGTTCAAGAGGTAAGGGTTAGGGTTAGGGTTCAAGAATTAAGGTTGCACTTCTACTTGTTGATGACTGAAAAATAGAAATGAGGCTCAAAAAATCTCTTTTAACCATCAAGATTACGTAATGTCATTTAGATAGCCGGCGTCAAATTAAAACTTACGTAAGAGAACTGGCAGGGAAAAATTAAATACTAAATGCGTCATGCCCTACTTTCACCATAACTTCTGCTTCGTTAAAATTATTATACAAGACGCATGAGCGCAGTTGTATATGTCAAACATCCTATTAATGCGAAAACAAGAAAAACACCTTGAATTAATATCTCCTGTCGTCATGATTGCGTAATGTCACTTAAACGATTCTATTTTTACTGATCTTATATAAGAGAATCCACTGGAAACAAAAAATGCCAAATCACTTATGTAACAGTTTCCCATAACTTTATTCAATCGCATGTTTACAATAGGCAGGGCTAGACATTAAACTAAACATGAAGTTGTTCAAATATCACTGTCTGGCTGAAAAGACGAATTAAATTTGATTGCAAAATACCAATTAAAGACAAAAAGTTCTGCAAGGGAACAAAAAGGAAAGAAAGTAAATTCTTCGCTTCATTTGCTGTCTTTTTATATTTCAAGTTCACAATCACGACAATAACGAACTCGGTAGCCTAGAAAGGAAACATTTAAAAATACCAGTGAATAAATGCTGCTTCAGTACGCAAACTAAAGCAGCTTCAATCTTAAAAAATCTTTAAATATCCTTGACTCTTAACCAAAATACATTTTTACCTTAAACACATAATTGACCATAACAAGAGCTACTTTCAAACGCACCACATTGAACTGCTAGTCATTTCAATAAGCTTATTTGCATAAATAGAAACGGATTTCTCCAAACTACAAAAAAGTTCAGTTTCATAGCATTTGTGAAACAACCAATTGTCTACAATAGGCATGGCTAGACATTAAACTAAAAATGAAGTTGTTCAAATATCACTATCCCTCTGAAAAAAAGGAATTAAATTTGATTGCAAAATACCAATTAAAGACAAAAAGTTCTGCAAGGGGAACAAACAGGAAAGAAAGAAAATACTTCTTATATAAGAATTAATAATTAAGGTAATTAAAAGAAATGGGTCTATTTACCTTAAAGTCACAAAATTAAGTAATAAAAACGAGTCATCAATGTCAAGCGATCTCTCTGGAGCAAAGACACTCAAGAAAATATCAAAAATGGTTTCACTCATGGCGGATGTACGAGACACTATGTAACATTGTTTTATGCTGTATCACTTCATTTGCTGTCTTTTTTTTTAATTTCAAATTCAGCATCACGACAATAACGGACTCGGCAGCTTACAACGAAAACATTTAAAAAGGCCAGCGAATAAAAGCTGCTTCAGTATGCAGACTAAAGCAGCTTAAATCTCTAAAAACATTTAAGTATTGTTGCCTCTTAACCAAAATACATTTTTACCTTCAAACGCATAAAATGAGGAATACTCTTGTTTTAACTTGTATCACAATGACTAGAAATGAAAGATTAACAGATTACGCAACGTCTGCTACCATTCTGTTTTTCCTGTCCACAATCAAGTCCGCCATCTTCTTAAGCACTCTTTACCACAGGAGATGTTCTATATTTAAGACTTGAGTACTGTTGTCGCTACGCTGTTTCTTAGAAAACACAGTCATTAGATTTACTTGCAACTCACCTGCAAGCAGTTTTTAACAACAAACAATTGAATTCCCTAACTCCTTTTTGAGTGACTCCTTAATCTTTGCAATATGTCACGAACCAAAATACAGAAAAATCCCTGTTCTTAAGTTAGTTATCTAAGACAGTTGATATATTTAACGGTAAAGTGGACTCCCTGGCATTGGATGGTAGTATTGAGGTATAATGAACCAACTCTCTCTATGTCGGTGGGAACTAACATTACCAGAGCTACTTTCAAATGCACCACACTGAACTGCTAGTCATTTCAATAAGCTTATTTGCATAAATAGAAACGCATTTCTCCAAACTACAAAAAAGGTCAGTTTCATAGCATTTGTTAAACAAATACTTGCCTTCGCAAGCTATTTACATTACTACATTGATATATTCAACTGAGATATTTTCTACCCAATACTGATAGAAAAAGGTTTACTTATTTGCAATTGTGTGAACAGAAATACGTTTAACAGGGAGCTAAACCCAAATAAAAAACTAAACACATTCAGTCGTACAATGTTTTATGAAAGGAACCAACATATATGATCGATGCAAATAAAGCTTTTACAAGAAACAAAGCGGAAGACTGGTGTGCAAAACAATTATTTTCAACTGTTGCACAACATCTTTGAACATTTGATCCATATTGTTTACTCCATTTTATGGTAAGCGTGGGGAAAAATAATTTGTTGCTCATCCTAAGTATTAAGAACATCTTTTCGACAAAAAAATGACCCTGCTGGAGCCGATTTCGGAAAGTTTCGTTGACCTGAGGTTGGCTAACATTGTTGCTCTGCACTTTACGCAATGTATGTTTTAGTAGTTTCATAAAACGTACCGAAAGTTTCCGAAAAGAAGCCTTGGTCTTCTAAGCGGAAACTCTACATTTTGAGACTCTCATATTGAAACCAAATAGAAGATCCGAGAACTTCTATTAGGACACGGTTTCCATTATAAGCCGGAGGGCTTCTGTTATTATTTCGGCAATTCAACTAGCTTTTTTTCTGTTGCTCAATAAAAAGAAGAAAAATCAATACCCCACGCTTTTATTGAAGTAAATATTCTTTAAAATATCTAACTTTTATCGTGCAAGATTTTCTCTTGCGGGCCGTGATGTTTCACAGCAAGTTGAAAAAATGATGCCAATTTCAAATAATTGTGACTCGAACCTTGGCGGTTGAGTAAAAAAAATAATTCCAATGTTTTACCTTTGAAAGTCTTATTCGCGACACCGTGGGACCCACCAATGGATAAAGTTGGATACCGGTCGAGTAATACTCGTGAGTACAGGCGTCAGTACGGGGTTTTTCTGTGCAAGCTAAAGGAGCCGAGTTTAAGGGCCTTGCCTTGTGGAGGCAAAAGGATTACTTGTTTGAGTAGTAAGAGTAAACTCAAGAAAAGAGATTGAATAGAGGGAAGTATCTTTTCGAAAACTCCAAGTATAAATAACTTAAGACTTATATTATCTAAATTATCTCTTACTTTTTTTCATTTTGAAGTGTTTTAGCAGGGCAATGAAAGCTCCAAAGGTGAAAAGAAAATAAAATCTATTACTCTTTCGAAGGCCATATTTTGTATTTTGCTTAACTTAACTGAAAAACATTTTAGTTTTCAAATTTTGTATACCCGGTCGTCGATCGATTTCTTTTTCTTCTTTCCTCCTTTTTTCTTTTCCTATCTTTTACCCCTCGCCCGGTCACTTGGCCTTAGGATAAGTTTTTTTCAGTTAACCGACCACTTTGTAACATCACTTGGCTTCAATAAAATCTTCTAATTGAATGCGAAGGTTAATAGCTATTGCCCATTGTCATATTATGGAGCTTTTAAAGTGCATGGATTTTGTTCAGTTACATCGAATTCCGTACCTATGCATAACTGTCCCTTTATTTGATAAAAACAAAGCCGCAGTGTGTTAGTATTTTTCAAACTATATTGCTAATTATATCAAACAAATTTCTAGTTTATTATTTTATTCTAGTCCAGTAGTTTCCTGCAAGTTTGAAAATAAACTGTACCTACAAACTGCAAACGAGAAAGATATTGATTATAATCCATGTGCAAACTTATGTTTGTTCTGTAAGTATGCCTAAACCCCATGTATGACGTTTTGTCATCTTTTATATTTTAAAGCATGGTATGGCTGGATAATACAATAACTTTTAGGTCTCAGACACACTGGATCATAGAAAGTTTATCTGGTATAATTCTTTTTAAATCTGTTCGCTTTATTCTTGCAAATAGCTATGGTATTATTAAGCAGCGTTCAGCATCTCATGACAAGCCAATTATAAATATCAAAGGTGGAAGCTAAACAGATGTGCAAAAACACACATTAAAGCAATTTTGCATCAAACAAAACAACAGTTTTATTGATTTTTGTAAATACATCATGAGCATTTATGTTAACGTAAACATCAAACACATTACTATGCAATGCCATTTTTACATGTTTTAGGTAATTATTAATATCAAGAATACATTTTTGGTCTCAAACATTGAGCTTTTGATATCACAAATTAATTGTTTATCTCAAGAATGCACATTTTTCATAAACAATTTTGCTACCAGTAAATCTATTTTTGATATCTCTAAATATATTCTTGATCTCAAAAAATAATTTTTGATATAAACAAATATTTAGAAGTATCTCTAAATATTAGCTGACATCAATAACTATTTTTGAGATCAAGACTACATTCAGGGATGTCAAAAATATAATTACAGGCAGCAAAAATTAATTCTTGATATCAAAATCTTTTTTTTTTGGCAATCAAAAATTATTTCTTGATATCAGTAATTGCTCAATAAATCAGCACATAGAATCTTTCACTTATTTAACATCACAAAAAGAGACAATTTCTTTTTGTTATTATTGGTATCAATAATTCAGTTTTTCATCTCCAAAATTCTATTAACGATTCGTTAACGTTATATAAATGTGTACCTCCCTTACCACTTTTTAAGTTTGTAATTTTGTATTTCAAAAATAAATCTTTGCCATCCAACATACATTTGTTGATAGCAAAATATAAATTAATGAGATCTACATAGATTTATTGATATCTTTAATAATATTGCGATATCAAAAATTAGCATTAAATCTTAAAATGGCATTATATTACCAAATTTTGAAAGCAGCCCTCAAGGTTTAAACTTGACTACGTCTCGAATAGTACGTCTACCCCCTGTGGGCGATATAGTGTGTGTGTGGCTGTTGCGTGTTGACTGCGCAAAATTTAAAAGTGGAAGATAGGTAGACGTAGTGTCTAACATTTAAACGAATCAATCCATTAACCAGTAAGTACGCTAAGTATAGCGCAGATTTTGAAAAATCCCCCATTTTGTCAGTTTAAATTCCATCCTGAAAATTCTGGTTACTGCCGTGTACAAAATTTGAAAGGAATCCATCTATCAATGCGGCCTGAGGCGCGTGAGAGTGCTGTATATACACTGAGTCCAGTGCCGATTTTCAAAAGTCCGCCATTTTGTCAATTTTTTCCGCTCCAGAAAATTCTTGGTCACTGCACTGCGGAAGGTCCCAGGGAACCCGTGTGCAGAATTTGAAACGAATCCATCCATCAATGCAGCCTGTAGGCGCGTGAGACTGCCGTATATAAGCTAAGTCCAGTGGCGATTTTCAAAAGTCCGCCATTTTGTCAATTTTTTTCCAATCCCGAAGATTCTTAATCACTGCACTGCGGAAGGGTCCAGAGAAACCATGCACAAAATTTGAAGCGAATCCACCTATTAATGTGGCCTATCGGCGCATGAAACTGAAGCGTGACAGACGGACAGACCGAAAAGTTCAAAGCTAATCAAAGTATTGTATTGCATTGTTCTTTAGATCTTTTTCAGCTGCTATCGTCATATCGGTATCCCCCTGCCACATTATACTGAAATGGGGCATTCCAGCCCTTGTTCTAACCCTTACATGTGGAGTGCCTGACAGGGTAGCAGTGAAGAGTCCCAATTTTAAAGTCTTAGGTATGACCCGACCGGGGTTTGAACCACGCTAAGTCCAGCGGCGATTTTGAAAAGTCAGCCATTTTGTCAATTTTTTTGCCGATTGGGAAAATTTTTGGTCACTGCACTGCGGAAGGGTTAAGAGAAGCCGTGTACAAAATTTGAAACGAATCCATCTATTAATGTGGCCTGTAGGCGCGTGAGACTGCCGTATATACGCTAAGTCCAGTGCCGATTTTCAAAAGTCCGCCATTTTGTCAATTTTATGCCGATCTAAAAAATTCTTAGTTACTGCACTGCGGAAGGGTCCAGAGAAACCATGCACAAAATTTGAAGCGAATCCACCTATTAATGTGGCCTGTAGGCGCATGAGACTGAAGCGTGACCGACGGACAGAGTTCAAAACTATATTCCTCCGTTCGGTGGGGGATAATTAAAACGGTCACAGTGTACTTAAGCCTCCAGCGGCAACAACATAACTTTGTTTAAATCATTAACCCCCTTTTTCTATTAAAACAAACCTATCAGTGCCAGCTTTTCCTCGAAGCTATTTCTTGATAAAATTGACAGAGACAAAATAAAATCCTGGAGAGAGAAAGCAAGGAAACATCAAGTTTTGCCAAAGTTAAGCCTAAAGCACAGTGCGCTTCTTTCTAAAGGCGGAGAACAGCGTTGCTTTTGATCAGTCGCCAAAAAAAAAACTAAACACTTAACTTAAAATTGAACATAAACATTCGGTTATTTAAATAGAAAAGGTGAGAAATTGTTGAGGAAAGCAGGGTGGGACAGAAGGTGGAGCGAAAAGGGTTTTGTATTTCTTAGACAAAATCGCAAATGCTGTCAGTGTATTTTCAAGTGATACTTACAGTGACGTGTACTCATTTTCACAAAATCTTAACCGCAAGTCTGAATTTGCACCATATATGTTGTACTAATCCTGGTAAACTCTGGCAACTGGATTCACCACCGAGAAGCAAAATTTCAACGAAGTTTAAATAACCTCCCTTCCCACCTCCCACCTCCCCCTAATGCACCCGTCTAGTATGTATGGCGGTATATTTGAACAAAAAATCAAAACGTACATGCGGAAATTTTCTCAACCGCGCAACATTTACATTTCAGATGTTATTTGACAATTCATTTCGCGCTCTTTAATTTCGCCTTAATTTTATCCCGCACGATAATTAAACGTCTTGTGTTTTAAAGAACGTTTGTCTGACCATGCGTTTTATCACGTAATTTAATTTCTTAATTTTGGAACGCGAAAAGTTAATTATAGGGCGCGATAAATTGAATTCAGTCTATCATTTATTTTTTAATAATAAAAACCACGTGCAGAAATTAATAGTGACTTGGATTACATAAAAAGTGGTTCGCGAAAAAATTAAATATTTTCTCATCTATTAATTACACATAAATATCATTGCGATCAAAAATAAATGTTGGAGCGCGAACGCCATGAAATTTTTGAACAAATATACCGCCATAAGTATGCCCCGTGCACTTTGTTTTATTTTGAAACAGTTTGTATGCAATTCAGAAAATGTTGTTCGATCGTTTATTCTGCGAAATAATAGAAATTCCATAAAGACAGC
This sequence comes from Protula sp. h YS-2021, assembly GCA_949752745.1. NCBI lineage: Eukaryota > Metazoa > Annelida > Polychaeta > Sabellida > Serpulidae > Protula > Protula sp. h YS-2021. The sequence goes on from OX457024.1 coordinate 20,163,435, forward strand.
GCAAGATAAAACGTGAAGATAGGGCTGTCTGTTGGAAAATCCAAATAGAAGGAATAGAAAGATTGACTTTATAAGCCACTTCGAATAATACAGGAGGCTGAGGCAAGGGTCCACATGCCAGAATATGTTTAGGATAATTTTTCTTCCCGCTACTTTTGTTTTAGCTGGTTAATGATATCTAATGGCGTTGTCAAGTACAGAGTTCTGGTATGACGTCAGGATTCCGATATTAGAAGAGCTTTACTCATCAACTCGCAGCATGTACTGAAAAATACACTCGCGAGTTCTCGGGCAATCTGATCGGAACAACAACCCATCGATAAGATTAAACGCAGAAACAAAACCAAAGTAGCCAATTATAGCTCTACTGTATCAGTAATCACATAAAGTACACATAAAAAAATGAACATTAAATACGATTTCTCCAGCTTAGATGAAGACTTCCTACAAAGGCAAACAGCTGTTGTATGTTGTTTTTAATCTTCACGTTTACCTTATGCGGTCGCTGGCCGACCAAGCTGGTTGGGAACTTGGATCGCCATGATATACAAAAACATTTAATCATGATCTACCCCCCCCCCCCACCCCCTCCCCCAAGCCCCTGTCGGTTTCAACTATGCACATTTAAAAGTGTACACCCGAAATAGCTACAAACTGCAGGAGAATCGGAAAATAATCAGGCTTCTTCTCAGAGTGTATTAAGTTGACTTCCGTCTTTGTTAACAACATTTGAGGAAGTGAACTTTATGGCCTAAGCATCTCCTTCATGAAAATCTTAAATACCGATTGTACCAGGGCATAACTCCTTCCCTTGAATATACATTTCACATATATATTTCTCAAGTTACCCAGCAATACTGTGTGAAGAAACCTGCAGTCATTGGTAAAAGTGCTGGTGTCTCATTTACTAAAGCTGCAATCTCTTTCAATTTGCTTTGAATCAAAGTTATATTTTTTCATAAATTTATGTGATCATTTTAATAGTTTTGTGTGTTAGGAAAGACAGGGAATGCACACCCATGTTGTGTCAAAATATTGAAGGCTGCGAGTAGTAGTATAGCGTGAGTAATTCGACGGCAGAGCGTTAAAAAAACGTCATTTTGTGGCCCATCTACCAGAGTTCACTTTTAAGGACTTACAAACTTTCTCCACACTTTTATTTACAATTTGTGAATCTATTTATACCGCAGCAATGGGCATGTTTTGCCAATGGACGTCTAGTAACGTCCTCAATTTGAGACTAGCTGTAATCAAAGCAGTCTGCAGGTGGGGGGGGGGGGGGGGGGGGAGGTGAGGGGCGGAATTGCTTTGCCACTTGCTTGGCTGCAAAACATACAAGAAAAGACCTGTGTGAGTGCGACAACTGTGGGTGGGCGGAAATACAAATTGCTGCTTCAAATAGTAATGGGGCGACGCACTTTTGCCACCCTCACACGCTTAACATAATTTTGCGTGTCTGATAATTTTCCTGACTACTCTTTTAAACCGGTTTCTTGTTCTTTATGTTACGTTTTTGTTAACGCGGGGTATCAGAATCAGTGGAAGTTGGCCAGAAACATATCTACATACTAAAGAGTGTTAGCATGCACATATTAAGGTTTCGGACTCCCATTCCGACGTCGAGAGAATGTCGATTAGAGGTTGCGACGTCGACCTGACCAAATCGCAGCAAACCACGTCGTATCAATGTCTATGCTACAACTATCGACGTCACTGGGTAACAAGGACCTGAGCATGCTATCAAATACCAGATTTGGCAGCCATGAAAAGTCGTTACGACGATAATCTAAAATGAACGTAAAATATGTGAATTTCAGGAGCGCGCAAGTTTTTCACGACTGCTTTTATAACAAAAAAAATATTCAAGAAAATTCACTTCATGTGTAGGGCTGAGTACGACACCGTGTTTCTGAAAATGTCTAGATGAAGAGTCTAGCTCAATATTTTCCCAACGTATATACAACGACGCTCTCCTGTCGTCTATATAACGTTGTTTTGACTGTTTTCGAGGCAACGTTTAGCAACGACAGATTAGACGTCGAATAATCGACGTCTATACAACGTCGGCAGGTAGGTGTTGTTCAGACCAACACAGGGCGTTGTCCGACGTCGGGGGCGATGTCTAGTCGACGTTGATATTAAACTTAGATGTTTGCAATCACACCAAATAAAAAAAAAAAAAGAAACACTCGAACAGTAGGTTTTATCATGTGCCTGCTTGAGACAACATGTCACAATTTAATTTTCAGAAATGCCTGCATTTCAAAAAATGTGCAGATTCATTTCTCTTACTCACTTCCAAGAGCTCTTCAAACCTGCTCTACACGAGAACAGAAGAACCGCCGGATAGAGAATTATCGGATGAAAGAAAACTACACATAAAATTTGTAATGAGAAGATTATTGGAAAACCTTTCTTGGAAAAAAATATATGCAAAAAAAACTTAATATATTTTTAATATTCATTACGGTACGTGCAATTAAATATGCATTTGATTACAATGCAGTCGAGAACTGTAAAGCACAGACACGCCATTGACTGCCTCCGAGAGATTATACACAACGCCCGCATGTAAGATTGGGCTAATGTAACTAAGACATTGGGAGCTCCTGGTTCAAAACAAACATATTTTAGGCCCAGTGTTGATTATGTGAGTAGGGTAACGTCTTGTGAAATAAACAATTTCAAGTAATTTTGTATTTCAAAATTCAACATTTTTGTGGCAATTCTCTTAATCCGGCAATTATCCTTCCCGCAATAATCCGAGATGCCCACTGAGTTCAAAATCGTTCCCATGCTTTGGTTGAACATTGTTCTAAAGGTGCACGAGACCAACACATAAGTTATGTAAAATAAATAATATAAAGTTTTGCAAATAAAATGTCTTTCCGTGACTGTGAGAGGTCACCAAAATCTATCCAGCCTGAAATGATGAACATCTACAGTGAGTTTCGTCAAAGTCCGTTCTCCAGCCTCGCACAATCCGTTATCCAGTTTCGGCACAATCCGTTCTCCAGCTTCGGCACAATCCGCTCTCCAGCTTCGGCAGAATCCGTTCACAAGCTTTGGGGGAATCGTGTTCACATGACCCACACGACCCCAAACTACGGCAGTGTTAAAGATAGAAATTCGAAGTCGATCGATAATTTTGAATGACCTCTCAAGGTCGCCAAATCCACATCAACACTCACCCCGAGTTTCATCAAAATACGTTCACCGACTTTGGTGGAATCTTGATCGCAAAACCCACCTTTACGACAGTGGTGAAGGTAAAATATTCAACGTCCAGCCTTGACCTTGTATGACTAATTAGGGTCACCGAAATCTAATCAGCCCTAGAGGTCACTTTCATGAATACTCACATGAATTTACCAGTCACCGGCATGAATATATCACAATCTGTTTGCATGTTTTGGTGGCACTGTGCTCATAAGGAAAGCGTGACGCACGGACAGATGGTCGAGATAAAAAAAATATGCCCCTCCTTCTTTAGCCAACTCGGAGCATGACAACAAACGCATGACATTTGTCACGCGCGTCTTCAGAGCAATCACTTCATAACTGAACCAGGATATCCAAACTAAAACCACATTTTTACAGCCCATTTCTTGCAATCTAGGGCTAGTAGCCTATTCATAAAACCGTTTATGCCGTGGCAGAGTTCTGGAACACAGCTGGTGGACAGTAACAAATGCTTTCAGTTAATTTGTCTCGGATATATTATGGATGGTGGCATAAAAGCTCATTTTAGATCTACTGCGGCTAAGAACATTCTGTCTCGGGTTGAAACATCGGGGGCATTATGGGTAAAGGATGTCGTCACGGATTCGCTTTGCAGTCACACCCCATTGTTTTCTGATACGAAATTCGTATGTTTTCGATACACGCGAATACACTTTATCTAAACAAATACAGAACTCTATCACAGGTAATCACCGATACGCTTTGCGTTCATAAACTTCATTTACGGAAAATGGATGAAATTTTATCAAAATACAAACTACAAACACGGATGCTTTGAAGCCATCTTTCTATTTGAAAGACACATGACCAGAGTCATACCTGTGCACCTCATGACCTGTTGCAGTTTGTCCCCTGTGTCAGGACATCATGGCCTGGTGTAGTTTGTCCCGTATTTTAGGACATCATGGCCTGGTGTAGTTTGTCCCGTGTGCCAGTACATCATGGCCCGGTGTAGTTTGTCCCGTATGCCAGGACGCCATGGCCTGGTGTAGTTTGTCCCGTATGTCAGGACATCATGGCCTGGTGTAGTTTGTCCTGTATGTCAGGACATCATGGCCTGGTGTAGTTTGTCTTTTATGTCAGGACATCATGGCCTGGTGTAGTTTGTCCCGAATGCCAGGACATTATGGCCTTTTGTAGTTTGTCCCGTATGTCAGGACGTCATGGCCTGGTGTAGTTTGTCCCGTATGTCAGGATGTCATGGCCTGGTGTAGTTTGTCCCGTATGTCAGGACATCATGGCCTGGTGTAGTTTGTCCCGTATGTCAGGACATCATGGCCCGGTGTAGTTTGTCCCGTATATCAGGACGTCATGGCCTGGTGTAGTTTGTCCCGTATGTCAGGACATCATGGCCTGGTGTAGTTTGTCCCGTATGTCAGGACATCATGGCCGGTGTAGTTTGTCCCGTATGTCAGGACATCATGGCCTGGTGTAGTTTGCCCCATATGTCAGGACATCATAGTCCGGTGCAGTTTGTCCCGTATGTCAGGACATCATGGCCCGGTGTAGTTTGTCCCGTATATCAGGACGTCATGGCCTGGTGTAGTTTGTCCCGTATGTCAGGACATCATGGCCTGGTGTAGTTTGCCCCATATGTCAGGATATCATGGCCTGGTGTGGTTTGTCCCATATGTCAGGACATCATGGCCTGGTGTAGTTTGTCCTGTATGTCAGGACATCATTGCCTGGTGTAGTTTGTCCTGTATGTCAGGACATCATGGCCTGGTGTAGTTTGTCCTGTATGTCAGGACATCATTGCCTGGTGTAGTTTGTCCTGTATGTCAGGACATCATGGCCTGGTGTAGTTTGTCCCGTATGTCAGGACGTCATGGCCTGGTGTAGTTTGTCCCGTATGTCAGGACATCATGGCCTGGTGTAGTTTGTCCCGAATGTCAGGACATCATGGCCTGGTGTAGTTTGTCCCGTATGTCAGGACATCATGGCCTGGTGTAGTTTGTCCCGTATGTCAGGACGTCATGGCCTGGTGTAGTTTGTCCCGAATGTCAGGACATCATGGCCTGGTGTAGTTTGTCACGTGTGCCAGGACATCACGGCCTGGTGTAGTTTGTCCCGTATGTCAGGACATCATGACCCGGTATAGCTTGTTCCGTATTTCAGCTTCTGAGGGGCCAACTTAAAGGGATATCGTCACAAGGAAGCAGAGGACAATTAACTTGGGTAAGTAAATGATCTCTACAAAACGGTGTTCTTTTAGGTGGCGTATGGTTACCTGTGCCTGACTTGTTTCCTGGACAAGAACCACACACAAAGGACAAAACTCCAGCAGGAATTAATTAAACTTGGGTCATTTCCTCACAGTTAAATAAGACGCACTATATTTTATTCATAGTTTTTATTACAGGAATCCAGTACAATGTAACGAACGTCGTTCATATGAAATACTGCTCGATTTAAAGCGTTCGAGAAGAACTGAGAATGAAATTCCCACTTCTGTAAATTGGACTGGGCGGCACACGGTACGATGGGAGAGTGGATACTGGTCGACTATGTCAAAAGAAAATGCACGTGTGTGTGTATGTGTATGTGCGTATGTATGTCTGTTTGTATGTATCTATGTATGTTTGCATGTACGTTTGTATGTATCTATGTATGTTTGTATGTATCTATGTATCTATGTATGTTTGTATGTATCTATGTATGTTTGTATGTATCTATGTATGTTTGTATGTATCTATGTATGTATGTTTGCATGTATCTATGTCTGTTTGCACGGATGTATGTATTAACCAGTTAATGGTTATACGGTTAAATGATTTCATTTCGATCACAGTGGTTGCATTTTTTTCTCTTGTTAATTAACGCCCATAGATGTCCAGAGGTCGAAAGCATATTAAAAGTAACAACGAGGGATAAAAATTGGCAGAATCTGTGTTCACAACACGATATAACAATAAAAATAGAAACAACAACAAAATCGCACTATCTGTAACTATTATTGCGTTGTTGTATATCACAGATCGTATAGTTGATAAATACATGGCACCTAAATCATGTTCACAAATTAAACTTATAATACACAATCATCGAATAGGTAAACACGTGAATGAGGGGAAAAAAATCACAGATCATGAAATGCGTTCATGTAAATAAATGCAGAATTTTACTCTACCAGATACAAAGATCAATGTTACCACAGCTATTCTTACATATGTCAATTGTTTGGTGCATAAAATCTAAAGGACCTAACTTAAACAGCGTGTCTTATGAAACAAAAATGGTCTATGGCAACATCTGATTGCTGTTGTAACAAACAACGAAGAATTTACAATACGAAATCTATCAATTACATAAGCTTTAAACATGCTTTTTTTAATTAAAAAAAAACTATCGTCGGTTTGAATCAAATTGTCTGAGAAAGTAGTATTTCATTTAAAATATATTTGTAGGAAATTTTACATAGCAACATCAAACCTCAAGACTAAAAAATATTTAAAATGTACAGTATTTTACTTTTAACAATTTTCAAAAGTTTAATGTTTACAGGCTTAAACAAACAGATATCAAGTATAAAATATCACATTTTAGAATATGTTTTTAAAAAGCCAATTAATTTACACGCCAACATTTTATCTACTTTCAGATGTTGTCCCTCACGCATTAATGCTGTACATAGTCCCTATAATAGCTATAATATTTCCTGCTGGCCACAACCCACGGCCATGAAATAAGGATGCTATGCATTCTGTCAGGAAGCACATAAACACTGCGATGGATTATCATCAAAATAGCTCACTCAACTGCTATATGCAGGCATTGGCCTTAAGTGCTTTCTACATTATTAATACATCTCACTTAACCTAGAGCGTTTCTGCCCCCAATAGCCGGTTCCCCGTTTTATTCCCGCTGTTTTAGCATTACACACAGTCCTCGTATTTGGGCGGCTTTGGACGACAGCTTCGGAGGTGGACTGGCAGCCTGTCCGGATTGAAGGTGCGGCCGCAGTTGGGACAGGGTGTCAGGTTAGACTGGGATGCCTGCCACGCAGCCTCGTTCTGAGCTTCTACGCTGTAACTACCGCTGCCTAGCAACCACAACAGAAACAGTATGACGTCAATGTCATTGCATTCAATGTCGTATCGCAAACATCGTATCTTTTTCAACGAATGAAATTACTACATTTCTAGACACAGCGGTCTGGAAGCAGAGAGTATCAACCAGTTTGGTGACGTCATACCTCGCAACCACGTCACCGTTAAAAGCCCAAAGTGTGACGTCATTTCAAAAGTATACGTATTTATGGATCTAAACACTGAACCTTCGTTCAGTGAAGCGAGTATTTTTTTGCCTGTGTGTATACAAACGAAAGCATTGAAACGGAAAAAACTTGATATCAAACATGCTGTGATTGCTATAATATGTTGTGATAATATGTGGTGAGACACTATGTGATGTGATAGTATGTGGTGTGACAATATATGGGGCAATAATATATGTGGTGCGATAATATGTGGTGAGATAATATGTGGTATGATAACATGTGGTGTTATACTTATAATTTCGTGTTAGTACCAAGCAAATATTGCAAAAAGAAGATCAAACCATAATCCAATTCATTGCCGAATTAGCTTCACTTCGGGTGATCTATGCTATCAGAAATCAGGCAAACGCACGACCCCACAAGCCCGTGTGCGACCCATGTTGTAGAGAGTGTGGTCTCGCACCCTCAAGCCAACAGTCCGTTCACGGAGAGGCACAGGGTTCACGCAATATTGTCAGACCAGACAACCAATCACTCCCACTCCCACTCGGGAAATCTGGGCGCGTCAGTGATACGCTAGTAATGTCAGCCAATCATAAAACGGACCTAGACTATTTTTTGTGGTTCCCGTTTAGCTTCAACAACCTTAGAAAGGAGCCTTAGAAAAGGTATGACTATCAAGGATGTTACACCGTGACGCAGCAAATGTGACGTCATAGTATTCAACGACATGTCACTCAAAGCCACGCAATAAAAATAGAACACCTACAAAATCGCTTCAAAAAGAGAATAATTTCCTCAACATGCTACATCCTTTCTTCAAAAGATCACAGATCTAAATGTCATTTAGTTAGAATAACACAAGACATTGTTTCACATCGGAGAAACTTCACTCGCCGTTTGAACTTTACACGGAACAAAAAACACAGTGCACTCAAGGAAAGGGGAGAACTTGAAAACAAGGAGTAATATCCATCAACTGCAGGATGTAAACAGCAAAATCAAGGGCAATTAATTCAACCGTTGTTCTTTCATGAGAATTCCAAATCAGTGACTTAGCATCTGTGCCTCAAAAAATGTACAGGCGAATGAAAGCACTGATAGCTCATTTTGTCCACCAGAAAGAACAACAAATATTTTAGGGTATGAAAAAAAAGAACTGCGATTCGATCACAATTTTTGAGTGCGCTTTTGCTTTTCAGATGCATAAACGTGTGGGCGGGGCGTTGCCTGGGAATTAACCCTGCCCTTAATACATTTTTCAAACGTTTCAACAAAACTTAATTTGACAGTCATTTAAGCATTCTGTGGGCGTCCTTTGAAACTTACATATAGAAAAAGCAGTTTTCGGTCTGATTATTTTAATAAAAGACTCTTAAATGTCAAATACTAAAGACAAGACAAAGGTAGTTTATATTTTCACGACATTTATGTTAAAGTGCCTTTATGAACGCAAACAGGCAACGAGCTCTTTTTTTTAAATGACGCCAGTAAAATACGAGAAAAAATTCATTTTCCGACCAATGCAGACGTACCGCTGAGTGCTTCCGGTTTCTTGGGCTCGGGTCGCCTGAGCTCGGGGGGTTGTTTCTCGTTCTCAACACGCCACTTGGTGAGGCACTGTGGCTCGTGGATGGCGATGGATTTCGTGCCGAACTGGCGACCGCAGATGTAGCAGATGACCGTGGCCGGCTTCCGTATCACTTGTGTTTTAGGAGTGGGCTGTGACAGAAATCGCGTAAAAAAGAAGAAACAAAGTTTTTGTTTATGTCGTAACTATTTGAATACCCCGCCCCCAGCCCCTCCCTAGCATTTACACTTGAACTGTCGAGTTTTTTTGTTCACGATTTGCTATTTGTTGTGATTCACCCTAGAAACTTCAAAGACAATGCACGATTATTTATTGACATTTTTTTAACTTAAGCTATGTTCTCAGATAAACGCCACTACAACGAATGAAAATGTGCTTGATTTTTTTAACTATATTTCGTGCTTTTTCAATAATTTGAAATCGATAGCTGAAAATACAATTACTATTTATATGCAAAAGTTTGAACACATATAACTGTTATTTTACTCGAAATATCCCCAACTCGGAGTTGATATTGAAATAAGTTGCCTTTTTATTATTATCCCATTGTATCCACCTGTTGAAATGTACTCGGTGTATAAAAACAAATGTGCTTAAAATTGGTTAAAAAATAGCTCAGAAACAGATGTACATTAGAAAACGTGATACATGGTTCTTTGATTTAACAAAATGGCTTGTGCAAAAACGATGACACAAAAACAGATGTAAAATGGTAAAAAACACAAGAAATGAGGGGGCTGAATTTGAAGCAGCCAGGAAATAGCACATTTTCAGAGATTTGCGTTTCACTGACAATGAATATAAGGTATCTGTTGAGAAACACACTGCCGCAAAATGATCGGTACTCGATCATACATTCGACAACGGTAATCGATCACAGAGTCGATAACTCGAGCAATCGATTAGTCAAAGCACTATGTTCGGTCCCGCTCAGTTTGAGTCGCTGTTGAATAACAACTGACTTCTGGATTGATCAATCTGTTATGCATTAACGCAAAGTGGATTGATATAAAAAAAGTAGTTCTGTGTCTTTCAGTAAGAGTTCTTTCTCCGCGGAATCATTAGGGATCGTACTCACATAAGTCAACTTTACAGTTAACCAATTCCGTTAACTGCTCCTGTAGCTAATGCAACTTTTGAAAGTTCAATTAATTAAAGTTTAATTAATAAATTTTACTTTTATGTTAAATTATATTCTCAAAAAAAAAATTGTACGTGTACTTAACTAATTTTTAGCTTGTTTTTCTTTTGATGTGATCAGTTAACTTTTGTGAATACAGGGACAGTGGGTCGAAGGGTTGAAAAGGTCAAATATAGTACCACAGACCAGACCGAACCAGCGACTGGCGGTTAAATAACAGCACAGCACAAGTATCATGCCCTTCCGGAATGATCAGTGTTTTGACAGAACAGCGGTTTACACACCAAAGAGGACATGCTATTGGAGCAACACATGAGCAACTCGCACGAGACACAAAGGTCAGCGTGACCAGCACCAGTCGAGCGCCCGGGAACAACTCACAAGGTCATGTTGCTGGGGTGCTCCTCCTCGACCGGTCCCCGCGCCGCCGGTGCGACTGGTCCCCGCGCTCTTATTCACACCCTGGCATATTCTCTGGTGTGTCACGATTCGGTCCGAGTTGAACTTTCGGCCACAGTTCTGGCAGGAGACCAGGTTGGCCTTGGATGCTTCCCACTGTGCCTCCTGCATTTCTTCTCTGTTACATAAACCAACGTACATTTGTTCCTAAATGCCATCAACTTTCTAAAGGCAATAACACTTAATTTCTGGGCATTGGCCTGGGTACTGTTATCGTCATCACCATAATCATCGCTATCATCATCATCATCATCATCATCATCATCATCGCCATCATCATCATCATTATTATTATTATTTTATATAATTATGAATATTATAATTATTATTGGTTCTTTCACTGGCATTGCTTTCATGCAAAAAATCGCATGAATCACACGAAAAAACACCCGGTATTTTGTCAAAAACAGCGAGACGACCAGAACGAACTTCACAGGACATTTACGAGACCTTACATCCAGGGTTCCCGTTTCCGTGCGTTTGTGCGTGATTCACGCACAAACACGCACACTTTTGAAGGGTTGGGGGTACAGTCACGCACAGAAATTACTGTGATAAGAAACACAATTAAATAATGTTGTCCAAGTCAAAGATGAGTTCATATCAAATTTGTTGTCGAATTTGATAAAAGATTTCCAGAAGACGACATGAAAATTTTGAAGAATCTCAACTTAATTTCGAATCCAAAGTTTCGCGGGTCGATAGTGATGGTATTAGAAATCACGGAAACGAGGCAATGGAAGAGATTTTGAAGGCTTTTGCGTAAGGCGAAAATGCAATAATCAGCGCTGAGGAAACCAGAAATTCTTTTCATAACTTCAAATATATGGTAAATACCTAACCGCGTTTTGCTTAAAAGCAATGACCGACTATCAGGAAATGTTTTCCAAATTTTGCAAAACTGGCTTGCATACTACAGGTTACCTCTCTTACAAGTGCTCCCTGTGACGGGGGTTTTCTCAACAAAATATTATTTATGGTAAATTAAGAAACAAATTGTCCTCCCAGTCGGTTTCAAACAAGATGTTGATAAGAAGTGTTACGTCGTCAAAAACGTTTGATGAACAGTCTTTACTTTCTCGTTCACGAGATGCATATATGCGAACCTGCAGAAGTAAGTCTAAATAAAATGCGTACGGTACCGAAAAACATTCTAGCTTTCACACAAAATATATGAGATTTATTTCTCTTTAGTTAAGATGTTACTACACAGCGATTGGCTGAATTTAAAATTTTTGAGTTGGTAATCTTACTGCAACCACTGCAAGGTGTTTGGTTCATTGGATTCAAAACTGTTACTGTAACGGAGTGGTATTAATTTTCTTTTATGATTGGCAGTGTTTTCCGTTTTGTTTGCTTTCTAATGATCCTGAAATGTTCGGTGATTGTTTTACACATTTTACTTGTGAAGTGACCGAACCCCCATTTTTTTCGCATTCACGCACAGTTTTCAATAAGTGGGGGTACAAAAGCCCCCATTTTCAAAAGTGATTGGGAACCCTGCTTACATCGTAACTTACACTGTGTAAAATATTAAGTGTACACTTTTTACTCCTTTAATAGACAATACCAAAGATAGTCAAACAAGTAGTTTGTGGCCCTAATCTGACAATGGTTTGGAGGTGTTAAGTAACGCTGTAATCCATTAAAAGCCCAGACCGAACTATCCCGGCATCGGAGCCAGGAACAGGTCAGTAGCCTCGTTCTATAGGATCCACTTATGTCGATGTATGTTGATGTACATTGTTGCTAGGTAAATGGGTCATTCACACTGTTGTTGGGTGTCGATTGGAGTTTCTTTGAGTGTCTTATCGCAAGGCTTGTTGACAGTGATCACTTAGTAAACAGTTCAAAACATGGCTCATTACGGAGCAGAAATGTCAGATTCACGTCTACGTAAATATTTACAAGGCCGTTATAATTGCCTAAGGAGCAACGAATAAATAGACCATAAATAAACAGCGGTGGTTGTCTGCGCTTTCTTCTTATCACCTTCAGGGTTCGGGTTTGACATCGGAAAATTCCGATTCAAGCCCTACACAAATTGAGCAACCTTTATGGGCTTCTAATTGTCAAAGAGAAGGAAACGGTGTTCACAGCTTTGATGCCAATTGATAAAATGGTGGAAGGATATCTCCACAGAAAGTTGATGATGATCACACATTGAATAACCGACTTTACTTGCGTTTTTCCCCCTCAATAGTTACAAGAGCCGTTTAATAAGATGAAAAGTATGCAATAAACATCGACAAGGGCTACTTTGTGCTGACGTAAACTGCACTTGTAGAGATCAGAGCTTTAGTTTAACGACTGCCCGAGCAGGTAGAAAATCAGATGTGGCGGGTGCTCCCAGCATGAGTAGGGGCCAAGGGTGAATCAGCAAAAATACTGATGTGAACCTCTTTGGTTCGACTAGCGTGGATACAGGAGTGCTGCCCAAGTTACTGATTCTGATACAGGACCGTTCTGCACCTGACGACCCTGGCTCATAAGCCTCCCCCCCCCCCCCCCTCCTCGCCTTCTGTTCCCACCCCACTCCCTGTCTTCTGGTGGAAGGGGGAGGGGGCGGCAAATAAAAAAATGGGAGGAGGCAGGGCAGGAAACTGGGACGGATGGTGGGGGAGGGAAGAGAACAGGACCGCCCCCCCCCCCCCCGGGGGGGGTACACCGAGAATACATAAATATGAGACGTGTTCAATTCTGAAACGCGTTTTTTTTTCCTTTATACATAAGATAAAAGACATTTTCGCCCAGATTATTCAATGAAGGCGTTATTCTAATTTACGGACTAAGTCAAAAGGTTCAGCAAGAGAAATTTGGGTTCGGGCAGGTAAATTTGTTAATGTAAATACGTTAATGTAAAACCCTGGAGATTCATCGATTCGTAGAACAGATTACTAGCTAAGAGGCGTTGAAACAATTTATCGCCCACTTATTCATTCATGGATATTATTTATATTATTTAGGTGCATCAGGATTGACGCTTAAAGATTGAGACGCAGTGCTCAGTACACATGAAATCGACGTGCTTATGTTATTCAATAATTCAGAAGCTATACTCAGCTTATATGTAACGCCCAACCTATCAACGTGTTATAAACGGCTAGTAGTTTGCTTTAACAAACAGACTATTTATAAACGTTTCTGAATCCATATTAAACTGCAGTATTTGTCAACTTATTTATCAGCTTAACTTTTCACGGAGTTTATACATGTTTGAACCAATTTTAAGCATATTATAGAACTATTCCGGTTATTCCATGGAAAACACATAAACAGGCACGCCAAATTCTACTGAATAACACACAATGACGCCAGTATCATTCCAGTCGAATATATAAGGATTAGGAAGAAGTTACTTTTTTTTAATTAAAGGTTTAATTCCAACAGGTGTGCCCCCCAATCCTATAAATACTGGATACGGAATGGAGCGAAGGTGTGTCCGTAATACACAGCTGTCTACAGAAATTCGTGTACACAAATGATATACATGGAGAAAATTTTAGGATTTAACCCTTGCATAATTATAACTTTTTTCTCTGCCCCGTAATGTCCAGTGAAATGAATCCAGCTGACCCCTCCTGTCTAACCTTATTCTGGCATTTTCTGGGACGCGGAACACACACAAGGGTCATACGTCTGAGCCTCACGTATTTGCTTGCCCAGGAGGGGGGGGGGGGGGGGTCGGGATGTGATGGAGGGCAACTTGGTATGCATGTCCAAAAAGAAAAAAAAAACGCGGGAGAAAGCGGGGTAGGGGGGATAATTTTGAGGTCAGAAGTGGTCCGCGCGGAGTGCCAATGTTGTCAAAAAAGGGAGGGAGAGGGAGTTCTTTCGGAACTTCATTCCGAGTTTGGTTTAAAAAAGGGTATTATTTCAAAATTGGTATTCTGCATTTAGGGGTCCTTTGAAAAAGTCTTGGACGCGCACGGTAACTATGGTTTGGTACCCTGGATTACCTTGTCATGGTTTTCCCTCTCGCCAGAGCTTCCGGTTTGCGTGGCCTCGGTTTTTGCAACTCTTTCGGTAGCTTTTTGTTTTCAACCTGCCCAATTCAAAACAAAACCTATTTTAATGCGTTCCTAACTGCATCACAGCGTGTTATACTTTTAGTGTATAACTTGCAGGTGTGAACTTGAATCCACCCAAAATTTGGACTATCACAAAAAGCTTGTAACAGAATAATTGCGACTGCGGCATTACACGATGTATTTTTGTCGTCTTACATTTTTTTTTGTAAAAAAATTATAAACTTAATGATTTTATTTTCAATTCCACTTGAGAATTATTTCAGATCTGAAAACGTCCTGAAAATGGACAAATCTGTCATTGTGACACTGCTGTTAAACAGTCGACGCTGCCGTGCAAACTGGGACGATCAACTTTTTTCAAGAGTATGATTTTATAGGCAAAATTTCAACCCTGGTTATTTTTTATCTGTTTTTTTTCACTATTATTTATTTAATTTTTTTTCGCCATTAACATTACCATCTTTCATAGCTAACTTTCAGTTAACAGAATTTAATCTTTGGTGTTGCCCATGCGATACTCCCACAGCTAAAAGCAAAGCTTTGATAAGGGCAAAACAATTAATTTCCAGGATGCCCCCAGACGAGTCTTGGATTACAACGCTGGTAAATCTCGCCCTCTTCAAGCAGCCCTGAACGGTTAAAACAAACGCCCAGAAAACACAAGTTCAGCGGCCTCCAGTCTCTAAACGTTGTTTTGATAGAAGGCTGCATGCAACGGTCATCATCGAAATTATATTTGACAAAGGGTGAATTAAATCGCTCCCTAATTAGAACGCATCATGAATCAAGCAGACAGTTTACACCTTCAATATTACTTCTTGACAAATTCAACGCTAATTGCTTCAGTACAGTTTAAATATTTAATTTTAAAACATAGTTGGTAATTTTCTTATTTGTTTGTGAGCGTGTTTTCTCAGTTACGAATCCAGGCTGATTTTCTATTCATTATCAGAATGGCATCTTCGAATTTCATCGCCCCGATCGTCTTACACAAACGCTGGACGATGCTTTGCGTAAAGAGTTGGTGAAAGTTTAATTTGCAGGCTCGTATAAAATGTAGCAGACTGATTTCACACTGGGAACCTTTTGCTTGCCAAGCAAGCGCGTTGACCGCTACACCACACAGGTGAACTGACAGAATGAAACATTTTAAAAATCTTATTCTACATTCTTCCAATAATCAACTGCATGTCTGAAACAGCCCTAACGACCTTGCCCTTGATTTTGTAATTGGTTGTTTATGATTTGTGTTTGGCTTTGAGATTTAAATGTCAAACATCGAGGGCCGATTTCACAACTTAAGTTTAGACCTGATTTGGAGCAAACTAGACCGCCATTAAGACTGGGTTTCAGACCATAGTGAATGTCACAGCTTCGGTCCAGACCATATTCATATGTGATCTTCTATGTTTAAACTGACAAAACCCTGTCCAGACTGGGTTTGAAATCTGGTTTCAGACCAGGTCTAGACTTAAGTTGTGAAATTTTCTGAGAAATTGACATATTTTGAGAAGTGTTTGGGGCGATTATTGACGAACAATACTCAGTTATGAATTGAATGACATAACATGAGCAGTTTGTTGTGACACACAATAAGCATCCTGTCAATTCAATGGCATAATTAGAAGCAGTCTATTACTATATTTAGCTTGTATTCTTTGCTAAAAAAAAAACACGCTAATTTCCCACTGGAACCCTGTTGTAGGTCAGTTAAAAGATTCAAAACAATGTATTCTGTTGTTAGAAAATTCTTATCGCGCGGGATTTTACTTTTAGCCGTGACAAACAAGGGGATGGAAATCGGTCATTACATGATTTGCATACGGGCTTTACATCAATAGTGATTGCACATAATTGCCTTTTTTTGTGCCAGCTTTCTGAGAAATTATTTCTAAGCTATACCTCCCACTTCTGCAGGCATTGCGGTTCGTGTATAGGCAGTGACGCGTCCGTGAATTGGCGCCCACAAATATAACAGAAGACAAATTTCGGTTGCCTTGGTGCTTTAGTCGTCACAACGCCGGTATCCATGGATCGACTCGTGTTCGTCCCGGGACCGCCCCTGCCAGACTCCTCCCCCATTCTCGGCCTATCGGTGAGCGAGCCGGTGTTGGGCCTACTCCCGCCCGCGCTCGAAACGCCTCTGGCGCCGCCCACTTTGATGCAAATCCGCTGGTGGGTTTGGATCCTGTCCTGGGCAAAGGTTCGCCCACACAAGTCACAAGGCACTAGGTTTGCCTTGGACGCCTCATACGCGGCCACGTTCATCGCATCGATGTCGTATGAGCCGCTCTTCGAGCCAGATATGGGAACAACTACCGGCTTCTTGGGCACCGGTCGGCGCATTTCTTTTGGAAGCTTTGCATTTTCTATTTTCCATTTCTCAAGGCACTGAGGCTCATGAATGGGCAACGATGCCGTTGTGAACTCCCTCCCACAGATGTAGCACACAACAAAGTTGGGTTTCCTACGAGGTGTTTTCGGCGGGGTCGGCGGCGGTTGGCCACCATTCAGCGGACGTTTAGAAAGGACTTGTGTCCCGCCACGCGAGCGCCCCGGCGTCATCGGCCGACCGTTGATCAGCTTCGTATGCGATGACGTAGCTGCGCCGCGATTCGTGCGCGGCGACGGATTACTCCCGACGTCGATCATGGATGGCTTGAGCACCTTAGGATTATCCAGGGTCGCCGTTCTCGGTCGACTTCCAGATCCAGGTCTCGAGCCTGGCTTCGGCGATGGCGCCACCCCGTTGCTCTGCTCACTTTTCTTGATAGGTCTCTGTGGGTTCGAGGGAGTGCAGCTTTTCTGATGAACAGGTAATCTATCCGGATTAAATGTCCTTCCGCAGTTGCCGCATTCCAGTAGCTGGCTCTGCGCGCTTTTGTAGGCTGCATCATTCCAGCTCTCCAAAGACTGGCCGGATTTCCCCGCCCCAAGTGCTGGCAGACCCTGCGGCTTTTGGGGCGCAGGTCTCCGCTGATGCTTGGGTAGCTTGTTATTTTCTATATGCCACTTTTGTAGGCATTGTCTTTCGTGGATTTCTAGCGAATGTGTCCCGAATTCGCGGCCACAAATGTAGCAGATAACTGTTCTTGGTTTACCTGGCATTTGTCTACTTAAAATGGTTCTTGTCTATTTAAATAAGTTGGACTTAATGCCTTTCACAGGAAATTACAGTCTGCTACGTATAATCCCCAAAACACACATAACGACGTTCCTACATGCTCTCTGCACTTACAGCGATCCTTCTGAAAATAAAAAGAATATCGACAAAATTAGTACATACATGTAGTAATAATAGCAATAATAATAGTAAAAACTTAATATCCTTGGTTTATTACCGAAAATGTCAAATAGATACGGCATGAGATCATGAGCTACGTGTTGCGCACAATTCCTGCACGTTCTTTGAAATTAAGAGCCAATGTTCAGGGCATTAAAAGTATTATAAGGTTTTAGTTAAAAAAATAACACAATCTGCTACACATGGCGTGAAGCTAATTGTTTGGGGAAGGAGACAGGAGGTGGAGATATCGATTTATAAAGTTTGCAGTAAAGCCATTGTCTTTTCTTTTTCTACTTTCTAGAAAGATTTATTGAGGAAAATCAAACCAAACACCACTGGAAATTTTAATAATGCTGGTCGAGAGAGAAACTGATGTCCTTATTATATTTTTGCCCAAGTGTCTGATATTTCGTTTTTTTTTTTTTTTTTTTTCTTTGTTTTTTTTTTTTTTGCGAAATTAGTTTTCGTTTTCTGAAATCGTCATGATATTCGAAAAAAAGAACATTAGCTAATGATGTTGATGTTATCTAGTAGTTTGCGACATTCAATTTGGTGCCTGTTATGTGATACGATAACTTAACTGGATCTTTGTTATGATGAAACAATCACAAATAAGTGATTAAAGCAGATCAGATCTGTAGATTCCCTAAAAATTTAATTTCAATTACTATTGTCTTTTTCTCTAGGAAAAAAAATCACTGAACTAAATGGAAGTGGAAGTTTAATTATCTCAAAATAAACAAGGAAGCTACGATTATAAACTGCGATTTTCCTGCACATTAAATGACACTTATCTTCACCTGGACTTTAATAACATTATCGAACATATATTAATCACTGCAAATTAATTAGCTAGCGAAAGAGATTGGAAAGGACTTTTTGGCTTGACTCGGCGTTACCCAGACTAATTCTGATCACTGATGGGTTGACACTGACAGGATTATCGAGAAACACGGGACTGAGGTTAGATTATACAAATCGTTAGACACCAGTGCGTACTTCCGCCCTAGACAATCTGAAACTATGTCCACTTCAGATGTCTACTAACGAAACAACTAATAATCCCTAGTCGATGTCGGTAGAAAGGTGAATTCCAAGAATCAATGTTACATACATTATTGTCATCAGCATCAATATCAAAGAGGGGGATCCATTCCCCAGTAAACCATCCAGACATAGAATATTTTTTCACAATCATAACGATTGTTGAACATAAGCACATAAATACATGCAGGACATTCAGATTTTCCCTCCCATAAAAATAACGGTCAAAGGGTACTGGTCCTTTGTCTTAGAACGAGTACAACTTTACCTTCAACTCGCGTCCCCAAGTGTGTAATTTTTCATCTTAATTGTGCTAATCTAAATAAGATTCCAAGTGCTTATACAGAGGTACTTCCATTCAATTTATTGAGAGTACACTAGAATCACTAAAAGCAATCATAAATTAAGTCGAAAAAACACTTTTGGCAATTTTCCTTTCGTACATTGCAATTTATTTCGATAATTATTAAAATCAGCAGGTGATTTTCCTAGAAATCTACATATCAGCCCGATTTTAAACTGTTACTGCCGCTAGAACTACACCAAAGATAACTTTACCATGAGGGATAAGAGATAAACTTGGTTACGGATAATTCTACGGCACGATGTGGCAATATTGTGCCAGATTAAATGACTCGCAAGTCGTTATGAGCGTTGGCTAAAGGTCCTCAAAGTACTGTATTAAGGCAATGACTTCGAAAAAAAAAAAAGAGAAACTGGAAATTATCAAAAAATCTCCCACAAAAATTGATATATGTTTACATATAGGGAGTAGGCAACCTTGAAAAGGAAAAATAAATTTTGTAATTATACACCAAAAACTTGGAATAAAAGAATGAGTTAAATTTTCAAAAAATCTCCCACAAAAATTGATATATGTTTACATATAGGGAGTAGGCAACCTTGAAAAGGAAAAATAAATTTTGTAATTATACACCAAAAACTTGGAATAAAAGAATGAGTTAAATTTTACGGGTGTTAACAATAAATTTATGCCTAATTCCACAGTTAACAACTATGTGAGAAAAGTCGGACCCGCGTAATATGAAGTCTTCGGGACCGAGAAAAATACTTCATATTACGCGAACTTCATATTACACGAACTTTTACATATCACACTTTCAGTCACCCATACAATCAATAGGCATATATTTACTGAATATTTTGGAACGATTATTATGTTTATTTCCTGTCTGTGCTTTATAAGCAAGTTTATGCACCTTTTATAGGATTTCGTACGCGAAATTAACCATTACTCCCGAACTCACTTAATAGATCAATAACCGGAGTAGGATTAAAAAATCCCGGGAATGCATTTCTACATCAATACCTTGAATTTTGATTACAGCATTGAAACGCAATAGCTATGAATCAAACGAAGTGCAGTTAACCATTACTCCCGTGCGCAATTAATAGATCAATGGCTGGAGTAAGATATAAAGTGCCTGGAATGTACTACAGCATCCAATACCCGAATGTTTGATTACGGTATTGGTACGCAATAGTTTGAATCAAACGGCTGCTTGAAGACTACAAAAGTGCAATTGCGACCCTTTTGTGATCGCCCCACAATAATGCCTTTTATAAACAAAAGCATTCAATGTTGACACTTACTCAAAGTCTTTTGTGTACTTGTGTTCTTTGTGTTCTTTGTTTTTGGCCTTTTATGTAGTTCATATTACGCGAACAGATTATGCAGTAAATGTTTCCTATGGGGCCTTATGTTGGACTCCATATTACGTGAACTTCATATTACACGTGTTCATGTCATGTGAATTTCTGCCCATAGAAACCAAGGCATTTTACATTGGGACCAAGCAAATCACTTCATATTAAGCGAACTTCATATTAACCGTGTTCATATTAAGTGGGTCCGACTGTATTTATCCTACAGATAACACACAACCCCTTTATATTCTCAGGTCACTTTGCTTTGGTCACAAGACAGATAAAACCCAGAACGTAAACAAACGTTTCACAACTGGTATCTAGTTAAATTACAAATTCACATACAAGCTGCAGTGACCCTATTCATACAGTTAACTGTGCAGTTGACTGATCCCCTTAACCGCTCCATTAGCAAACCAGAATATAGGATTGTAAATTAATAAATTTGTCCTGTTTGACAACATGAATCAATCTAAAATTGTCATATAAGATTTTCATCTAGATTAACTGAATTTCGCTTCTGGGGGTACAGTTAACTACGCAGTTACATTACACTCCAAGAATATCTCCTTGGAGTGTGATAGGGCATTGCGTGGCTTCTAGTTTAGAAATACATCTGTAATAACAAGCCCGTTCTCCTAATTTCGATGTACTATTCAGTTTTACGCTGCTCTCCTCGTAATGGTGTCATTAAAGAATTCGGCAATTTTATAGCCACATTAGCAACTGAATAAGCTTTAATTTTAATAGGTATGGTTTTGGGGTAAGCATTCAGAATTACTGTAAGATTTGTGAACAGCTTTTTTTGGTTATGTGTTGATTTTCAAAAAGAGAAGATCGCTGCAAAAATATTCGCATGTAGTCCGTATACACGGACTGTACAGTGGGTAGTCATGACTCTCGTGGCCTTCCAATGACAGCAAGATAGAAAGGGTAAGCTTGGAATATACTCATACAGTATACGAGTACTCGTACACTGGGAAAATTGGTAAGTTAAAAAAGATGTGGGTTCCAAGTATGCCAAAATGCTCGGGGATGATTCTAAGCAGCTTTCCTACTCACATTAATTTCAGTATCTGAAGCGCTGACTGACTACAGAGTCAGTCACTTTGAGCTACAAAAATATGTGGATCTTTACAAGTATAAACGGTAGACGAGTACCATTACCGTTTGTTTATATTATCACATTGAGGGCGAGAGAGGGTCTGACGTGCCGAAGAATGGCACCCAAGTATTTGCGCTGAGTAGCAGAACTATCAGCTGGTATGCCAAAACCATGTTATCTCATGTTAACTCAGAAACTTACGAACTTTCCTTCTAAACACGTCCATTTTGTTGTTGTGTTTCCATGCAGATGAAATTATTGGCAAAACGTATAAACCGACAAGTAGTACAGATTGTTATGTTCGCAACAGATGCATGCTTCTTGTGTATAAAGCAAGAGAAAATTCAGTTCCACAAGGTGTACACGAGTATTTTCAAATGGTTAAAAGTGAAATAATAGTAAGCCATCTAAGAAACTTTAAAAACAGTTTATTCGAGAGCATCACTGAAAACGCACTGTTTGCAATTAAAGCACATTAAATTTTGATTTTTTTCCAACCGAAATAAAAAGTGCTAAAAACGTATTTTTTATTTAAAAATTGTCAAACCAAACTTAGTCTGTTCTCTTGAGTCTGTAACAATCTGTAACAGTCTGTAACAATCTGTAATGCAGGATGCCCTCAAAAAGTGCAACAGTGTAATGCTACTAAAATTGAAAATCAAGGACAAGTTTTATACAGTCCTTTCTTTGGTTTTTTTGTCCACATTGTCAGTTAATGATATCTCGAAATGTGCAGAGAGTAGATTCAACTCAAAACATAAATATTTTTAGTTTTTACCTTAAAACAACGACAAAATAACAGTTTTACCGCGATGACAGCTTTTTATTGTACTTCGATCTGTTACGAAGATAGGCTTACTAATCACAGAACATAATTTCCTAATTAAACTTCCACGAGTAAAGCTAAATGAGTAAATGAATGAAGCTAAATGAATAAGTATTACGCATTATTTGTCTTTCTTAGAGACCAAAGAGCAAAAGTTATTTGCTATTTATTTATGAATTTTTTACCTTTGTTAAAAAAAGATCTCTATTTACTTACTGAGCTATAAGTACTATGGAATTATATTACGTTTGTAATTTTTGTGTTATTATAGCCAACTTTTACCATCAAAATCTAGGTTGAATCCGAAGATTGACAGTTTTCTTCAATTCGTTGATCGAGGTATTTTACTGTAGAATTAGCCAAGCGACTATACCAAAGAGTTTCATAGCGATCATAATCTTGGTATAAAATAAACATTTTATACTGGCATAATTTTATGTTCTATTACATTATACTTCTCTGCTCAAGTTTCTTCTAACATGGTGGAATTCTTATTCAAAACGTCACCAAAACAGGTATGTAATTGAAGCATGTCTTGTAGCACCTTCAATTATATTTTTGAAGCACTTCTAAAACTTAAGGAAACTGATATCCGATTGCATACAGCTGAGGCTATAAAATTTGTGCCTATAGCTGAAAACGTTAAATATGAACCGCTTTTATCGAATTCGAAACGAGCTGAAAAATACCACAGGCACTTTCTGGTATGGATGGACGTGTCTCTCATTCTCAACGATTTCGACATTATCAAGTAGGCTATCGGAAGGAAAATGTTCACGTAAGACTGCGTGTTAAACATTCTATAAAAGTTCCTACTGCCTAGAGGTTTCTGATCGTAACATTGAAAATGGATTTCCGCATCATAAAGTACATATATGTAAGAGAGTTTCTATCCAAATATAAATTTATCGACACAAAAGTTAGTATGAGACGCAATAACAGCCTTTCTGCAACTTTTTTTGGTTAATTTCGCACGATATAGTGAGAAAGGATACGTGGTTTTGCTCGTAACTAGTACCTGCGTAGGCTGAAAGACCAGCTGCACAATTAGACAAACATTGCTGTGAGCTACTGTATTTTTGACTGGTATACATTGCAGTATAGTCTATCAAATTTCAAGAGCGATAAATAGGAAGAAAAGTTAAATGTGAAAGAAATAAACTTAAATTTTATTTTTTAAACTTCATTTTGGGTGCTTTCCATGAAAAATTAATTAAATGGTGAATGCTTGCTTATTTAATGCTAGCAATTGGTAATAAAAATTGCTCACTTGAATTTAAAGTACTATGTGTGTTCTAAACATTCCTCCCGACCTAACGGTAGATCATCGGCGTCAAACATGAACAGCAGTCTCGTGCCTATTTGATTTGAATAATAAGGTGAAAGCTTTTAGAATGCCTACTCTTTTGTAATGTATCGTGATAAAGGCCATGCTGTTTGGATAAAAGTCGGGGTTATTTGCTCATGCTATTGAGATAATACTTTTTCATTGAATATTAAGTGATCCTACAAAAGAAAAATATTGGTTTGAATATTGTATTTTTGCGTAAATTGTTAATATAAGAGAGACCGGTTATTTTCACTGCAAAGGTCGCGGATTTGCACAAATCCATTATCAAACCCCTGTCAATTAAACCACTTTACCATTAACTATTATGTGTTGACTGTTCCTAATTACATGTCACAATTTTTTGCTTTTAGGATTGTTTACAACGAGAACAAGTTCTTCGATAATTGCTGGCATTCATGACAATTTGTCGACATTAAAATCGCATCTGGGCAGAAAGAGCAGCCGATTCATATTGCAAAAATGATGATTGATTATGTCATTCCATCCGTTACTCTGCAAGTTTCCGTTTATCCAGATTAATTTACTGATTTTCCCTTTGATGCCACGCTCAGAACAGAATGTTTAACTTTTTTGGCTTATATATGAAGTATATTTTTTCCTGACACTTGTTTTATGAGTAAAATATCGTGTAGGCGTAGAAGCCATCACTATGGGTTTTCTAATGTGTTAAACATTGGTCATCTCGATCGTTAATAATAAAAATTGTGTGGAACACATAGCACCACATGAGTACCCTTAACAGGTGCTTTGTTGCTTATGTTTGCAATGCTTGTCAACCAACCGACAATCAGCGTCGGTGCAGTTCCTGTCATGTGATCGAATCATGCCGAACTTATCGTACCACACGATCGCAGTTGATGGGGATGTGGGTGGATACAATTCGAATGCGGGACTCTACCTGTACAAGATATTTTACTTATACAAATGAGTGTTAAGAAATTGAATACTTCAGTTTCAATTTCAAAAATATCGTCTTGTAGACTACGAAGCCATCACTATCGGAGAATAGAACTGGTGGAAGGAATTGAACATCCCATGCATACGAACTGGTTGAATACGACGCCCTGTCTGTCGCTATTAATCAAATACCACAAAGTCAGAAACTCGTTGTTTTGGGCGATTTCAATGCTCATGTCCGATCAGAAAATCAAGCATGGCCGTCATGTCTTGGAAAGCATGTTATTGGCAAAGTGAACGAAAACGGCCAGCGTTAATTGGAACTCAATGCAGGGTTCCAGCCGCGTCTCACCGGAACGTACTTTGCCGGAAAACACCGTAACAAAGTGTCATGGAGACACCCACGCACTGGCCGCTGGCACCAGTTTGACCATATCATTACGAGTAGATTGTTTGTAGCAAATTCAGGCTAGTTCCCAAGAAAATATGCAGTACTTAACATAACTGGAAACCAAATATTAACGTCACATATTCCAAGGATATTGAGAATTGTATTCGACTTAACTCTCTCAGCAACAAAAAGCTTAACGCTTGCGAATTAAACGGAAATGTTGATGACTGCTGGGCAAAGGCTAAACTACCATAGTAAACTTCGCACTAGTTGTATTCGGCAAAATGACAAACAAAAACAAAGCAAGGCACTATGCATTCCAATACTGGACTACGTTTTGCGAAGGTATTCAAGAAGCGTCAGGCAGGGGCAACCTGCGGGATATGTACCACGGCATAAAACAAGCCGTCGGGCCGTCTGTGAAAAAGGTAGCACACCTCAAGTCCAAAGGAGGTTACATCATCACGGACAAGACCAAACAAATGGAATGGTGGGTTGAACACTATCTCGAACTATACTCAAACGAGACTGAAGTTGCACAGGTAACGACATACAACAACTCCCAGCCATGACTGAGCTCGATACTGAGCCAACCGTTGATAAACTCAGCAAAGCGCGTGATCTTCGTCAAGGCTTCAAGGAACGACGGTATACCGGCTGAGATACTCGAGTGCTACAAAACTAGTCTACTACCCATCCTCCATAACCTCCTCCTCAAGTGCTGGAGTGAAGGCTCACTGCCGCAAGATATACGTGACGCCAATATGCACACATTGTATCAAAACAAAGGAAACAAAGGCGACTGCAACAATTATAGAGGCATTTCGTTACTCAGCATTACAGGCAAACTGTATGCAAGAGTGGTCTTATGGAGACTACAGAAGCTGGCCGACAGAGTATATCCCAACGCACGATGTGGTTTTTTATCTGGAAGGTCAACGATCGATATGATATTCTCATTGACACAGCTACAGGAGAAATGCAAAGAGCAGCAGAAACCGCTGTACATAGCATTCATCGACCTGACAAAAGCGTTTGACACCGTGAGTAAGTCTGGCTTATACGCCATCCTCGAGAAAATTGGCCGTCCTCCACGTCTACTCATTCTAGTCAAATCCTTCCATGAAGACATGAGAAGTACTGTCAACTTTGACGGCTCAACGTCTGCCAGCTTCTAGATAAAAGAAGTGTGAAATATGGGTGTGATTTAGCAGACGCTTTGGACAGATCTACTGTAATACTACGCATGAAAGATATAAACAGACGACGCCGCAGCGTACTGCGATAGGTATTTGATCACTTACTATACGCGCTTTGTACAAAGGGCATAACGACGCTGTGTCGACACCGCCACGTGACCTCACACCCGGCAAGGCTGGTATCACAATTTGCTTAAACGTACATAAGCCTTTGGTCGAAATGTACGTCGAGGCACCACTGTCCTGTCAGAAACAGGACGTTCTAACTGAAACGACCTGAGTAAGTCCGACATTACATCACGTGAAGACAAATCATAACCCGATTCACGCTTCAAAATATGTCATGATTGACCTAACTGTCACCTTCCTTACCTCGAGCAAGTAAAGGAAAAAATCGACCACCGCGACCGCCGTCGTCGCCACAGGGTCGACACTCCTACAAAGACACCGTGACTCGAAAAGTCGCCATTGTGACAAGTAAACCTTATTCGTGGAATCTTTATGGATTTTTTTCCATTCTCTGCATAACGCCCTGAGAAAAACCCTTCGAACTTAAAATTGAAAACTTATGCACCAAAGTTTCAGTCGAAACAACTGAGGATTTGGATGATAATGGTCCCAATGAGGTTGACGCAGACTGCCATACACCAGGGGAATTGGGAGACTCATGGCGCACGGTAACCGCATCAACAAAGGAAACTAAGGCAGTTCTGGAAGATCAGGAGCTACCAACAACAGACGGCTGGGCCTCGTTTGGCTAATCTTCACAAGAACTTGGAATTTCAGGGACGACAGTGGAAACGCAAAACGTACCCCTATCGGCCACTGACACAGTAACGTGTCGATCGTTAATGCTGCTAGATCCGGACAGGGAGAAATGTATTCCGGAAGACGATGGTTGAGACGATTGGCAAAAACATCGACCTGGGGAGGACCCCACGGAGATTGCGTTGCAATCCATTGAAACTTTTAGTCCGCTTAAACCCACTCGGTGTGAACGACCATCCGAGAAGCTAAATCGACCAGCACATTCGGACTGCCTGCAATGTGTGACGGCTGAATGAGCAACCCAGAATCGCGAGCATGCAATTGAACTCTTTTGCTGAAACGAGACAGCGTCGTTGTGCGAGTGCCGCCCTGCTTGGACAAATACGACAAGCCTGAATGTGAACCGTGAGAAATTTGTTTAGAGTCTGACAAGCAATGAAGAGTTCCTTCAAATCCAATACATTGATATGTAAGGACCGTTCGTGAGCCGACCATTTGCCCCTGAACATGCGCCCTGTAAAGAGAAGCTCCTACCGCTGCCAGAAGCATCGGTCTGTACCTGATTGCAAGAAAGCCGTACTTGATGATCCTGCAACCTGCCTCGACGCAATGCCTTCAAAACACCCCTTGGAACTCCAGGAAATAACACCTGCCGACCTTCCCCTTCTTTTCCGTTGCCACCAATAGCCCGAGCAGTGACTCTAACCGAGAAAGGTGAGGTTTGGGAGAAGATACGACCCGTGCAACTAGGGACATAATTTTCTGTATGCAATTTTGAGTGGGGAAAACCCGAGCCCCGACAAAATCCAACAATTCTCCCAAGAACTCTAACCTCTGACCTGGAATCAACTCTGATTTGTCGTGGTTGACCAAGAAACCAAGGATATCGCGCTGCTTCAGTAGTGCATCTAAGTGAGCTAATAGAACCTGCCTGTCCTCTCTGACCAATAGCCAATCGTCGAGATATTGGAAGATTTGTAATCCTACATGACGACCGCAGCATTTGACTACTTTCTTGACCTGCGTTCGGCTTGTCGACAACACATATGGTGCTGTCGACAAGCCGAATGGAAGGGCGAGAAACCAATGGTTCTGATCTTTTATCCTGAAAACTAGAAAACGACTTGGTTACACTATTCAAAAACCCGTGATAAATCGCCACAAAACCAGCTGTTGGCCTGTCTATCAACAGTAAGAGATAATGTATGCTATCCCAAAGGAAAGCATCTTCAGTTTCAAGCGCGTGGAAAACGAACCTCCTGCGCTGTGAAAACTGCGTATCCCACGCACCTATAACGCTCCAAGAGCAAAAGGGGAGAAGAGAAGAACGACAGAAAGAAAGAGCTTTCTTGTTTGCAGAGGCAATCCGATGCAAACTGTTTTGCTGACAATGAGGGAAATAGCAACTGAGAAAATCGCCCAGAAACCATCTCATCGTCTACTACACATAACCTATACCACGTTCTTAATGGCAGGAAAGCATTTACCGAACGAAAGCCGGTCTGACAAAACCCAGAACTACCACGTGTAGAGATCAGTAAAGTCGGCAAAACCGGTCACAACCAACACCGAACAAAATAACACTTACAGTATACGTAAATCTCATATACAAGATATATAATATCCAAAAAGTATGCGTTTACCTTGATTTTGATCCGTCATTTTTTTACACAATTTTACCAAAAAAAGCTTCTGTTACTCGGATGGCGATAATTTCGGAATGGTTCGATCACATGACAGGAACTGCCCCGACGTTACTTGGTCTGTGGGTTGACAAGCATTGTAAACATAGCAACAAGGCAACTGTTAAGAGTACCCATGTGGTGCTATGTGTACCACAGAATGTTTATTATTACGGATCGCGATAACCAATGTTGAAAACATTGGGAAACCCGCAGTGATGGCTTCGTAGTCTACAAGACGATATTTTCGAAATTAAAACCTCAAACAAATTTGGTAATTTCAGATTGGCAAGTGATACTTGGCTATAACTTAACAAGAAGTGATGAAGCAAGATTGTTCAAAGCACAAAATCTTTTATTAGCATGTTTATACACACGGATATAAAACAGGAGGTCAATACAGAGGCATTGACTAGTTTCACTACCATATTGTTATATCTTCTTTCCTTTACAAGCAACAAAATTAACGTTTAGCGAAGCCAAATTATTTCCACTGACATGCAGAACGTAGAGGGATTTAATACTGTAACACTTGTATGGACAAGTCGACAAACTGGGTTAATATGAGATTCATATTCGAAAACAGCAGTATACCACCAATGTTTAAATACGGAAGTTAAATAAGTTAAAAAGTTAATACGAAATTTGTTTTTGTTTACGTAATACTTCAGGTACTTAATGCGTCATTTTAATACCCTATATCAACACTGCCATAAGAACAACACAAGGAAACTTTCTTTACTTTGAGAGTCACATTTGCAATGTGGCTTGAATAAATACACGCTAAATTCTATAAACTTCTAAAAATTAAAGCTATTACTAATGCCTGGAAGGAGTCAGTTTCGGATCATTAAGCACATGTACAGTACAGATCATTAAGCACTAGTATAAGCTAGAATATAAATGCTTACTCTCTGAACTACCCTAGATAAATGTACTTTCCAGTGTTTTTTTTTTTTTTGTTTTTTGTCAGCTGTATTTCTATTGTTGTTGCTTTACATCAAAATGGCTGTTGTTGTTTATGTTATCCAACTGGATGAGTTATTTATTAACTTAGGGCAGCGTATGGCGTACAACCTTTTAAACTTTCAACAACACCTATAATAATAAAGGGTCAGTCCATTCTGTACAACCTTTAAACATAGATTTGCTTTTACAGCACATTAGGGCAGCGTGCAGCCTTTTTTACTTTGGACTTGATCTTCAAATCTAGCTGACACTTTAGTGATCCTCGGATTTCGCGTTTGGTCTCGAGGGTTGGTTTTAGTAATTCAGATGGACGCAACTTAAGTGTATACGTTGACATTGACTGACTTGGGCTTTTTTTGTTGTTCTCACAATTTTGGTCATTATCTCTGACTTCACGGCGGGACTGTTGTTCACTCTTTCTTGATCTGATGTGAACTATATTTTGTCCGTAGGTGCTTGAATCGGTCTTGATTGTGTGTAATCGATCCGCATTGTCTGCGTTGTTGACAACAGCACCTTTTTGCCAGGTGAGGGGCTGCAATCTCACCGTTGAACCAACTTAAAGCTGTGGAAACTCTTTTCTCTTCTGTTAAAATTTTTGTTTGATGATTTTCTGTCGTTCCGATGACACATTGCGAGATTTAGCCAAATCTGCTTTCACTGGTAAACAGGTTTTGAAAAGTTTTCGTGCAGGTAAAGAATCTACACCTTCTGTTGGAGCTATACTGAAGTCCAAAATAACTTGGTAAGGGTTTTTCTTGACCAGTTTGGGTATTAGAATAAGGCGCTTGACAGTTTGAATGGTTTCTTCAGCTTTTCCATTGTAGCTGGGAAAACTCGGTGAGCTGGTTTAATGTGGAAAACTCAATTTTTTACTGAAACTTCGGAAGATTTTAGCTGAAAACAGAGGACCATTTTCACTGAAAACGTTGTCGAGTATTCCGTAACTCGCGAAATGTCCGTTGAATGTTGCGATTATTGTCTCTGGATTTGTGTTTTCCAGAAAATCTATTTCGGCAAAATTTGAGCAGTAGTCCACAGTTACTATATAGTTCTTATTGTCAATATAGCACAGGTCCGTCGCAACTTCGGTCCAAGGTCTGCCATGGACGGGATGTTATCCTTGCCCAAAAGATGCTTTCACACCCCCTTCGAAGACAGCCTTAAATGCCTTCATGGGTGCCCTGGATTACAGACATCATATCTTTCCGCATTTGTTTCGGAAGAGCATTCGCTCATCTTTGAGGATAATACTCTCGTGATTTGTGAGTTCGGACACACTTCGGGGCCCGCTTATCTGTAGGCCAGCCATTCAGGATGACAGTTTTAATGGCTGTCAGTCCCTCTCTGATCTATTCCAGCTGTTGTATAATTGCTGGGATGCGAGAAATAGAGTTCATCGTTTGCAAATGATTTTCTATTTCACTTGGTATTGCTTCCGACAGATAGACCCGGCTTAAAGTGTCGGCCATAAATAGCTGACTCCCTCGCTTGTATTCATATTGGAAATTACAACTTTGATGCCTTACCAATATTGATTGTATCCGTTTTAGGGCTGTGTAGATAGGTTTTTTGGTGTGGTTTTTTAAGTTCAATGGTTGTTTCTGACTTTGAATTGTCGCCCACATCAATATGTAGGAAAGTTTGAAATCGCAAAATCGCACGATAGCATTTTTTTTCAATTTGTGCGTTTGAGCTTTCCGTGCTTGTTAGAGCACGCGACCGAAATGCGACAAGTTGCCCATCTTGCAGATAAACATAACCTATGCCATTTTTTATAATTGTAACATTGAAATGTCAACTCTTCTTTTGAGTTAAAATATTTTAACACCGGGGTTGTCAAATTGCTTCTTTGACCTGATTAAATGCAGATTGCAGTTTGTGTGACCAGTACCATGGTATGCCTTTCCCAGTCAAGATGCTGAGTGGCTCTCATGCATCACTGAGATGTGGAACAAATTTGCCCAGGGAGTTTAAACACCCCAGAATTCTGATGACACATGTTTGTGTCCATTCTCTTTTGTCCATCTTTTTAGGATTTGTATTTCAGAACACAGATAGTTCAGTTGCAATGTCAGCACATCTGACACCATGTTATAAGATGTGATGAAACAAGATTGTTCAAAACACACGTCTTTTATTTCATATTTACACAGGAGGATATAAAATAGGAAGTCACTACACGCATGCTCAGAGACATTTGCTATTTTTACTATCATATTGTTATAATAACTACCTACTTTCCAATTAAGATATACTTTATCCCTCATATGTTAAAAGTAAGACCAATTTGCCAACTAAAACTTATAAAATTACAGATTTTGCAAAGACAAATCTGAAATACAACATATAAGTAAATTCCCTTCTCACTCTCACCAGTCGATTAGTTATCTCGATGACTTCCCAAATATCCGTGTTTTATTTGTGCAGATTACTATTTCGATAATGGCAACTTCCGTAAAAACAAATGTAGTATCTTCTCCTTCCATAAAAGATTACATATTTACGGAGAAATTAGGGAGT
This sequence comes from Protula sp. h YS-2021, assembly GCA_949752745.1. Taxonomy (NCBI): domain Eukaryota; kingdom Metazoa; phylum Annelida; class Polychaeta; order Sabellida; family Serpulidae; genus Protula; species Protula sp. h YS-2021. The sequence continues at coordinate 20,195,828 of OX457024.1, forward strand.
GGTACCTACGCCACAGTTTACAAGGCATATAGAAAGGTTTGGCACAATGGCGCATTTTTCCTGTTTTGCCTCTAATTTTCTCTTTTTTGTAAATGACTATGTTATCGCCCATCTCTTTGGGTTCAAGTTTTCATAACTATAATCACACTCTGTGCGTTCAGAATAAAATGCGCAACATATTTTGCGTTTCGAATACAAACTAAAAGGGTATAAATGAAAGAAACGATGGAGTAATTTTGCCTAAATATAACATTTCTCTTGCACCAAAGAGCAATCGTGTTTTTAACAACCCGTATAATAATAACTTTATTTCTCTCTGAATAGTGACAGTACGAGGCAAAGAACATTCAAATTGAACAGCACATCGTAATTGGTTAAATTGCAAAGTGGTCTGTTATCTGCAGAAGATTATCGTTACTTATAGTAAGAATCACATGGTGAGTTGCGGGACGCCTAGTTTGTAGATAAGGCTGGCATAAGCAGTGAAAAGGCTGCTTTCACATTAAAAGAACATATTTTCAGTTTTGCCAGTTACAATGTGCCGTTCAATTTTATGTTTCACTCCTTGTATTTTTTATAATATTTATATAGTAATTACAACATTCGCAAGCACATCATTACGTGTCTGAGTATATTGGTAAACATGCAGAACAATTTTCAGATAGAAAAGGCATATGTAATGAAGTTGTAACAACTTATGAGAGTGATATGTACCAGTAACTCATGCTACCAGTAACACATGTCTTTCGATAGTGTTCATGCAAATATTGAAATTTTTGAAATCTTTCAAAGCACATTAGAAAAAAACCACATTTCCAGACTATGCGTAATATCTGTTGGTTAAATTTAACAAATACCACCGTCAAAAAGTATAGACATATCAAATTACTGAATCACATACCAGTTAAACGCATAGATCGGTTGATTGCATAAAATTATGTATTTTTAACGGGATAATTGCATACCGCTTTATCGTAAAACCGGATAAAGGCAAAGATTTTTTCTCGTTTAAATGGGAAACATTATAATTGCAGAATTAGGGGTGACTATTCAAACAGCGCTTAACTAGAAGCAAACTCGCTCACGGGCTGAGTTGCTCCCTGTTTGTTCAGCAAACATATTATCTGCTATATTTTTGACCTATTGTGTACATACCCGACCTCTTTCCCCTGTGCCGTCAACAGTGAGCCCCCTTTTCAGCAGTTGTGTCAACGGTGCTATAGGCCAGCAACTGCTAGCTGTGTTAAATCCGGGACAGAAGGGCCCTGGACAAAAAGGCCTTGGACATAAGGGCCTTTCCCAAAACGGCCTTTTCCAAAAGGGCCTTTCCCAAAACGGCCCTAAATGAAAAGTTGGACAAAAGGGCCTTGAGAATTTTTTTTTGGATATGGTTCTCAAAATTATTTTTATTTTTCTTAACGTACATGAAGCCATCGAGACAAATTTTTGGCTGTTCTTTATTATTCTGTATTATATCCATTGCTGTTGGTCACAGTTCAAGGAAAGACCCCAAATTCAGAACTCCTTATATATCGGCAAGACACTGACACACCAGCATTATCCGGATTAGCGCGTGTGTTTAAACAGCACAGTGAAGGGAAACGAAACATAGGACAGAGATTATCTTTTGTGGCACAATGACCCCGAAATCTGGCATCTCAGGACAGTGATGGGAAGTTATTGAAAGAGTCTTTGCAATGAGTAAAACATCAAGTCAGTGATTGGTACAAACAGGGATTATGCTGTGGCACAGAGCTTCGGAAATCTCAACAGAGTGATGGGGAGTAATTGAAACAAAACATAAAGGCAGTTATCTGTAAAACACAATGAAGATTGTTTTTTGACTTTGCCATATTTTATTTAATAATTAAAACTCAAAATCCTAGAAAAAATTCTCAAGGCCAACTTTTCATTTAGGGCCGTTTTGGGAAAGGCCTTTTCGGGAAAGGCCCTTATGCCAAGGCCCTTTTGTCCAAGACCCTTCCGTCTGGATACCAGCTGTGTTACTATAAAGTCAAAGACTACGCAGGATTTCTGTGGATGCATTGTTTACTGGGAGAGTTATGCCAACGCAGTGGGTTAACTGACTACTTAAGATGAATGTCCGTTGATAGTTAACCTTCAGTATTTGGTGTTCTTGGTGTCCAACTTATTTCTTATTTAAAAATTTCAAAACATGTGAAATTTTTGAAATTTTTACAGTGAAATATTTCATGAAATATTTCAAAAAATATTTCATATTTCATACCAGCACTGATCAATGGTGCGCAATGATGGTAGAATCAGGGCTGGTATGATTTAAATCAGTTGATTTAAATCATGATTTAAATCGTGATTTGAATCAACGTAAAAAATCACGATTTTTTTTTTTTTTTTTTTTAATATGTATTTTTTATATGTAAAATGTGTGTCATTCAGACTGTGTTCACTGGAAGCACCTGGAAACGACATTGTTTAAACAAGGCATTTAATATGGTACGCTTATTAGTGCACATAGGCCTCCGAGGTGGGGAGAAGGAATCCGCGACAAAACGCCTCGCGACAAAACGCCTCAAAATGTAAAGTGCGACAAAACGCCTATTCCCCCCCCCCCCCCCATTTTTCTTACTTTTTATCGTACAGTCATTGTTCACCTATTACACATTTGTCATTGAACTTGTTTCTGAATTTTTGCTCGTACTGTTTTTCCATTTTTTTTGACATTTTTGCTCATTTTTTTCTACGCCAAGATGCTTGTTATATATTTTATTCTACAAAGGAAGAAGAGCAAAAACAAAGAAATGCTTCCTTTGCTGGTCTTGCATTCAAAGAGTAATCCGATCAGAATCACTGAATGTCAGAGATATCGGAGTATTGCATAGCATCTAATCCTCGAAAGTCGCCAGACTGGCTAAAAAACCAGTCATTTAGTCAAACTAAGAAAAATGGGGGAAAATAGGGAGCTTATAAGAGTGAGGCGTTCTGTCGCACTTTACATTTTGAGGCGTTTTGTCGCGAGGCGTTATGTTGCGAGGCCTTTTGTCGGGATACCGGGGAGAATGGGTTTAGTTAGGGGCAGCACGCTTTAAGCAGGTAACTGCGTATGGTGTTTGGAAAGAAACCCTTGAGTCTCATAGTATTTTTTATGACTGTTTGAGCAAGTACTCTGTAGTGGAAATGTAATCGCACAACTAATCTTCAGAAACTCCCGGTGTTGCGGGACAGATTGAGTCCAGGCTGAATTGAGTCGATTTACTATACATTCCTTTATAATGAGGCAAGCCATTCGGAAAGGGGACGCACTCAATTGAGCCCGGGGAACATTCGCGTGAAAATGCGAAATGTTTTCTCAAGGGATGTTACTTAAGAGTGGGGTTGTGAAAAAAGGGTAACTTAGACAACTTATCAAGACATCGTTAATCGCTCATTCATCTCAGACCATTAAAGAGAAAATTAGCGTTGTTTTTAATTACTTATACGTGGATCTCGGAGTTCAGAAATTGGTGTTTGGATTGTAACAAATCTGCAGATCGATTAATGGATTCACAAGGACTATTGATGTCAAACAATTGAAAGGCGTGTAATTATATTGCATATAAAATCTCCCTTCGTTTGATTGCAATTAAATGGAATCACATGCGTATCAATAGAATCCTGTGGCATTTCCTACTCACGCTACTCATGCTGGATTATTAATGGTAATTGCAATTATAATTAAATATACTCAGTTATGAGCACTTCGAGTATTTTACCCAATTAGCAAGCACCTGATTACAATATCGTGTGACAATTAATTTATTTCGGGAATGAATTTAGTTGTTTTTGAGTAACTGGGGAAATAATACTCAGACCCACAAAAAAAGCAATGGAATCGTGTGAGAATTCTGAATCAAATTCTCAAGTTAACTAGAAGAATGAGATAGATATTATTCACTGTGTTAAGTATGTGCACTTGGATTTATATATATTATATGTATACAAAGGATTAAGAGACTCATTCTGGCCCGGGACTCAGTATGAACTGCACCAGGTGCAGTCCGAAATGCGTGCACTCAATTCAGCCTGGCACTCAATCTGGCCCCCAACACCGGCAGCATCGATGTCTCCAACGTACTCCGGCCTTTCTCTCAACCGCGTGTGCTTGCAAACAAAGTATTAGTGTTACGCGTCGAGCGAGGTTATTTAAATCCCCCCCCCCCCCATATCACTGCTTTTTCGATTGTTAATTAGACAAGGCTGCAAACTGGCGTTTTGCTACCGATCGCTCAATAAATGAAGAATTGAACTTGAAGACACTTATCTGAACATTTGAAAATTGAGGACAGTTGTCACAGATTTTATGAAATGTAAATGTTTTTGTAGTACAAGAGAGTGTTACGAGTCTTCAGTTAACTGTTAAAAGGTAGTGCTTTTGGATATTTTGTCGGGTTTTTTTTCAGTATGATTTAAATCAAAAACATAAAAAAGCAGATTTAAATAAAAAAAATCAAAAATCATGTATTTTTCTTTAAAAAATCGGATTTTTTTCCAGCCCTGGGTAGAATTGCATTTTCTGATTTATGTGACCTTGTGTATGTACTTTCAATATATACTTCCATAACTTCATCATATTTTCTAATATTACGTAATTCCATTTCGAGTGATATACTACATCTTCTGCAGTGTTGGAATTAAGTACACAAAATAGTGCGCCACCACGGCGCACTCATCCGAGATCAGTGCACCGATTTGTCAAAACAGTGCGCCGTTTTCGTAAACACAAACACTACAATTTGCTTTGTCATTCTCTGGAAACATGTCTAAAATTCTACACTTTCGACATTCCAAAGGGGAACTCCATTACACCGAAAACACAAAAAAGTAGTTGTTGAAAAACCACCCGAAACTGGCGGACGGTTAAAAGTTTTAACAAATAGTTTTAAGTTTCAGTTTCTTTATGTTCCGAGTATGAGCTGTTTTTGCTATATTTTTCCTGTAATTTTCTATTATTTCTTTCATTTTTACCCGGTTTTCTCGCAGTCGAAGTTCAAAATTTTGGCGCATTTTATTCGAAACACTCAAAGTGTGATTTGGCCTATGAGAACAAAATAAAACAACAATTTGCATTGAGTACTTGTGCATTTAGGGAATCAAACTCTTAATTAATTTCCAGATTGTTTAAAAATCAAGAAACGGGTCTAATTTAATTGACAACATAAGCCTAATCACAGTTTTGTCAACGACATTTACAGAAAAATCAGGACTCCAGTTTTTGGTGGATAAGCAGAGAAGCATAAAAGTCCATATAGAAAACATCATATGCAATTTCTAGATAGGTCAAGTTTTCCATATTTGTTTCTTTATATTTTTCCCAGTGGAATCCTTCACTGAGCATGCGCACTCGAAACCGTGAATTGGCTTATTGGTTTATCAAATTCAAAATAAACCGACCCTGTTTGCACGACTTGAAGGATTTTTAATGTAACATTGAAATTCATTGTTCGTGTGATCATGGACTAGGCTACGAATAAATCTTGAAATTCTATTGCTTTCGAACGGTGGAATAAATCAAGCGTATGAAAAAAACTTATCTGGAGTGCAACGAACCTGTCTTCCTGTTTTTAAAGTGAAATTGTCCTTGCCTCAGCCCATGGATGGGCCACAAAAAAAAGAAGAAAAAAAAAAGAAAAAACTTGCACTGAAATCATAAGTGAAAAAAATTAACGGGATGTAAAAGCAAAAGTCCCGACCGTTTCAGAAAAAGTTTGGATTCTTACCTTTTTAGCCCAGCTTACGTTACACGTAAGCTGGGGTATTCCTATCGGTCTGCGGATGGCGTCCGTTAGTTAGTTAGTTAGTTAGTTCGCTGTAAACTTTGTTTCAAAATGCATCTCCTCCTACATTTTTGACCCGATGTCATTTATTTTTGGTATGAGGCACCCCTAAAGGGTCGTGCATACGGCTTGTGCTTTTTTAGTCGATCGACAATTTTTGTATTTTGGGGGATTTTTTTAAGCAAAAATTGTGAAAAAAAAAATGCATCTACTCCTACAATTTTGATTCGATGTCATTTATTTTTGGTGTGAGGATTTCCTAAGCGGTCGTGCATACGGCTTGTGCTTTTTTCGTCGATCGGGTGATTTTTGAATTTTTGGAGATTTTTTAAAGAAATTTTAAAATGTATCTCCTCTTACATTTTTTACCCGATGTCATTTATTTTTGGTATGAGGCACCCCTAAAGGGTTGTGCATACGGCTTGTGCTTTTTTAGTGTGTATTTTTGGGGAATTTTTTAAGCAAAAATTTCGAAAATAATTCAAAATGCATCTTCTCATACAATTTTGATTCGATGTCATTTATTTTTGGTGTGAGTGCATACGGCTTGTGCTTTTTAGTCGATCGGGCAATTTTTGTATTTTTAGGGAGTTTTTGAAAAAGAAAACTTCAAAATGCATTTCCTCTTACAGTTTTGAACCTTTTTTTTTTTTTTTGGTTTGAGGGGTTGAGAATACGACTTGAGCTTTTTAGTCGATAGGCAATTTCTGTATTTTTTGGGAATTTTGGAAGAAAAACTTCAAAATGCATTTCCTCCTACAGTTTTTATCCGATTTCATTTATTTTTTGCTATGAAGCATCCTTAGGTAGGTCTCGCATACGGCTTGTGCTATTTGACTCGACTTGGAAATTTTTTATTTCGGGGGGGAATTTTGATGAAAATACCTCAAAATGCATTTTCTCCTGCAGTTTTGATCAAACATCATTAATTTTGGGCTAAGGCATGCTTAGGGTGTCGTGAATATGGCGTGTCTTTTTCAGTCGATGAGAGAATTTTTGAAGAAAAAAAATTCAAAATGCATTTCCTCCTACAGTTTTTATCAGATTTCATTTATTTTCGATATGAGCCGTTTCTAGGGGGTCATGCATACGGCTTGTGCTTTTTGAGTGAATTGGAAAACTTTTGATTTTTTTTTCGGAATTTTTGAAAAAAAACATTAAATGAATCTCCTCCTACAGCGCATAAACGCAAGTTAAATGAACTTGCGCAGTAGTCAGATTTAACAACCGCACATCGACGCAAGTTAAATAAACATTCGCAGTAGTCCAAATTAAGTACTCCGCACCGATGCAAGTTAAATAAACATGCGCATTGGTCCGAAATGTGAACTGCGCATCGACGGAAGATAAATAAAGATGCGAACTGGTCCAAAATAAGCACCGCGCATCAACGCAGGTTAAATAAACATGCGCTCCGAAAAAAAGAACTACGCTTCGACGTAAGTTGAATAGACATGCGCAGTGGTCTGAAATGCGAACCGCGCATCAACGCAGCCTAAAGAAACATGCGCACTGCCTCGATGTGCGAACCTCACATCGAGGCAAATTAAATAAACATGCGCAGTGGTCCGAAATGCGAACCGCGCATAAACGCAAGTTAAATCAATATGCGCACTGGTCTGAAATGAGAACCACGCATCAACACAAGTTAAATAAACATGGGCAATGGCCCGAAATGCGAACCGCGCATCGACAGAATTTAAATAAACATGCGATCTGGTCCAAAATAAGCACCGCACATCAACGCAAGTTAAACAAACATGCGCACTTGTCCGAAAAAGAGAACCACGCATCGACGCAAGTTGAATAGACATGCGCAGTGGTCTGAAATGAGAACCGTGCATCAACGCAAGTTAAATAAACATGCGCAGTGGTCCGAAGAAAGAACCATGAATCGACGCAAGTTAAATAGACATATGAGTCGGGCATCGACGGGACTTAAATAAACATGCGTTCTGGTCCGAAACGCAAATCGCGCGTCAACACAAGTTAAATGAACCTGCTCACTTGTCCCAAAATGCGAACTGCGCATCAACGCAACCTAAAGAAACAGGTATACTGGTCCGAAATGCGAACCGGATATCAACGCAAATTAAATAAACATGCACACTGGTCCGAATTGCGAACCGCACATAAGCGTAAGTTAAATAAACATTTGCACCGGTCCAAAATAAGTACCGATCATCAACACAAGTTAAATAAATATGCGCAATGGTCCAAAATGCGAACCACGCATCAACACAAGTTAAAAAAAACATGCGCGTTGGTCCAAAATGCGAACCGCACAGCAACACAAGCTAAATAAGCAAGCACACTAGACCAAAATAAGCACCTTGCATCTACGCAAGTTAAATAAACATGCGCACTATTTCGAAATGCGAACTGCCCATTAACGCAACTTAAATAACATGCGCACTATTCAAAATAAAACTGCGCATCAACGCAACTTAAATAAACATGCGCACTGGTCCAGAATAAGAACCGTGCATCAACTCAAGTTAAAGAAATATGCGCATTGGCCTGAAATAAGAACCGCGCATCGACGCACGTTAAATAAACATACGTAGTGGTTACAAATGCGAACCACGCGCCAACGTAAGTTATATAAACATTTAAACTGGTCTAAAATAAGCACCGCACATCAACACAAGTTAAATAAACATGCGCACTTCTCCGAAATTCGAACCGCGCATCAACGCAAGTTAAATAAACATGCGCAGTGGTTTGAAATGCGAACCACGCTCCAACGCAAGTTAAATAAACATTTGCACTGGTCCAAAATAAGCACTGCGCATCAACGCAAGTTAAATAAACATGCGCACTGGTCCGAACTTCGAACCGCGCATTAACGCAAGTTAAATAAACATGCGTAATGATCCGAAATTCGAACTGCTCATCAACGCAAGTTAAAGAAACATGCACACTGGTCCAAAATGCAAACCGCGCACCAACGCAAGTTAAATAAACATAGGCACACGTCCAAAATAAGCACCGTGCATCAACGCAAGTTAAATAAACATGCAAACTGGTCCGAAATGCGAACCGCGTATCAAGGCAACCTAAGGAAACTTGGGCTGTAGGAAATAAAAATCGCACGTCAGCACAAGGTAAATAAACATGCGCACTGATCCGAAATAAGAACCGCCCATCAACACAATGTAAATAAAGATGCGCATTGATCCGAAATAAGAACCGCACATCAACACAAGGTAAATAAATGTGCGCACTGATCCGAAATAAGAACCGCACATCCACAAAATGTAAAAAAAAACATGGGCGCTCATCAAAAATGCGAACCGCACATCAACGCAATTAAATAAACATGTGCACTGTTCCAAAATGGGAGCCGCGCGTCAACGCAAAATTAAATAAACATGCGCACTTGTCTGAATAAGAACCGCGCATCAAGGCAAGTTACATAAATATGCGCACTGGTCCGAAATGCGAGCGTTGTTTGAAGGTATCTATGGCAGACTATCCAGTCTACAAGAGATACAAAAAGTCTGTTTTCCATTTTTCTGGGAAAGAAATCTTTGTATGCATTTATCGGTCTATGTTCTGGTCCGGTGCTAAATTAATTATTGGGCTAGCTCTTTGCCGTCTCATCTTTTGAAGCCCAATTTTTCGGGAAAATTCCCTTGCTCATGCACGCTGGAATTGGTCTTATTGCTTTTCGTAAGCTGGGACTTTGTCCTTGGACAAACTTGTTCTCTCACCAGTTAGCAGAAAATGGTAAAACCTATTAAGTAGTAACACATAAAGAGCGTTTCTCCATCCCTTTGGCTGAGTTAATATCCACTTATTTAATTATGGGAAGAAAAGGGTATCATGTGGACTTAATGCAGTAAAACTTCCGTGTGTGAAGATCTCTACCTTACAAACCACCATTGTAAACACCGAACGCCACCGAACTTGGATCGGAACGAGGGTGTCATGAAGGGCTTCCGTTTGTCCATCCGTCTGTCTCGTATTAATAGTGATAAGTTTGTACGCGCTATATCTGAGTAATTATCCAACGTATTCCGCTTCTTTCACTAGGAAAGACCGTATATTAGGGTTGTGTGACATCCGGTTTAGTATGTTTTTTTTTGTAAATCAAATTGAAACAAAATATATATATAATTTTTCGACAATACCGTTACAGCTGCTTACTTGTGTATTTTGCACGCACCATGTCTCAGCAAGTATGCAGCGGATTCCATTTCTTTCGTCCACGATGAAAGACCATGTATTGGAGTTGTGCGATGTGTGGTTGTTTTTCGATTTCTTAAAAATTTTCAAGAATGTTGCAAAAGGGCATTAGACATACGGAATTTAGTATTTTCTACACATGAAAGTATTCAACGGATTCCGATTCGTTCTTCAACACAAATGTCACATATTTAAACTGTGTTACATGCGGTTATTTTCCGTTTTTCTTTAGCGTTTGAAAATGCAAAATTGTCGAAAAAAATTTCACTGTTTATTTGTTTGCATCATATAATCTCGTGAGCTACCCCTTCAATTGAAATGAACCTTTAACAAGTTCTTTTTTTTCTGCTCAGTGGCAATTTTCTGTAAAGAATACATGTATTTTACACAAAATACCAATAATGATAAATTGACGTTTTTGGTGGAATCAGAATGGGCCAAGGCAGGTTGTGGCTGTGAAATGCGTCTTGAAGTCCAGTTTAAACAGAGCGTCGACGGAGAACTTACTCACTGAAATAGAATTACTCAAAACCCTTCGGCACGCACACATCGTCGAGCTGAAGGATTTCCGAGTGAGTAGCCGCTTCCTGTTGTCGACAGATTTCAATAAAATTATGTTGAAAGAAGCACAAGTCTAAAGGTGTGTAATCTGTTTTTGAAATATAGAATACTAAATATAGAATGAGAAATTGTAAAAGATTTTTTTTTACAAATATAAGGATTGCTTTTACCATTGATTTAAAGTGATAAATTCTTTGATTGTTTCATTTAAGTGGGATGCAAACTATATATACCTGATTATGGAGTACTGTGGAGGGGGAGATTTGTCGGCATTTATAAAATCACGGCGAACGCTTTCAGAGTATCTCGCAAAACGATTCCTTCAGCAGATAGGTTAGTACACAGTAAGGTCTTAAAATCTCGGGCGGGAGGTGGGGGGGGGGGAGGGTCAGGTTTCCAAAGACCCGTGATCTTGGGGGTTTTTTTTTTTCGCTTATTGATTAAGTGAGTTTATTTGATCATAGATATTGAAAAAAGTCGTCACGAAATTAAGGCTGGCTGGAGAGAGAAAAAAAAAAAAGTAAAATAATAACGTAAATATCGTGCATGGGAAGGCGAGTGTGTTACGTAAGTGCAAACACTGGGCTTCCCTAACCAAAATGTCTCCATGAAAGATAGCATCTGGTCTCAGTGATATACTGTGAACCAGCTGAATGGGACTGTCGAAAGATTACCCGAACAAAGTTTAAATTTCAGTAGCTATACGGATAAATTCTCCCATACCCTGCATACGTTTCCGCTAAGCCATATATTAAACCATATATCAATCAGGCCAATATCTTCTGTGAAACGTTTAATTAAAAAGGGTAAATGACAAAAATGGAGTTTCGAAATATTTTATTCTTGTTTCCAACCATTTCTTAAAAATAAAAGTGTGACGTCACACTGTTTTGAACGGGTGTAGTATTCATTTTCAGCGCTGGCGCTTCAATACATGCGGAAAATGAATGTGTCGCACATGGACCTGAAACCGCAGAACATTTTGTTGTCCACGGGACAGCAGCCCTGTCTCAAGATTGGAGGTAACAAGCTTAAAGCCTTTAGTGTCTCATTTCTAAGATATAGTGAAACATGATTGCCTCGATATATTGCCAGTACTAGGAGAAACATACCGAACGAACCGACAAGTTGGTTAAACCAATATTTACCAAACGGAATTCAGTTATACTGTGTCCGTTGAAAGATTTCAGTTCAATCAATATGGCAAATTAATCAATATGTCTATTGTATCAGTATATAAGTGGAAAAGAAAAGAAAGCACAAATTTTTATTTTTGTAACTCACCTTTGTAACTCACACGTTTTTTCTTTTCTCGACGAAACTGATGTCTCGCGCTATTGCGGTTTTATTTTTGTTTCAGCTGTAACTGTTTCATAGTTGTGTATGTAATGTCACACAATATTAAGGCCAGGAATTTTAGAATGATGATTTGCTGTAATGTGTGCCCTGTGTTCCGAGCTCGTGTCTTTTCATTGATCAGATTTCGGTTTTGCGCACTATTTGATTGGCGAGACGGCGACGCCATATTTGCGAGGCAGCCCCCTGTACATGGCGCCGGAGATGGTACTCACGAAACAGTACGATGAGAAGGCCGACCTCTGGTCTGTCGGTGTCATCCTCTACGGTGAGATACTTCTTTTGTCGGCTTTTTGGAAGTATCTTTGGGCTAATTTTCCTGTATTAACGTTTTGAAATTGAGTTCTATCTGCAGTTAATAATAAGCTCGAATCCGCGGTTGAATTTCAACTCGTTCTAGTTACAAGATGTATTCCAAAAGTGATGGTAGTTCAGAAAGAATTGTTGACAACCACAAATCCAAAGAGTACCAGGAGAGGTTATAATAAGCCCAAATGAATACAAAGAAGGCCAGATAGATTGCCTACGTCATCACCTTTATATGTATGGATTTGAGAGAAGAAGTACCTGCTTAGTGACCACAAGCGTGCTGCTTTGGCGCGGAAAAGCGTCAAACGCCACGTTACAGGCGCGTCTTTTCGGGGGCGTTAATCTGCAGACTGATTCATTAAATTCGGCTCGGCATTTGCGCATTACGTATCAACTAATTCTCATTTCACTTAGGATATCCGATATATGTATATTTACGGGTTGTTGTAAACAAAGGACTGGAAATGAAAACAACGAAGTACTTGGAAGTTACCAGAAAATGTCTATAACGAATATAAAACGAACCTGGGAACTCTATTTTTTTCATTGTAAGTTAATGGTTATTTTTCGAGCAAAGCAAAAATGTACATATTAAATGAGTGGCATTTGAAAGGAATCCCCTTGTCCAATGCCAGTAACTCTCGTGTTTCCGAAAGTATCACTGATTTTCCAAATTTGTGTATTTGTACTTCATTATAGTTGAAAAGAAGTTAATTTCAACCAATTGTCACAGTCTGAGCACTGATTTATTATGCAGTGTTTATCATTATCGTTTTTGATAACCCGCCTCACAAAACTTTATTGCCTCATCCGCTTCATAAAACCTTCAGTGTCTCACCTCTCTCATATAAAACTTCATAGCCCATCTCTCATAGAACATCAGTGCCTCACCTGCCTCATATAACCTTCATTGCCTCACCCGCCTCGTCAAATTTCAGTTCGTCAGCTGCCTCATAAAACCTTCAGAGCTTCATCTCGCTCATAAAACGTCAGAGCCTCACCGGTGTCATAAAACTTCAATGTCTCATCTCTCATACAAAACTTCAGTGCCTCACCGGTCTCATAAAACTTAAGTGCCTCACCCGTCTCGTAAAATTTCAATGTCTCGCCTCACTCATAAAACTACACTGTCCGACCTGTCGCATAAAACGTCAGTGCCTCACCTCTCTCATAAAACGTCAGAGCCTCACCTGTCTCATAAAACGTCAGAGCCTCACCTGTCTCACAAAACTTCAATGCCTCAACTGTTTCATAAAACTTCAGTGCGTCAGCTGTCTCATAAAACGTCAGAGTCTCAGCTGTCTCATAAAACGTCAGAGTCTCACCTGTCTAATAAAACGTCAGAGTCTCATCTGTCTCATAAAACTTCAGTGCCTCAGCTGTTTCATAATACTCTGAAGTGTGAGTACTTCAGGCGATGACAAAATAACCTTAAGTGTAACCATCTTTTCCAAAAACGCAGAAAAGATGCCGAAATCGGATAAATTGTGCCTCACATTTCTGTATGAAAACAATTGAAAACCAGCATACAATAACGCATTTACGGGTAATATTAAAGAGTCCTGCTATGATAAAAAAATATCATTTTATTCAAAATTAAGACGGGAAACAGAGATGCATTTCCTAGGATCCAAGTTGGCTTGGGTAACAGCATCCTGTCTTTATTACAGAGTGCCTGTTTGGGCGGGCTCCTTTTGCTTCACGTACCCTAGAAGAGCTAGGAGTCAAAATTAAAGATTCTAAACCTGTAGAGGTGAGTGTGAACAATCTGCTTCTTGCACAGTGTGGTGCGCTCATTGCTTTCGACTACGGTAGTTTTTACACATATAATACAGTGGAACCCGCTTATCTCGAAGTCGCTGGGACCAGCGAAATTTGTTCGAGATATCCGAAGTTCGAGATATCCGAGAGAACTAAATTTGAATTCGAGATGATTGTCGTAGCCTAGACATTTGAATAAGCACATGATATTACATATGTGTGTGGATATGTTAGTTGTTTGTTTTGTTGTAAGTGTCTGATTTAGTTAAAAAATATGATGTTTAATGAAATATTAATAACCTTGATTAATTTTTACAAAGAAAGCTTTTATAAAATATTAAAAGAAACAAAATTAAATTCATATTTTATTGATAAAATCGGTAAAATTGTTAAAATACAATAAGTTCATAAAAGATATTCACAAAATACATAAATAAGTCTTTTCAACATTAATCACAAGGCTGATTTATTGTTTTACTAGGTTATCGAAAAGTGACATGTTCTCAACCTAGGGATTGACAAGGGCTTTGTTGTTTCTATTACATGAAAGTTCAATAGATGTATGCCTTTTGATATCAATTCAAGCAATATTTTCAAGTTTGATCTGACCGCTGTGCTTGTAACTTTAAATCATAAAGAAATAACTTCGAGAAGTTCGAGTTTTGTAATGAGATTCTAGTCATTTTTTGCCAAATTCTGTCAAAAATATGAAAAATATTCAGCCCAAAATATGTTCGAGATAAAAAAATTCGAGATAACCGATAGTTTATAAGACTTATGTAAGGAAAAAACATCGGGACCTGGCAATTTGTTCGAGATAAAGTAAAATTGATGAAGAGTGCAAGAAAGTGAAATAAAAAACAAGGCCAGACAAATATTATCCCGAGAAACACATGTGATGTGACACGGCTCGGGGGAGAATAAGGCGGTTCTAGTTGCTTTATGACTGTTTCTCTTGCAGTGAAATGTAAGAGGGCTTTGTTTCACTGAGAGATGTGTAACGAAGGGGGCAGATTGATTGATAGATTGATAGAGAGGTGGTTCAGTTGCACTCCGGGAAGGAGAAGAACTGTCATACGGAATGATTATGTGTAAAACAATCACTAGCCTTTGTCGCACACTTTTCCTGTATTTCACTTGTTTCATCTCATAGGGCGTACTAAGTTGCCGAGTAAATGTTCGGGGATCGCTCATCCGCGTCGGTGTTTGTTTCTCGTAAACAAATCGAGAATCGCTCATTCCGCGTCGGTGTTTGTTTCTCACAGCAAATCGAGAAGGGACCCATTCTGCGTCGGTGTTTGTTTCTCGCAGCAAATGGAGAATCGTTCATTCCGCGTCGGTGTTTGTTTCTCGCAGCAAGTCGAGAAGGGACTCATTCCGCGTCAGTGTTTGTTTCTCGCAGTAAATCGAGAATCACTCATACGGCGTCGGTGTTTGTTTCTCGCAGCAAATCGAGAAGGGACTCATTCCGCGTCGGTGTTTGTTTCTCGCAGCAAATCGAAAATCGCTCTTTCCGCGTCGGTGTTTGTTTCTTGCAGGAAATCGAGAAGGGACTCATTCCCCGTCGGTGTTTGTTTCTCGCAGCAAATCGAGAAGGGACTCATTTCGCGTTGGTGTTTGTTTCTCGCAGGAAATCGAGAAGGGACTTATTCCGCGTCGGTGTTTGTTTCTCGCAGCAAATCGAGAATCGCTCATTCCGCGTCGGTGTTTGTTTCTCGTAAACAAATCGAGAATCGCTCATTCCGCGTCGTTGTTTGTTTCTCGTAAACAAATCGAGAATCGCTCATTCCGCGTCGGGGTTTGTTTCTCGCAGGAAATCGAGAAGGGACTCATTCCGCGTCGGTGTTCGTTTCTCGCAGCAAATCGAGAAGAGACTCATTTCGCGTCGGTGTTTGTTTCTCGCAGGAAATCGAGAAGGGACTCATTCCGCGTCGGTGTTCGTTTCTCGCAGCAAATCGAGAATCGCTCGTTCCGCGTCGGGGTTTGTTTCTCGTAAACAAATCGAGAAGGGACTCATTCCGCGTCGCTGTTTGTTTCTCGTAAGCAAATCGAGAATCGCTCATTCCGCGTCGGGGTTTGTTTCTCGCAGGAAATCGAGAAGGGACTCATTCCGCGTCGGTGTTTGTTTCTCGCAGCAAATCGAGAAGGGACTCATTTCGCGTCGGTGTTTGTTTCCCGCAGGAAATCGAGAAGGGACTCATTCCGCGTCGGTGTTCGTTTCTCGCAACAAATCGAGAATCACTCATTCCGCGTCGGTGTTTGTTTCTCGCAGCAGATCGAGAAGAGACTCAGGAGAGGACACTCGGTTTCTTTCGTTCTTTGAAAAAAGTTTTATATACTTAACACGGTATTATTTAAAATAAGAATGCCGAAGCAAATAAGAAACCAGATATTATCTCTAGGCTATTCCGGAATTGACCACCGATAACTCGAATGTCACAGAAATCGATTTTTTTTCATTATTTCACCATTTCGTGTTGCAGACTCGATAAATAACGTTCTTACCTTATAAATAGAAAAATATAAACAAAAATGAAAATACAAATTAATTTTTGAAAATTTTAAATTTCAATAGGTTATTCAACACTGAACTACCGACATTTTAATAAACAATCAAATGTTAATTTAATTTTTCAATATTTTTTATTTTCTTTAAACATTAGAATTTACATTATTCAACTTATTTTCACCCTTGGTATAAGAAAAGTAAAACATTATTGATTTCTGTGACATTTGAATTATCGGTTTCTTATTTGCTTCAGAATTCTTATTTTAAGTAATACAGTGTTACTTGTAAATATCAAATGATAAGATTACTCTACTGTGTACCTGTATTTGGTTGTGACAGCTGCCGACAGGTGTGCAGGTGTCGGACAAGTGTCGGGATCTGCTGCACGGCTTACTCCAACGCAGTCCGGATCACCGGATATCGTTTGACGAATTCTTCGCCCATCCATTTGTGGATCTAGAACACAGGCCTTCAGATAACGCTATTAACAAAGCAGTATGTACAATATGTTAAGTCTGGGGTGGGTGGGGCAATTGTTTAGGAACAATGGTTAATTGTCTGTGCATACTTGTGAGGTTTGAGATTGTACAGACCATTGGTCGTACTTTAAGTGGGTAATTAGTTTCAGTAAAAAAGTATTAGTCTGTTGTTTGTCGGACAGTTTCGAAATTGTATTGCACGAAATGCATTCAGTTTGCTCATCCAACTCCCTGGGGGCGGGCGGGGGGGGGGGGGGGGGGAGGTTGCGCAGGAGTACACGTGTTGTACCCTTAATTTATGACAGTGTGGTGTTGTTTCTGGCACTCTGCAGACAGAACTGATAACACGAGCGGTGGAGAAAGATAAGAATGGAGAGTACCAGGCCGCTGTCAATTACTATTGCCAGTCACTGGAGTACTTTATACCTGCGATACACCGTGAGTACCTGCTGTCAAGAACCTGAACTTTGAAATTATGAGAGAATGCAGTGTCACTTTCTGCATTTATCAGGGTTAAAGGTATGTTGAAAATTGTTTAAAGACCCTTCTGGAGCGAATCGTAAATATAACCGATGCCATCATAAATATAACATACACAATCGTAAATGTAACTGATACCATCGTAAATATAACCGATGCCATCGTAAATATAACAGACATCATCGTAAATGTAACTGATACCATCGTAAATATAACAGATACGATCGTAAATGTAACCGATATCATCGTAAATATAACAGGTACCACGTAAATATAAAGCGATAGCATCGTAAATGTAACCGCTACCATCGTAAATTTAACCATCGTAAATGTAACCGATACCATAGTAAATATAACCGATGCAATCGTAAATATAACCATCGTGAATGTAACCGATACCATTGTGTATATAACTGATACCATCGTAAATATAACACATGCCATCGTAAATATAACAGATATCATCATAAATGTAACCGTCTGGAGAAAACAGATACACCGTGTAGTGAATGCAATACGTAAGGCATGAGACAACAACGCTCGATGTGAGACAGAAAAAAAAAACAATGTCTTAGTTATTGTATTGTATTATAAATACATCCAAATATGGGACCTATAAGCTATAGATGGTAATTTTATACATGATTCAAGTTGGGTTTGTTTTTCTGTGTATATCCTGAATAATGATACTGGGATTATTTTTAAAAAGCAGTAAAATTGATTGGACTTAACAGAACTATGAAACAGTAACGGAAATGTGGCTAAGGTCGCCAGAAAGAACCGCAAACGGAAACAGGAATGTCAAATTGTGATCCCTAGTGTAGACACAGCTCTGTTATGTGTCTTCCACAATTATGGTATATTTGCGAAGCCATCGAAAAAATTGAGATGTTTCGCGTGGTCTTGCTACAGAGACTAAATTTGCACATATCCATCTTTTCCATTGAGTACATAGCCATTACATCGTGCACGTAGCCATATTTTCCATCGAGTACATAGCCATCACATCGTGCACGTAGCCATATTTTCCATCGAGTACATAGCCATTACATCGTGCACGTAGCCATATTTTCCATCGAGTACATAGCCATTACATCGTGCACGTAGCCATATTTTCCATTAAGTACATAGCCATTACATCGTGCACGTAACCATATTTTCCATTAAGTACATAGCCATTACATCGTGCACGTAACGATACTTTCCATTAAGTACATAGCCATTACATCGTGCACGTAGCCATATTGTCCATCGAGTACACAGCCATTACGTCGTGCACGTAGCCATATTTTCCATCGAGTACATAGCCATTACATCGTGCACGTAGCCATATTTTCCATTAAGTACATAGCCATTACATCGTGCACGTAACCATATTTTCCATTAAGTACATAGCCATTACATCGTGCACGTAGCCATATTGTCCATCGAGTACATAGCCATTACGTCGTGCACGTAGCCATATTTTCCATCGAGTACATAGCCCTTACATCGTGCACGTAGCCATATTTTCCATCGAGTACATAGCCATTACATCGTACACGTAGCCATATTTTCCATCGAGTACATAGCCATTACATCGTGCACGTGGCCATATTTTCCATTAAGTACATAGCCGTAACATCGAGTACATGGCATTTTTCACATCGTACACATAACTGTCTTTTACATCGAGTACGTAGCTACTACATCGTTGACCTGCGTGCCATCTGTGAACAACACAGAGCCATGCGCGAGTCATTTAACACTACCATAGAATATACTCGAGTTACAATAGGAAAATATAGAAAATGATCCTCTTGTAATATATTTGGCAATTATGAAATATAAATTTTATTGTAAATTGCAGTGAGTAATGGAACGGGGTAAGTTTTTCCCCGGGAATTTTTACACACCGACGGGACTTAGGTAACCTGACCCACCCCTAAAGTGGACAGAAAGCTAAAGCTTTTAAAACACATACCCATTACCGTGTTTACAAATAATTTACATATAATGCCAGATTCTTGACGGGTTTCCGAGCCATTAAAAAAATAAAATTGCAGAAGAAAAATAGTAACAAAAAAAAAAAAAAAACAAAAAAAAAAAAAAAAAAAACAAAGAAACAAACAAAAACGTGGTCACTTGTTAACGTGAGACAGCTTGGTAGTCATCGGTGTATGTCTGTTCCGCTCGCTCCATTTTCACTATTTTCACTCTTTGATCAAGCACGTAGTGAAGAAACCTTTTTTCTGCAGAAAGTTCCGCATCTATCGACTTTCCTTACACGCGCCACATCAAATTCGCGCGATCGAAAATGTGTTGTAAGTGATTTTGTAAGCAATGATGTTAACAATACAAAGGACAGGGTTATGTGGCAGTGTGTGTGGAATATTCGCCATACTGTTAGAACTAAAAAGGGTTGGGGTGGTGCAAAAGGGCTCGGTTTAGGGGCTTTAACTTAATGGAAATGGCAGCGCTATTTGCATCACGCCCTCTCATCTCCTTTATAAAGTGCAACTTCCTCAATAAGTGCAGGGCGGGGGGGGGGGGGGTGGGAAATTATAAGCATATAGGGGTTATAGGTTGCCATAGCAATAAAACATTTTGCTCCTGTGGTTCAGGAATGTAAATTAACTGCAGTCATGTGAGATACCGCCGAGCAATTGGGGAAACCAAAGCAGGCATGCTTTGGGCTTATTCTATTATGTACTTCAGACTAATGACCAGATGCTGTGACTTGACAATTACGCACTCCCCTGTCGACAGTGAGGAGGGGGGGCGGGGGGGGGTGTCCTGTATTCACCAATTAGCATGTCCCCATTTTCTCGGCAGTACGTCAGTACGAGAGAGATGACTTGATAAACTACATGGATAAAAATTAAAAAAAACAACAAACAAAACAATTGTTTGCTTTGCGGTGAACAGACATTCGTGTGCTCCTGGATGATTTAAGCATCTTGAGCATGGAAACAAGATCATAGTCGGTGTTCAATTGTCACGACGAATTGTCGATGGCGAGGGCAGACTCCTGCATTCGGAACAGGGATATCGGGTAGTCTAAAGACAAAGAGGGACGCTTTCGATTCAATGTGAACGTGAATATAGAGACCTCACTTAGTTGGGCTCCAATGCATTTCATTATCCAGGCCAATAATGTATTTAATTATTCATAATATTTCGTGGAGATTCTATAGGCTGTAGGATTACGGCGTTCTTATTGGTGTATGCACGTGACACTGCGTGTTCATAATTAACTCATTCCGGGAGCAGCTGCTTATTGAAATCTCAGTTTCCTTCCATACGCGTGATTGCAACAAGGCTTTGTCTTGTATATTCTTACCCAGTACATCGTGTGTTTCTTGCGTGAGTCCTATGAAAAAATAGCGCCGTCTGAACAATATGGAGGGTTGTGTGCTGGATATCCACGAATGTTCAGACGTCTTAGGGCAGAGAATTGATCTAGACAAGCAGTAGATAGAAGAAGGATAATAGATGCGTGCTAATGATTTAGTGATTAAGACTGCAGCCAGTTAATGACTACTTTGTTTCAGATCAAACCAACCCACAGAAAAAGGATGCACTGCGGCAAAGGGTAGGATACCTCCTCTCTTAATCGTTCCAAAACAGAATGTATTTCCCTTGTCTTTGGTGTAGTGTCTTGATGTAAGCTGAATTTTAGTTCTTTTATTTAGGTATGGAGTAAGAAATTGTCAAAGGTCAATCCCCCTTCTTCCCTCCCCCACCCCACTCCCTACACGATGTCACTTTTCGCTTCCGGGATTAAAACGGCGCTTTCTCAGGAAGTCACTAGGCAGTTAATAAAACAAAAACAATGCATGAATTCCAAGCCTTTATATGCTCAAACAACAGCACAGGGAAAAAAGAAAGGCGTTCTGATCTCCAGACTGGCATAAACCCCTCCCTGGAATATGAAATAAATGCATCGGTAGTGGGCGGGGGGGGGGGGGGGGAGTAAATGTAGATCACAACCGTGATTAAGTGAAGAACGGTTTTAATGCGAAAATGTTAAAGCTTGATCCCGAATCGCTTAAGTGAAGGAGAGTCAAACGGGTGATGAGCTAAAATTGATGGTATGTTTCAAATTACTCTCATTGAGCTGTCAGCTGTGCCATGTCGCAGGCGTCAGTCAAAACATGAACTTTTTGCCTGTCTTTTCCCTCAACGTGTATGAATCACACGTGCACCATTGGTGGGTCGATAGTGATACAGTTGTCCAGTAAAGTTTTCGCGATCCCCTCCCTCCCCCGCACTCTCCCGTAGCCTCATCGTCCCCCCTCTCCCCCTCCCCCCTCTCCCCCTCAAGCTCATACCGGGTCATCACCCAAAAGGCCACGCCTGATTACATCAATGCTGTTAGCACATCAGTCGCAACTTGAAGAGCACATGTGAGGTAACCCCCGAACACGTGACAATGCTTGCAGATACGGCAGTACATAGAACGGGCGGAGGAGCTCAAACAGCTGCTCAAGCCCAAGACGCCTGGCCGAGACGCGAGCCTGAGCAGGTCTCTCTCGGACGATGCCAGTATTACTCAGTTCAAGGAACTAGGTGTGTACAGCCTTGGTTTACTCAGCTCCAGTTGTTTTAGGACTAAGTTTCAGTTATTGTTTCAAAGGTGTGAGTTGATTGAGGAAGAACGGGTTCAACAGAGGATAGTGGCTAAGCGCGTCGCGCTGTGTGGGCAAAATGTGTGTGTTGTTGAAATATGGATATTTAAGCACATGAAGACGCATGAGTAACAAGTGAAGAGATGACACTGCTTAAGTGAGACAAATTTGATCTTACTGAAAGAGAGTAAACAATTAACAGGAAACAGGGAATTCCACCATGTGTGTGGGGGGGGGGGGATGGGAGGGGGCGGTGGGGGGGGGCAGGGGGGGGGGTAGACAATAGTAATGACTTATTGATGGCTAAGTGTAGGTTCTTTCTGTGGTTTATTTGTTTCAGTCAAATTAAGCTGTGATAATGAAACTATGAGCGCTGCGTTTACTGTTATAGAATCCGCACAACAAAAGGTAAGGCATTAGAAATAAGGGCGGATCCTGGTAGCGTTTACTGGAGTGGCCTGAGATTTTGTTGATTGGCGATCTGAGGTGTAGAGAAGGGAAGTTATGGAGAGGGAGGAGGAATGGGGGGTGGGGTGGGGGGGGGGGGGACTGCGGACCATGGTTAAGGGCGGAATTCCTCAAGACTGCGGAGGTGTTATCTTTTGAGTGTAAATGTGTTCTTGAACCAAATTCAACATCAAAGAGCTGCAGTTTGCCGCAAGGAGACGCGGTGACTGGAGAAAGGGGGAGGGTGGGGGGGGGGGGGGGTAAAAACTTTTTACCACAGACCCTCTTGATCTGTGGTAAAAATATCCCATCCAACGAGCTCAGTTTTAAACAGCCCTTGTCAAAGCGTGTTGGGGAATAGTAACAATGCCCAGGTTGTCGGTCATTTGGACCACACCTCTAAGAGTTGCATTCGAGTTATAGGATATTCGAATTATCGGACAGGAAAAACACAGAGACTCACACCGCGTACTTGGTAAGTAGAACTGTTTTAACTCGATTAAAGTTGTAGGTTTATAATTCAATGTATTTTCTTTTTCAATTTCTCAACTTGGGGTTTCTCACGCAAAGTTTAAGTTATCGATTGTCTGTTGTATGAATTACAGAGCCGCTAAATTTGCGTTATCGATTACTTTGTGTGAGTGTGTGTGTTTTTATGTTGAAGCTGCATAATCGTCACTGTCATAATGCCGTAAGTAACAACAACAACAACAGTAATAACAACACCAACAACAACAGTAGTAACAACAGCAACAAGAGTAATAACAACAGCAACAAAAACATAATAAAGTACATCCGGCCAAAACGCCCCCTAACATGAAGTCCTCGCCCATAATGTCCCCGGTCATAAGGTCCCCAAATTAATTCAGGGCCAAAACGTCCTCGTGAAAATATAAATAACAAATAAGTTTTTTAACTACAATATTATTTTTTATTTAATAAGATTGAAGTTTTTGGATTTTTTTTATACTTTCAGCCCGTTTGCCGACTAAGTATTTCAGATAGGTGGGGAGATTTTGAGGATTACGGGATTAAGGATCATAGAAATGGCAACATAAACCCAGTTCCGACGGAACACTTCATTTGTGTCAGATTGGGGATCGTATTTAAATCTCGTGAATCCACACCTGTATTAAGAGATTATTTATTACAGAATGACACAATAGATCCGCCTGAAAAAAGCACTATGTTTGTGGGAGGTTAGGGATTATATTTAAACTTTGTGAATTTACACCTGGATTAGGGATTAAGGATTACAGGAATGGAATGATATATTGGTGTTAAAGATTTTTTGGCCGTTTTCAACGTTCAACGGAGAATTACTTGTGGAGTAAATCTTAAATTTAGATTTGCGAGTAAAGGTTAGTTCGATTTAGAAAAATATATGGCAACTTTGGGGATTGTAAAAGGCATTTGGGATGTGGTGCTCTGAATTCATTTGGGAACCTTATGGCCGGGGACCTTTTGTCCTGGATTCTAAATAAAGATGTGCCTTTTGGTTGAAAGCCAAAGGCATTGATCTGAGGATCGTTTGTTTACATTCGTACTGTCTGCCCTGTAAAGCTGTAGACAAGAGCGAGTATGCAATCACCGGAAGGGGAAGTAAGTGGGTGGTGGGACGTGTTAACGGATGTTATATGTGTAACAGGCTATGGTTATAATCACGCTATCTGCTATCTAGCCTGAAAAGATCGGGCTATTTATTGAGAGCCTAAGTCAATCAGGCTAACAATAGATGATTTAAACATAG